>JASVEL010004991.1:0-65012 GCA_032618575.1 Nicotiana noctiflora
TTAGGCATAAACAAAAATAGAATAACAGTAATGGAATAACCAAGTACAGGGATCACATCCCAAAAACAATAACAACTCCCTAAGGACCAGGGGTCACGAGTCATGAGCCTCTATAGAGTATACAAAGTGTAAATAGTGAATATAACTGTGCACAAGTGTGGGATGGTCAGAACAAAAATATAGACAAACTGGAGAATCAGGTCCTGGGAACGCTGGCAGCTACCTCGACTGTCCAAAAGCACTCCCGAGCCGCAATAGAATCAGCTCTGCTGTGATATACCTGGATCTGCACACAAGGTGCAGGGAGTCGGGTGTGAGTACGTCCAACTCAGCAGTAATAAAAGTAAATAATGCTGAAGGGAAGAAAACCACGCACGACACTATCTCATGCTACACAATACAGAACTATCTTTTTATTCCTTTCCATCATATGTGAGTAGATTATTCGGAAATCTCAATTTTTAGCTTCTTTCTTTCATGATAACATACCAATACCAGGTACAATCTCAAGCAGTGCAAGTCCGCACTCAAATCAGCCGCTCGGGCTCAGCACTCCTTTACATTTTCCACCAGGAGATCTGGTCAATAAGACAAATAATGCATGTGTGCCAGTAATGTATGAGTGCTAAATGTTATGCCACGTAGTACACATAAACCAATATATGTATGCCATGCAATGCATATGACACTATGACGTACAACCCGATCCATGCAAAGGCGCCCGCGCTCACTGTGGGGGTTCAGACTCCGGAGGGGCTCCTACAGCCCAAGCGCAATATCAATATCACACCTGCTGCGACGTGCAGCCCGATCCATATACCACTGCGGCGTGCAGTCCGATCCATGCATATGTATGCATATGCTGACATAAATCGTCATGACCTAGCATATGGCCCTCGGCCCCAATCAGTCTAACAAATAATCAAGAAAGCCCCTCGGGCAACAGTATCATATTAGCTTACAGCTAAAAATGTCATTAAGACCTTGTGCAAGTTTTTCATAACCTTATAAAAATGCTGAATAGCAAAATACCATTTAAAACCTTAAATTTAGATAAATATATGCACAGTATTATCAAGACAATGATACCAATCCCTGAAGGATTCAAATAATCGGCATGAAGCCCAAACATGATAATTAATATCTTTATTGAGGCATCAATTTTATTTCAAACAATTAGGTGTTGTTATTTATTACGCAGGACGGACCAAGTCACAATCCCCAATGGTGCTCTACCCCACGCCCGTTATCCGGCGTGCAAGTCACTTCAACACAGCACTAAGATGTGCAAGTCCGGAGTTTACTAACCCTCAGGACATCATTTACAAGTATTATCCACCTCGAACCGGCGAAAACTCATGCCCGCGACGCCTTAGCTCCTCGAACCGGCATCCACGCATGTCAAAACTAGCCAAAATCAGTACAAATATATCAAAATAGGCTAATGGAACATAACCCAATCGAAAGAACTCGAAAAATATCAAAACTCACGAAATTGGCAAAACCTGAGCCCCGGGCCCACATCTCGACAAGTTTCGAAATTTATATTTCCAGAATCCTCGTCTCGCCACGAGTCCGTACATATAAAATTTACCAAAATCGGAGTTCGATTGACCTTTCAAAACCCAAATTTTCGTTTTCAATATCTAGGCCACAATCCTTCACAATTTCTACCCAAATTCATGAAGATTGATGTTAATTCTACCATAAAATTATGTTTTTGAATCAAGAAACTTACCTCCAATGATTCCCAGTTGAAACTCCCTTCAATCCCCATCCAAAAGCTCTCTAAATGATCAAAAATGGTGGAAAAATGACCCAAAATCGATTTTATCAACTCACCGATTTTTTTCCGGAAATCACTGTTCACAGGGTTACTGTTCATGCGCGTCGACACTGTTCACGGGGTACTGTTCATGTGCGTCGACACTGTTCACCCGAGCGGTTACTGTTCACACGCGGGAATTACTATTCATACGCTGCAGAAAAATGCAGCAGCAATACAGAAATTGCAGCGCACAGCTATTTTCACTAAAATGGCTCTAACTCCATCATACAAACTTGGAATTCGACGATTCTTTTTCCTATGACTCCGTAATTTCGATACGGATCCAGTGGTTCAAACAAAACTGAATTTGGATCTCATGTACTCAGTGCAACATCAATTTAGCTTGTTAAACAATTAATTCACATTTCGCGTCAAAAACCCAATCGCGACTTGATGAAATTAGACCAAACTTTCCAGATCAGTCCTATAATTCATTATCTAAATTCTCGAAGTCTCGAAATCAAATTTGAATATCTAGAACTAAAATAAACCTTTGGATCATTACATTTATGCTCAAAACGGAAAAAATCTTCCAAAAACTGTTCCAAAATTTATCCGAGCCTCATGGGATCCCAACAAAGTATACTAACAAGTCTCATAATATATTACGGACTTGATCGAGGCCTCAAATCACAACAAACAACGCTAAAATCATGAATCAACCTCCAATCCAAGCTTTATAAACTTTAGAACTTCCAACTTCTATTTTCGATGCCAAAACTTATCAAATCAAGTCCGATTGACTTCAAATTTTGCACACAAGTCCAAAATGTAATAACAAGGCTACAGAAATTTTCTAAATTTCATTCCGACCGTCGGATCAAAATTTCACCTATCAACCGGAATTCGCCAAAATACTAACTTTGCCAAGTCAAGCTTAATTCTGCACCGGACCTCTTCAATTCCGATTGCTCTCCTAAGTCATAAATGATCCCCCAAAACTAGTCGAATCATCAGAATCCGATTTCGAGCACTCTAACTCAATAGTCAACTCTAGGTTGACTTTCCATATTCAAGCTTCCTTCAAACATGCTATTTGCTTCATTTTCAACCCAAATCACTCCTAACTCACCCGATATACTCTAATACTGGTATAAAAGCATAAAATATGTAAATGAAAGGTAGCAGGGTGGTAATTCCCGTAACGACAAGCCGGGTCGTTATAAGTGTGTAAAAGTATTACCGGTTTGAACCAATAATCTTTGCTTCAACAATATTTATAATTACCGATTTTGAACCAATAATTGATAATAAATCAACAATTTATCTCTGTCACTGGTGTGACACCAATAACTCTTAATCAACAATTCATACATAACTAAATTCCTATTCCTTCAAGCTAGGATAGAACAAACACTTACCTCAAATGTTTACGAATAACTCAATCCGTAGCAATGCCTTTTCCTTTCCGATTTGACTCCAATCCAATCGTATCTATACACAATTGACTTAATATCATCAATTCTACTTAACAAACTAGTTCACATGGCTAAATATAAGTTTTTCAACATTCTGCCCGGAATAGTAAAAATCAACCCCGGGCCCACATGATCGAAACCCGAGTTTTGAACCAAAATAAATTCACCCAATCATCCATGGGTTTAAATATATAATTTGTCCTCAAATCTGACCTCAAATTAAGGTCAAAATCCCAATTTTTATGAAAACCTAAGTTCTACCCAAATCCCCCATTTTTACCCATGAAAAACCTTAAATTGAAGATGAAAACATGATAGATGATGTTAAAGTTTGAAGAAATTGAGTAAAAATTGACTTACCAATGATTTGGAGAAGAGGGAGTTCGTGAAAAATCGCCAATGGATGTTTTGGGTTGTGAAATATGAAAAATGAAGCTGGAAATCGTGATTTACAGGTCTCTGTGTTCGTATTTGCGAGCAGGGGTTCGCAATTGCGAACCCCGACCAAATTTTGGAGTTTGAAAAATAAGCTAAGGCTGGGAAGTTCGCATTTGCGAACTTTTGTTCGCATTTGCGAAGCCAAGACAAAACTGGGAAGTTCGCATTTGTGAACACAAGCAAAATATGGGAAGTTCGCATTTGCGAACTTTTGTTCGCATTTGCGACTTCGCATTTGCGAACTTTTGTTCGCATTTGCGAACACAGGTAAAATATAGGAATTTCGCATTTTCGAACTTTTGTTCGAATTTGTGACTTCGCATTTGCGAACTTTTGTTCGCATTTGCGACTTCGCATTTGCTAACATTTGTTCGCATTTGCGAACTCTGCAGATCAGGTGCTGACAACAACTTTCTAACATGAAAAATTGATCTCGTGGCCTATCCAAAGTTCACCCGAGCCCTCGGGGCTCCAAACCAAATATGCACACTGACTGAAAAGCATCATACGAACTTGCTCGCGCGATCAAATCGCCAAAATAACATCAAAATCAATGATTTGAGCTTTAATAATCAAGATTTTATTCAAAATTTCATAACTCCCAAAATTTCCAATTTAAAGCCGAAACACGTCAAACGACGTCCGTTTTCAACCAAACTTTACAGGAAGCGCTTAACCAACATATATGACATGTACCGGGCATTAGAACCAAAATATGAGCCCGATACCATTACTTTTTAATCACATTTCAGTTTCATTTTCCTTAAACATTTTCAGAAAATAATTTAATAGAAAAATTCTTTTACCGGGGTTCTAGACCTCGGATTTCAATTCCGGGCATACGCCCAAGTTCCATATTTTTCTACGGATTTTTTGAGACCGTCAAATCACGGGTCCGGGTCCGTTTACTAAAAATGTTGACCAAAGTCAACCATATCATTATTAATATCAAAATTCTTCAAATTTCTCACATATTTCATATATTTCAACATAAGAATTTTTCAGCTTCGCGCCCGAACTGCACACGCAAATCGAGGCAACTATAAATGAGATTTTTAGGACCTCAGAAGCTCGAAATGATTAATAAAACAAGTGATGACCCTTTGGGTCGTCACATTCTCCACCTCTAAAACAACCGTTCGTCCTCAAACGGACAAAAGAAAGAAGTACCTGAGTCATGAAATAGATGAGGATATCGGCTCCGCATGTCAGACTCGGACTACCAGGTCGATGCCTCAGGAGGCTGACCCCTCCACCGAACTTGCACAGAAGGAAAACTCTTCGACCTCAACTGTCGAACCTGCCGATCTAGGATAGCTACCGGCTCCTCCTCATATGACAGATCTTTGTCCAATTGGACAGTGCTGAAATCTAACACGTGCGACGGATCGCCGTGATATTTTCGAAGCATGGACACTTGAAACACTGGATGTACAGCTGATAAGCTAGGTGGCAAGGCAAGTTTATATGCCACCTCTCCCACACGATCAAGAATCTCGAATGGGTCAATAAACCTAGGGCTAAGTTTTCCCTTCTTTCCAAATCTCATCACGCCCTTCATAGGCGATACTTGGAGCAATACTCGCTCCCCTACCATGAAAGCTATATCTCTAACCTTGTGATCTACATAGCTCTTTTGCCTGGACTGAGCTGTGCGAAGCCTATCTTGAATAATCTTGACCTTATCTAAGGCCTCCTGAACTAACTCCGTGCCCAATAACCGAGCTTCTCCCGGTTCAAACCATCCAACCGGAGAACGACATCGCCTACCATAAAATGCTTCATAAGGATCCATCTGGATGCTCGCTTGATAACTATTATTATAAGCAAACTATGCCAAAGGAAGGAATTGATCCCAAGAACCTCCAAAATCAATAACACACGCCCGAAGCAGATCTTCCAGTATCTGAATAGTCCTATCGGACTGACCATCCGTCTGGGGATGAAAGGCTGTACTTAGCTGAACTTGCGTGCCCAACTCTCGTTCAACCGCCTTCCAGAAATGTGAGGTAAACTGTGCACCTCGATCTAAAATAATAGAGATTGGCACGCCATGAAGGTGAATGATCTCCCTGATATAAATCCCAGCTAACCTCTCGGATGAATAGGTAGTGGCAATAGGAACAAAATGAGCTGACTTGGTCAGCCTATCAACAATCACCCAAACAACATCAAACTTCTTCCGAGTCATCGGAAGTCCAGAAACGAAATCTATCGTGATTCGCTCCCACTTCCATTCAGGAAGTTTAATTCTGTGAAATAAACCGCCAGGTCTCTGATGTTCATACTTAATCTACTGACAATTAAGGCACCGTGCCACATATGCCACAATAACCTTTTTCATTCTGTGCCACCAATAATGTTAACGCAAATCTTGATACATTTTCGCTGCGCCTAGATGAATAGAATACCGCGAACTGTGAGCTTCTTCTAGAATCAATTCTCTAAGCCCATCAACATTTGGCACACAAATGCGCCCTTGCATCCTTAGGATCCCATCGGCATCTAAGGTGACCTGTTTAGCACCTCCTCGCTGAACCGTATCTCTAAGGTCACATAAATAAGAATCATTATATTGTTGATCGCGGATATGCTCCAATAATAAAGAGCGAGCGATCGTGCAAGCTAGTACTCGACTAGGCTCATAAATATCCAACCTCACAAATCGGTTGGCCAAGGACTGAACATCCAAAGCAAGTGGTCTCTGGTTGACTAGAATATAAGCAAGACTGCCCATACTGGCTGACTTCCTACTCAAAGCGTTGGCCACCACGTTTGCTTTTCCCGGATGATATAAAATGGTGACATCATAATCTTTTAGCAAGTCTAGCCACCTTCTCTGCCTCAAATTCAACTCTTTCTGCTTAAACAAATACTGAAGACTCTTATGATCGGTGTATACTTCACATGCTACGCCATACAAATAATGCCTCCAGATCTTCAATGCGTGAATAATCGCCGCCAATTCTAGATCATGCACTCGATAGTTCTTCTCATGAATCTTCAACTGCCTCGAAGCATAGGCAATAACCTTGCCATCCTGCATTAACACTGCACCAAGCCCAATACGGGAAGCATCACAATAAACAGTATAAGGTCCCGTACCTGCGGGTAAAACCAATACCGGTGCTGTGGTCAAGGATGTCTTGAGCTTTTGAAAGCTCGCCTCACATTCATCGGACCATTCAAATTGAACACCTTTCGGGGTCAATCTGGTCAGTGGGGTTGCAATAGATGAAAATCCCTCTACGAATCGGCGATAATAACCCGCTAATCCCAAGAAACTCCGAATATCTGTGGCTGATGTCGGTTTAGGCCCGTTCTTGACCGCCTCAATCTTCTTCGGATCAACCTGAATACATGCTGCCGTCACAATATGGCCCAGGAATGCAACTGAACTTAGCCAAAATTCACACTTTGAAAATTTTGCATATAGTTGTCTATCTCTCAGAGTCTGCAAGGCCACTCTGAGATGTCGCGCATGCTCCTCCTGACTGCGGGAATATATTAATATGTCATCAATGAAGACTATTACAAACAAGTCTAAATAAGGCCGGAACACCCGATTCATCAATTCCATAAAAGCTGCTGGGGCATTTGTCAACCCAAAAAACATGACCAGAAATTCATAATGTCCGTACCGAGTGCGGAACGCTGTCTTAGTGACATTAGATGCCCTAATCTTCAGCTGGTGATAGCCAGATCTCAAATCTATCTTCGAAAATACCTTGGCACCCTGAAGCTGGTCAAATAAATCATCAATTCGCCGGAAGTGGATATTTATTTTTGATAGTCACCTTGTTTAACCGTCGATAGTCAATGCACATTCTCATCGAACCATCTTTCTTCTTTACAAATAATACTGGTGCACCCCACGGCGAAACACTGGGTCTAATGAAACCCTTTTCAAGTAAATCCTGCAATTGCTCCTTCAATTCTTTTAACTCTGGCGGAGCCATACGATATGGGGGAATGGAAATGGGCTGAGTGCCTGGAGCCAAATCAATACAAATATTAATGTCCCTATCGGGCAGCATACCTGGCAAGTCTGAAGGAAATACTTCAGGAAATTCGTGAACCACAGGCACAGAGTCAATAGAAAGAACCACAGCACTGGAATCCCGGACATAGGCCAAATGAGTGAGCCTTAACATAAGAAATAACATTGCGACTAGTATGACCCGAAATTCCTTTCCACTATATACGAGGAAAATTTGGCAGAGCTAACATCACAGTCTTGGCATGCAATCTAAAATAGCATGATATGGAAATAGCCAGTCCATGCCTAATATAATATTAAAGTCCACCATATTTAGGAGCAATAAATCAGCACGGGTCTCGAGACCCTCAATTACTAAAATACATGACCGATGAACTCGATCAACCACCATAGAATCGCCTACTGGTGTAGACACATGAACAGGAACACCCAGTGGATCTCTAGGCTGAAACAAGTACGGTGCAAAATAGGAGGACACGTACGAATATGTAGACCCAGGGTCAAATAATGCCTGATGCCTTTCTATCACAAACCAAAATAATACCTGTAATGACGGCATCAGAAGACTCAGCCTCTGGTCTGGCGGGAAGTGCATAACATCGGGCCTGTGCCCCACCACCCTGAGCAGTATCTCTAGGACGATCAGCTGCTGGCTGGTCTCTACCTCTATCGGTCTGAGCTCCACCTCTATGACCTCTACCGCCACCTCTATGTCCTCTACCTCCGCCTCTAGCTGGCTGGGCAGGCTGTGGGGGAACTGGGGCCTGAACTATGGCACGAGAACCATGCTGCTGAGATCTGTTAGAAGCTCGAGGGCAATACTTTGCAATGTGCCTAAGATCACCATTCGTAAAATAAGCCCTCGGCTGCTGAAAATAGCGAAGTGGTGGTGCACTGATATGCTACTGATCAGAGTAGCGTGGTTGAGAATTACGATCACCAGAAGCATCATGAGAAACCTGAAGAGCTGACTGATAAGGCCTAGGAGGATGGCCTCTATCATGAGAATCTCTACCTTCCGACGAGGTACCAATGAATCTACCTGAATTGCGGGGCCTCTTATCTAATCCACGACCTGCTCCCTGCGACAGAGCCATCTCGATCCGGCGGGCTGCATTAGCCGCCTCCTGAAAAGTGATTTCAGTTCCTGCCCCTATAGCCATCTGTAGTTGAATTGGTTGATTCAAGCCATCAATAAATCTTCTCACTCTTTCCCGATCCGTGGGAAGTATGACAATGGCATGACGAGCCAGGTCCACGAACCTAGTCTCGTACTGTGTGACAAACATAGAACCGTGATGGAGACGCTCAAATTGCATGCGCAGAGCCTCCCGCTGAGTTGCTGGAAGGAATTTTTCCAAGAACAGTTCTGCAAATTGCCCCCAAGTCAAAGATGATGATCCTGCTGGCCTGGATAGACAATTATCCCTCCACCAAGTCTTGGCAGAACCAGATAATCGAAAAGTAGCAAAGTCCACACCATTAGTCTCCACAATGTCCATAGTACGGAGAACCTCGTGGCAGCTATATATGAAATCCCGTGGATCCTCTGATTGAGTGCCACTAAATGTGGTAGTGAACAGCTTGGTAAACATATCCAATATCCATAACGCATCAGCGGACATAGCTGCACCATCATTAGCCTGAGTCACAATAACAGGCTGAGCTGCCTCAACTGGCTGAATCACAGGAACCTAAGCCTGGGAAATTACTGGCTCCGGAGTGCGCGTAGCAAGAGTCTGATTACCTCCTCCAGCCTGAGAAGTGGCTGGTGCTACTGGTAATAAACCTGCTCTGGTGATATTGTCCATAAAACCTGCAATCCGGACCAAAGCATCCTGAAGATCCGGTGAAAACACAACTCCTCCTGGGACCTGAGCTGGGCCTACTGGAGCTGCTGGGACTAGAACCTCCTCCTCGATATGAGCCTGAGGTTCTGTCACTTGTGCTGCTGCTCGGGGCTGAGCTCTGCCCCTACCTTGGCCTCTAGGACGACCTCGACCTCGGCCTCTGCCCCTAGCGGGAGCTGCCGCTGCTGGGACCTCGGGCTGCTGGTCAATAGATGAGGATGCACGTGTTCTTTCCATCTGCGGAAGAACATAGTAGAAGTTCAATTAACATTTGAAAGATCAAGTCGCACGACTGGAAAGAATAAAGGGAATATTTTCCTAACTCTGTAGCCTCTGGGGGATAAATACAGACGTCTTCGTACCGATCCCTCAGACTCTACTAAGGTTGTTCGTGAGTTGTGAGACCTGTGCAACCTAGTGCTCTGATACCAACTTGTCACGACCCGGATTTCCCACCATCGGGAGTCATGATGGCGCCTATTAGTGGAAGCTAGGCAAGCCAACTATTACTTACATTTTCATTAGTTACCTAACACTTCTTAAGACTTTTAATTAAAAACATATAATTACAGCGGAATAATTAAACTTAGCGGAAGACTTAGTCAATTTTATCAAATATGATACAGAAACCCAAACATGATAAACTACCCAAGACTGGTGTCAGATTACTCATGAACTTCTAAGAATAATACACACAATTGTTTGAAAGAAATATAAGCTGTTTATCTCGAATACATGAGATAACATAATGAAATACATAAATAGAAGAGACAACGGGTCCTGCGGACGCCAGCAAAGCTACCTCGTAGTCTCAGTAGTCAGAATATCCACAATCGTGCTACTGCCGCTGCTGCTATCCGTAACTTGTATCTGCACAAAAAGAGCGCAGAGTGTAGTATCAGCACAACCGACCCCATGTGCTGGTAAGTGTCTGGCCTATCCCGGCGAAGCAGTGACGAGACTAAGGCCAGTCACTCACATAAACATGTACAATTGAAATATATATACATATACAAAAGCAGTAAACGTTATCGAACGTTTATAAGGAAAGAATCTGTTCTGAAATAACAATCAATAACTCATAATATCCAGAGTAATCTAGTCAACGGACAAAACTTACTTTCATGTCTCAATTCATTTTTCATTTCATATCTTGTGGTAGGCGTACCACCCGCTCCCAAATGTAACAATAAGTTATACCTTGTGGTAGGCGTACCACCCACTCCCAAATGTATCAATAAGTTATACCTTGTGGTAGGCGTACCACCCGCTCCCAAATGTATCGATAGGCTACCGACAACTATGGCCAATGCCAAGATTTAAATCACTTTGTGGTCGGCATGCCACACGATCCCATTTCTTATATATAAGTGGTCGGCGCGCCACACGATCCCAATTTATTAATATATAAGTGGTCGGCGTGCCACACGATCCCAATTCATTAATATATATTACCGGCATTTAACCAATAATCCATGATCCACAGTAAGTGTATAAAAGTATTACCGGTTTGAACCAATAATCTTTGCTTCAACAATATTTATAATTACCGGTTTTGAACCAATAATTAATAATAAATCAACAATTTATCTCTGTTACCGGTGTGACACCAATAACTCTTAATCAACAATTCATACATAACTAAATTCCTATTCCTTCAAGCTAGGATAGAACAAATACTTACCTCAAATGTTTACGAATAACTCAATCAGTAGCAATGCCTTTTCCTTTCCGATTTGACTCCAATCCAATCGTATCTATACACAATTGACTTAATATCATCAATTCTACTTAACAAACTAGTTCACATGGCTAAATATAAGTTTTTCAACATTCTGCCCGGAGTAGTAAAAATCAACCGCATGCCCACATGATCGAAACCCGAGTTTTGAACCAAAATAAATTCACCCAATCCATCCATGAGTTCAAATATATAATTTGTCCTCAAATCGGACCTCAAATTAAGGTCAAAATCCCAATTTTTATGAAAACCTAAGTTCTACCCAAATCCCTCATTTTTACCCATGAAAAACCTTAAATTGAAGATGAAAACATGATAGATGATGTTAAAGTTTGAAGAAATTGAGTAAAAGTTGACTTACCAATGATTTGGAGAAGAGGGAGTTCGTGAAAAATCGCCAATGGATGTTTTGGGTTGTGAAATATGAAAAATGAAGCTGGAAATCGTGATTTACAAGTCTCTGTGTTCGCATTTGCGAGCAGGGGTTCGCAATTGCGAACCCCGACCAAATTCTGGAGTTTGAAAAATATGCTAAGGCTGGAAAGTTCGCATTTGCGAACTTTTGTTCGCATTTGCGAAGCCAAGACAAAACTGGTAAGTTCGCATTTGTGAACTTTTGTTCGCATTTATGAACACAGGCAAAATATGGGAAGTTCGGATTTGCGAACTTTTGTTCACATTTGCGACTTCGCATTTGCGAACACAGGCAAAATATGGGAAGTTCGCATTTGCGAACTTTTGTTCGCATTTGCGACTTCGCATTTGCTAACATTTGTTCGCATTTGCAAACTCTGCAGATCAGGTGCTGACAACAACTTTCTAACATGAAAAATTGATCTCGTGGCCTATCCAAAGTTCACCCGAGCCCTCGGGTCTCTAAACCAAATATGCACACTGACTTAAAAACATCATACGAACTTGCTCGTGCGATCAAATCGCCAAAATAACATCAAAATCAATGATTTGAGCCTTAAAACTCAATATTTTATTCAAAATTTCATAACTCCCAAAATTTCCAATTTAAAGCCGAAACACGTCAAACGACGTCCGTTTTCAACCAAACTTTACAGGAAGTGCTTAACCAACATATATGACCTGTACCGGGCGTCGGAACCAAAATATGAGCCCGATACCATTACTTTTTAATCAAATTTCAGTTTTATTTTCCTTAAACATTTTCAGAAAACAATTTAACAGAAAAAGTCTTTTACCGGGGTTCTAGACCTTGGATTTCAATTCCGGGCACACGCCCAAGTTCCATATTTTTCTACGGATTTTCTGAGACCGTCAAATCACGGGTCCGGGTCCGTTTGCTAAAAATGTTGACCAAAGTCAACCATATCAATATTAATATCAACATTCTTTAACTTTCTCACATATTTCGTATATTTCAACATAAGAATTTTTCAGCTTCGCGCCCGAACTGCGCATGCAAATTGAGGCAACAATAAATGAGTTTTTCAGGACCTCAGAAGCTCGAAATGATTAATAAAACAAGTGATGACCCTTTGGGTCGTCACAACAAGATCACCAGTACAACCACACACAATGATGAGAACCCGTCACATATAGTAGAAATAGTATACACGAATCTAACCTGAAGGACCGTACCTCCACATAACTTCGCTGCTATGTGCGACCCTATCCAAACATTGGTCCACATGAAACATCTCAAGTCACTATGCTCAAAATCCACAACCACACGCAATCTGATGTCTAGCACCATGAGAAAATCATCATAACCATGGCAATACAATGACATTACACCACAAAAACTCGAAAGGATACAACCGATATGCCACCCACCGAGCAATGCCTAAAACTCTTCCCGGTCAAATTCCACTATGAGACCCCAATAGAATCGCACCATATGTGACTATAAGCTACAACTCATAACGCCTTGAAACATGGAAAGTAACTCATAGATCACCCCAGAACACTAATAAGCTCAATAACAATCGAACAAACACATCCCTTAATAATAGCAACTCGGAGTCAACAAAGCTGACTCGATGCAAAACACACATCCATATTGACCGACCAATAAACCCCTTGTCAAGGAGTTCTTGAAGCCACTCCTCCAACACTTTGACTCCACTGATGACATATGATACAATGGCCGGAACCAAATCAATTCCGAAATCAACAACTCCGTTCGGCGACATGCCCGGCTGTAGGAACACATCCAAACAATCTCTCACGAAAGCCAAATACGAAGACAAACCTTCCCAACCATCCGTTGGGTATTGAAACTACCCTATTGGGAACATAATTCGTCGAACCTCGCCACTCAAATCTGTGGCATTCTCGGCATAGCCAACATTGCCGTCTTAGCGCGACAGTCCAAAATAATACAACACGGATACAACCAATCCATACCCAACATCACATCCAAATCTAACATACTAAGCGACAAAGGATCCACTTGGGTCCCCAACCCCAATAATCAGCACACAAGCTGATACACGTGATCCACAATCATAACATAACCTATCTATGAGAACTCCCGGTCTCCAAATCCATAAAGCACATGAATCACCATATCTGATTCCAACTCCACTAACTGAACATCTAACACACATATGATACTCGATCATTCCATGAGGGATACTCCAAAAGTTCTTATGTGCTACCAAGAAAACTTGAATATCAACAGTCGATCCAACAAGAGAGTGCCGCAATACTAAGGAAGCATCATTAAATTAATCACATTGTCCTTTCTGAAGTGTATACCTTCATCAAGCCACACCAATTGGTACTATCATTTCCCAAATTTTCTGTAGCTGCCCATTAGTGGTGGGCATTCGGTATTTCGATTTAGTATTTAAGAATTTGGGTTCAGTATTTCGATATTCAGTTTATCAATTGTGTATACCAAATACCATACAAAAATATTTCGATACAGTTTGGTATTTTTTATTTTGATTCGGTACAATTTCAGTATGGTTTCGGTTTAAACCATTTTATGTTTCATGGACCACAACAAAAGTTTGCTTAGTTTCAGAAGAGTAGTCAACTTTTAATTAGATTGTTCACCAGAAAAAGAAGGAACTAATCTGTTGATTTAGTAAAACATATAACATATTGACGACTGTAGAAAGAAAAAATTACGTCCTTGGTCAATATACGCAATTGAAACCTTTAAGGTTATGAAAATGAACAACATAACAAGCATAAAAGAAGTTAAACTTAAGGACACCATTTTGACTCTTTCTTTTGGTTAAGGGTATATTTGTAAAAGTCCAAATTCCAAACCCAAGTCAAAGCTAGGGATAGAACAACTAACTATTTATCATTGCTAAAAAGTGGTATGCTGGGCAGAAAAAGTACTTGGGAAAACTCATAAGTCTTACTAATAGAAAAGGAGTAAAAATAAAACAATGAAGAAGTGGAAGATGGTCTTTTCTTCGTAAATTATTTTGGTATATCGAAATACCGAAATATTAAAAATCCAATACTGTATCAAATTATTGAAATACCAATTTTTTTTTTATCGAAATAAAATAAAATTCCAAAAAAACCGAAATCGAAATACCAAATTAATTTGGTTCGGTTCAGAATTCAATTTTTTGGATTTTATGCCCCTCCCTACTGCCTGTGCTGCCTAAGAATTTATGACCATCATTTCAGAACTGAACCGTGACCTTACTCACGAAAATCTTAATCTGTCACGACCCTAGTTCACCAATCGTGAACATGTCGTGATGGCACCCAATCCCCACGACTAGGTAAGCCTAACACGTTGCGGAATATACAAGTTTATGAACATTTAATAAGAATTAGCGGAAAATAAGACAAAAGGAATGTAATCCGTGCCGCTTGGCACATACACACGTCGAATACACAGTATAAAACACCACCAAGACCCAGAATCCCACGGGTAACACAGACTAAAAGAGAACATACCACTGTAGCTCTATGCGTAAAGAGTATCTAACAATGGAATGAAGGGAAAAAACATCTACTAGCACTATCAGAATAGAAGGAAGGCCTCCAGATCCGCGGACGTAGCAGATTATTCCTCGAGGTCTCCCAAAGCGCTGATGAATCACTTGGTATGAGCCTGTCCTGATATACCTGGATCTGCACAACAAAAATATACAGAAGAGTAGCATGAGTACACCACGGCGGTACTCAGTAAGTGCCAAGCCTAACCTCGATCGAGTAGTAACGAGGAAGGTCAGGGCCCTACTGAGAGAAACAATAACATAATAATATTAACAATAATAAGCAGTTTAAGTGATAATAATTTCGAAATAACAACAATAAAGTGATTACTGCAACCGTCTACAATTAAATAACAACAAGTAACAAACTCAATCAATAACTCAAGATCTCCGAGAATCGAACCCGCAGTCCCTACCAATAACTCAGGATCTCCTGGAATCGAACCCGCAGTCCCTACCTATAACTCAGGATCTTCGGGAATCGAACCCGCAGTCCCTACCAATAACTCAGGATCTCCGGGAATCGAACCCGCAGTCCCTACCAACACATCAATTAAAGAAGACACATAGGGAGAGTATAATATGTTTAATCACAACTTCACCGAAGCTAGTGCTGACAATTTATCAAGAAGTTCAAGTGAGTCAACTAGACAATTAAACATGTTGAATCCTAGTCAATCATTCTTTTCTAACTAATACCGGGTAAAAGTAACGCTTTTATCAACTAAGAGCAGGAATATCACAAATCGGACAATTCAAGTAAAGTGTGTGTTACAACAACCAGCGCATGTACACGCCCGTCACCTCGCGTACAAGGCATTTAAACTATCACATAATATCCTAGGGGTGAAAGTTCCCCCACACGAGGTTAGACAAGCCACTTACCTCGACTCCTGTACAAAACTACTAAGAAACAACTCTCTCGCCCGAACGTCAGCCTCCACAGGTGTAATATCTGATAAATATCAATAGAGTCACATCAAAATAGGCCAATTGGACATTACCCAATCAAAACAACTCAAAATACACCAAAACCCCCAAGTTGCCAAAACCCGACTTTTGGTACGTTTGTCAAAAAATCACGAAAGTTATATATTCGGGTTTCTTATCTCAATATGAGTCCGCGCATATAAAATTTATCGAAATCGGACTTAGTTTGCCCATTCAAATCAAAGATTTTCTAAAATTTAGGCCTAGGGTTCAAACCCACCTTTAATCCCCCATTTTCAGTGGAATAATCAAGAATTTCATGATAAAATGATGTAATTAAGCCTCAAAACTTACCTCCAACGAATCACAGATGATTTCTCAGTGTTTCCTCGTGTTTTCTTCTCTCTAGGGCTCAAAATTATGTTTTGGGTGAATGAACCCGTGAGCCCTCTGTTCTGCAATTTAATTTCACTGCTAGACCCCATTGCTCTACGCGTTCGCGTGAGCTCCCATGCGTTCGCGATGCCCAGCTTCATTTTACTCTTCGCGAACGCGACGCCTCCCACGCATTCGCGATTCTCACTCTGACTTACCCTTCGCGAACGCGAACGCTCCAACGCGTTCGCGATGAACAAATTCCCAGCACCTGATTTTCCTTCTACGCGTTCGCGACACCAATCACACGAACGCGATGCACACCCTCACGCACCTACGCGAACGCGACCCCTGGAACGCGAGCGCGAAGCTCAAGAATCCTGGCCTATGCGAACGCGATGCCCAGTCACGCGATCGTGATGCTTTGATCCGCCTGGCCTTCGCGAACGCGGCCCATGCCACGCGAACACGAAGGCTTAAATGCCTGCTGGTGATCTGCAGATTCTTGCCAAGTTCAAATGCCCAGTTGATGGTCCGAATTCATCCCGAGGCCCCCGGGACCCCAACAAAAATCACCAACATACCCCACAACATGTTACGGACTTGTTCCAATCATAAAAACACCATTCTAAACATCAAAATCACCATTTACACACGGATTCAAGCCTAAGTTTCTTAAAACTTTCCGAATTGCACATTCGATCTAAAACCCGACCAAACGACTTCGAATGACATGAATATTTGCGAACATATCCAAAATCACATGACGAAGCTACAAAAATTGTCGGAATTCTATTCCGACCCTCGGATCAAAATCTTACCTATCGTTCGGATTCGCCAAAATTTCAAACTTCGGCATTTCAAGCCTAATTGAGCTACGGACCTCCAAAATACTTTCCGAATGCGCTCCCAACCCCGAAATTACCTAACGGAGCTAATGGAACCATCAGATTTCTGTTCCGAGGTCGTCTTAACACTGTTCCGACTACGGACCATTTTCTAACTTTAAAGCTCTCATTTAGGGACTAAGTGTCCAAAAATGCTCCAAATTTCAGAAACGACTCTCCCGGCAAACCACAATTGCAGAAATGAACTTAGGGAAACAGTTAAATTGGGGATTAGGGTGTAATTTTCTAAAACGACCGGTTGGGTCGTTACATCTTTCCACACTTAAAAGATTCGTTCGCCCTCGAACAAGCATAGAAAACATACATGGAGTAGTGAAAAGATAAGGGTACTGGCTGCGCATATCCTGCTCGGTCTCCCAAGTCGCCTCCTCGACCGGCTGGCCCCGCCACTGAACCTTTAACAAAGCGATGTTCTTTGACCTTAGCTTCCTGACCTGCCTGTCTAGAATGGCTACTGGCTCCTCAACATAAGACAGATCCTTGTCTAGCTGAACAGAAGTGAAATCCAACACATGCGACGGGTCACCATGGTATCTCCGGAGCATGGAGACATGAAATATGGGGTGAACTCCGGCTAGACTAGGAGGTAAGGCCAACTCATAAGAAACCTCCCCAACACGCCTTAAAATCTCAAAAGGGCCAATAAACCTAGGACTCGGCTTTCCTTTCTTCCCAAACCTCATAACGCCCTTCATGGGCGAGACTCGAGCAGAACCCGCTCACCAACCATAAAAGCCACATCGCGAACCTTCTTGTCCGCATAACTCTTCTATCTAGACCGGGCTGCACGAAGTCTGTCCTGAATCACCTTGACCTTGTCCATTGCATCCTGAACCATATCAGTACCTAGCAGCCTGGCCTCGCCCGGCTCGAACCAACCCACGGGAGACCTGCACCTCCTACCATATAGGGCCTCATACGGTGCCATTTGAATACTGGACTGGTAGCTGTTGTTATAAGCAAACTCCGCCAGTGGCAAGAAGTGATCCCATGAACCTCCAAACTCAATCACGCACGCACGGAGCATATCCTCCAAAATATGAATAGTGCGCTCGGACTGACCATCAGTCTGGGGATGAAACGCTGTGCTCAGCTCCACCCGAGTACCTAACTCCTGCTGTACGGCTCTCCAGAACCATGAAGTGAACTGAGTGCCTCTATCTGAAATGATGGAAACTGGAATACCATGCAGCCGAACTATCTCCTTGATATAGATCTCCGCCAGTCGCTCCGATGAATAAGTAGTGCTCACCGGTATAAAATGGGCGGACTTGGTCAGCCGATCCACAATAACCCAAATGGAATCAAACTTCCTAACAGTCCGTGGAAGCCCGGATACAAAGTCCATGGTGATGCGCTCCCATTTCCACTCTGGAATCTCAATCTGCTGCATCAATCCACCCGGACGCTGATGTTCATACTTCACCTGCTGGCAGTTGAGGCATCTGGAAACATAATCAACTATATCCCTCTTCATCCGCCTCCACCAGTAATGCTGTCTCAAGTCCTGATACATCTTCGCGGCACCCGGATGGATGGAATACCGCGACCTATGGGCCTCTGCTAGAATCATCTCTCGAAGATCATCTACATTGGGCACACAGATACGCCCCTGCATCATCATAACTCCATCATCCCCGATGGTAACATCTCGAGCATCACCACGCCGAACTCTATCCTGAAGGACAAGCAAATGAGGGTCGTCGAACCGACGCTCCCTGATGCGGTCAAATAGAGAAGACCGAGAAACCACACATGCCAGAATCCGGCTGGGCTCCGAAAGTCTAACAAACTGCCTTGCTAAAGCCTGAACATCCATCGCCATAGGCCTCTCCGAAGCTGGTAGATATGCCAAACTCCCCAAACTCTCTGCCCGACGACTCAAGGCATCGGCAACCACATTAGCCTTGCCTGGATGATAGAGAATAGTAATATCATAGTCCTTCAGTAGCTCCAACCATCTCCTCTGACGCATATTGAGGTCCTTTTGCTTAAGCAAGTGCTGCAAACTCCGGTGATCAGTGTAGATCTCACAAGGGACCCCATACAAGTAATGATGCCAAATCTTCAAGGCGTGAACAATGGCAGCTAGCTCCAAATCATGAACAGGATAGTTCTTCTCATGCACCTTCAGCTGTCTGGACGCGTAGGCAATCACCCTACCATCCTGCATCAATACTGCACCGAGTCCAACTCGTGAGGCATCATAATATATAGTATAGGACCCCGAGCCTATAGGCAACATCAGTATAGGGGCCGAAGTCAAAGCTGTCTTGAGCTTCTGAAAGCTCGCCTCACACTCATCTGTCCACTGAAAAGGGGCACCCTTTTGGGTCAACCTGGTCATAGGTGCTGCAATCGAAGAGAATCCTTCTATGAAACGACGGTAATAGCCCACCAAACCAAGAAAACTGCGAATCTCAGTAGCGGAGGAGGGTCTGGGCCAACTCTGCACGGCCTCCACCTTCCTCGGATCTACTCGAATACCATCACTCGACACCACATGGCCCAAAAATGCCACTGAACTCAACCAGAATTCACATTTAGAGAACTTGGCATATAGCTTCTTCTCCTTCAGAATCTGAAGTACTATCCTCAAATGCTGCTCGTGCTCTTCCCGACTCCGAGAATATACTAGAATATCATCAATGAAGGCAATCACGAACGAGTCCAGATAAGGCCTGAACACACTGTGCATCAAATGCATAAAGGCTGTTGGAGCATTAGTCAGCCCAAAAGACATCACGAGGAACTCATAGTGGCCATACCGAGTCCGGAAGGCAGTCTTCGGGATATCTGGCTCCCGAATCCTCAACTGATGATACCCAGAGCGCAAATCAATCTTAGAAAACACCTGTGTGCCCTGGCTGGTCAAATAAATCATCAATGCGAGGTAAAGGATACCAGTTCTTCACTGTAACCTTGTTCAGCTAACGATAGTCAATACACATACGCATAGAACCATCCTTTTTCTTCACAAACAACACAGGAGCACCCCAAGTTGAAACACTGGGTCGAATGAAACCCTTACCCAATAACTCCTGTAACTGATCCTTCAACTCCTTCGACTCAGGAGGAGCCATAGGGTACGGTGGAATAGAAATGGGCTGAGTGTCCGGCAACAAATCAATAGCAAAATCAATATCTTTGTCGGCCGGCATGCCCGGGAGATCAGCTAGAAACACATCAGCAAAGTCACGTACCACAGGAACGGAATCAATAGAGGGAGTGTCAATACTGACGTCCCGCACATAAGCTAAATAAGCAGCACACCCTTTCTCAACCATACGCTGAGCTCTGAGGAACGAAATGACACGGCTAGGGGTGTGATCTAGAGTACCACTCCACTCAATACGTGGAATGCCTGGCATAGCCAGCATCACGGTCTTGGCGTGATAATCAAGAATAGCATAATGGGGCGACAACCAGTCCATGCCCAGAATAATATCAAAATCGACCACCCCAAGCAACAATAGATCCGCTCTAGTCTCAAAATCACAAATGGTAACCAAACACGACCGATATACACGGTCCACAGCCAAAGAATCACCCACCGGAGTGGAAACATAAATGGGGGCACTCAAAGAATCCCGAGGCACACCCAGATGAGGAGCAAAGTAAGAAGACACATACGAAAAAGTGGAACCAGGGTCGAATAGAACCGATGCCTCCCTGTGACTAACCAGAATAATACATGTGATAACAGAATCAGATGCAACAGCCGCAGCGCGATCAGGAATAGCATAGAATCTGGCTTTTCCCCCCTCTCGAGGGCGGCCTCTGGAACCCTGACCCCCGCCCCTGGCTGGCTGGGCAGGTGGAGTGGCAGCTGGAGCTGTAATGATGGCCTGCTGGCCCTGAGAACCACGCTGATACTGCGAAGACTGAGGAGGTGCTCCCCTCCTATGCCTGGGGCATTCCCTAACCAGATGGCAAGTATCCCCGCACCCAAAGCAAGCTCTGGGAGGATACGGTGACTGTGACTGCCCGGCCTCACCCCCACTAGTCTGACCCCTGGAGGTACCCCGCGCAGGAGGTGCACTGGAAACTGGGGGAGCATAATAAGGCTCTTGATGTGTTGGAAGAGCTGGAGGACTACCGGCTGCTGGTAATGCTGAGTGAACTGGCCGACCGGAATAACCCCTGCCAAAACGATCGGCTGCTAAAGTGCGGGCACCAGAGAAATGGCCCGACTCACGAGACCTCTTGGCCTCTCTCTCTCCCCGCTCTCGAGGGAGCATACTCTCAACCCTCCTGGAAATGCTCACGGCCTGCTGATAAGATATATCTGTCTCCAACTCTCTGGCCATGCTGGATCGGATTGGCGGAATCAGGCCCTCAATAAATCTCCGCACCCTCTCCCGGACCGTGGCCACCAAAGCTGGTGCATGCCTGGCGAGACGGGTGAAACTTATAGCATACTCCGATACTGACATGGAGCCCTATCGCAACCGCTCAAACTCCAAGCGCCAAGAATCCCCAAGGCTCTGGGGAACAAACTCCCTCAAAAACAGACCTGAAAACTGCGTCCAGGTCAATGAAACAGACTCCTCTGGACTATCCAACTCATACGTGCGCCACCAATTGTAAGCGGCCCCACGAAACTGAAAAGCAGTGAAGGAAACCCCGCTGGTGTCCACAATCCCCATAGTAGGAAGAATACGATGACACTCCTCTAGAAAACCCAATGCATCATCTGAAGCCAAACCACTGAACACTGGAGGGTCATATTTCTTGAACCTCTCCAATCTACGCTACTTGTCCTCGGTGGCAGCTGGCCCACCTCCGGGCTGTGCTGGGGCAGCAGGAGGCATAACAATAATCTCTGGGACCTGTCCCACTGGCACTCGCTGCTCAGGTGTAGCGGCCGCGGGAGTCTGGGCCCCTCCCCCAGCCTGAGATGTAGCTGCAGTGAGAGGAAGCAACCCTGCCTGAGCCAGAATGGTATACATACTCATGAACTGGGCCAGGGTCTCCTGTAGTGCTGGAGTTGTAGCAGTTGTAGTCGGTGTACCAGATGCCTGCGCTCCAACCTGGTCGCGTCCTCGTCCTCTACCTCGGCCCCGGCCTCTGACGGCGGCAACAGGGGGTGCGGGTACCTGATCATCGCGAGTAGCACGTGTCCTCACCATCTGTGAGAGAATAGAAAGCAATAATTTAGTTTTGGTGCCAAAAATGTCGCACAACAAGGAATCCAAAAGAAATGAAGAGTTTCCTAAACAGTTACATAGCCCCTCGTAGATAAATACAGACGTCTCTGTATCAATCAGCGAGACTCTAAGTAACCGGTCTGTGTCCCGTGACTCCTATGAACCTAGAGCTCTGATACCAACTTGTCACGACCCTAGTTCACCAATCGTGAACATGTCGTGATGGCACCCATTCCTCACGACTAGGTAAGCCTAACACGTTGCGAAATATACAAGTTTATGAACATTTAATAAGAATTAGCGAAAAATAAGACAAAAGGAATGTAATCCGTGCCGCTTGGCACATACACACGTCAAATACACTGTATAAAACACCACCAAGACCCGGAATCCCACGGGTAACACAGACTAAAAGAGAACATACCACTGTAGCTCTATGTGTAAAGAGTATCTAACAATGGAATGAATGAAAAAAACATCTACTAGCACTATCAGAATAGAAGGAAGGCCTCCAGATCTGCTGACGTAGCAGATCATACCTCGAGGTCTCCAAATGTACTGCTGAATTACCTAGTATGGGCATGTCCTGATGTACCTGGATCCGCACAACAAAAGTGTGCGGAAGAGTAGCATGAGTACACCATGGCGATACTCAGTAAGTGCCAAGCCTAACCTCGATGGAGTAGTGATGAGGAAGGTCAGGGCCCTACTGAGAGAAAATAATTACAAAATGATATAAACAATATTAACCAGTTTAAATGATAATAACTTTGAAATAACAACAATAAAGTGATTACCGCAACCGTCTACAATTAAATAACAACAAGTAACAAACTCAATCAATAACTCAGGATCTCCGGGAATCGAACCCGCAGTCCCTACCAATAACTCAGGATCTCCGGGAATCGAACACGAAATCCCTACCAATAACTCAGGATCCCCGGGAATCGAACCCGCAGTCCCTACCAACACATCAATTAAAGAAGACACACAGAGAGAGTATAATATATTTACTTACAACTTCACCGAAGCTAGTGCCGACAATTTATCAAGAAGTTCAAGTAAGTCAACTAGACAATTAAACATGTTGAATCCTAGTCAATCATGCTTTTCTAACTAATACCGGGTAAAAGTAACGCTTTTATCAACTAAGAGCAGGAATATCACAAATCAGACAATTCAAGTAAAGTGCGCGTTACAACAACCAGCGCATGTACACGCCCGTCACCTCGCGTACAAGGCATTTAAACTATCACATAATATCCTAGGGGTGAAAGTTCCCCTACACGAGGTTAGACAAGCCACTTACCTCGACTCCGGTACAAAACCGCTAAGAAACAACTCTCTTGCAGCGAACGTCGGCCTCCACAGGTGTAATATCCGATAAAAATCAATAGAGTCACATCAAAATAGGCCAATTGGGCATTACCCAATCAAAACAACTCAAAATACACCAAAACCCCCAAGTTGCCAAAACCCGACTTTCGGTACGCTTATCGAAAAATCACGAAAGTTATATATTCGGGTTCCTTATCTCAATACGAGTCCGCGCATATAAAATTTATCGAAATCGGACTTAGTTTGCCCATTCAAATCAAAGGTTTTCTAAAATTTAGGCCTAGGGCTCAAACCCACCTTTAATCCCCCATTTTTAGTGAAATAATCAAGAATTTCATGATTAAATGAAGTAATTAAGCCTCAAAACTTACCTCCAATGAATCCCCGATGATTTCTCAGTGTTTCCTCGTGTTTTCTTCTCTCTAGGGCTCAAAATTATGTTTTGGGTGAATGAACCTGTGAGCCCTCTGTTCTGCAATTTAATTTCACTGCCAGACACCATTGCTCTACACGTTCGCGTGAGCTCACACGCGTTCGCGATGCCTAGCTTCATTTTACTCTTCGCGAACGCGACGCTTCCCACGCGTTTGTGATGCTCACTCTGGCTTACCCTTCGCGAACACGAATGCTCCAACGCGTTCATGATGAACAAATTCCCAGTGCCTGATTTTCCTTCTACGCGTTCGCGACACCAATCACGCAAACGCGATGCACACTCTCACGTACCTACGTGAACACAACCCCTGGAACGCTATCACGAAGCTAAATAATCATGGCCTACGCAAACGCGATGCCCAATCACGCGATCGCGATGCTTTGATCCGCCTGGCCTTCGCGAATGCGGCCCATGCCACGCGAACGCGAAGGCTTAAATGCCTGCTAGTGATCTGCAATTTTCTGCGGATTCTTGCCAAGTTCAAATGTCCGGTTAATGGTCTGAATTCATCCCGAGGCCCCCGGGACCCCAACGAAAACCACCAACATACCCCACAACATGTTACACACTTGTTCCAATCATAAAAACACCATCCTAAACATCAAAATCACCATTTACACACTGATTCAAGCCTAAGTTTCTTAAAACTTTCCGAATAGCACATTCGATCTAAAACCCGACCAAACGACGTCCGAATGACCTGAAAATTTGCGAACATATCCAAAATCACATGACGAAGCTACAGAAATTGTCGGAATTCCATTCCGACCCCCGGATCAAAATCTCACCTATAGTTTGGATTCGCCAAACTTTCAAACTTCGGCATTTCAAGCCTAATTGAGCTACGGACCTCCAAACTACTTTCCGAACGCGCTCCCAACCCCGAAATCACCTAACGGAGCTAATGGAACCATCGGATTTCCGTTCCGAAGTCGTCTTAACACTGTTCCGACTATGGACCATTTTCTAAATTTAAAGCTCTCATTTAGGGACTAAGTGTCCCAAAATGCTCCAAATTTCAGAACCGACTCTCCCGGCAAATCACAATAGCAAAAATGAACTTAGGGAAACAGTTAAATTTGGGATTGGGGCGTAATTTTCTAAAACAACCGGCCGGGTCGTTACATAATCCTACACAACATACCGCATATAATATACCATCCTAGGATAAACATAAGAATGTCATAACCATTTCGAGTCGCACGCAACTACGTACTCAACTAGCCGAGAACTTTCCATTTGATCCCACCAAGAAGAAAGTCACTGTTTATCACATGCTCCTCGCCAGTAGAAAATGTACTTCTATAATCGTGGTGGAAACTATCAAGAGCTCTCCGAATCCCGCATGCACAAAACCAAACCGTCAGGACTGAATTCCTCTAACTCGCCGAGGCTACGCATGCCATCAAAACTAAAGAGCCTTACCATGAAACACCCGTAGAAACTCATTACCCCTTACCATACTTATCTGACCTACTACCAAGCTATCCTATTTATCCAATTTCCTTCTAAATTACCTTCAATTTGATACCTCCCCTCACCATAATACCACAATCCTCAACGCAGACTCGCCATACTAGACCCAAGCACAAAACCACACCGCTTAAGGCTCATAAACCGCTGAATACTCTCTTAAATATTCCCAAAAGTACCACATTTTAAATACTTTCCCTGAAGAGACTTCATGTGTATCTAAAATAATTAACTTCACCTTCTTGATACTGATATGTAGACTTCATAGTCATGCAGAAAGCCACGTGTCTCGACACCCTCCAACATAAACCTCGGCTTCTAACCGGATGCAAATTCCAAAGATCTCCAAGTACTACATGTAAATCTTGAATTCTGTAGAACTATTATCGAGTCATCCACTCTGCTCAAACCTCAATTAGACTAATCAAACAGACTAGACGACATGTGCTACATTAGCACTCCAACACTGTAGAATATAAACCTACCTTAATGCAACCAAGCAACTTCCTGTTCTATGAACTGTATATCCTTTACCAATAACAACTCACATCATTCCATGATTATCATACACCCATAAAGCATAACATAACCTTTATTGAAATTTCCTTTACTTGAGCCATTGTTGATCTCAACCTTCGTCAGCCATAACTGATTCACTAGTATGCCTCAAACTAGAACCTACATAGCATATAACCGTGCAATCACATAAATAATAGCAGACTCCTCCACTTGGCTCAAAGCCATAGGTCATAACATAGAATAACTCACGAAGCCCAAACTGAAATACCGCCATAATACCATAGTGGGATGAATCTGAATCCGTCATAAGCTCGTGCAACACAAGCCATCCAATACTTCAAATCTTCTGTATATCTCACATACACCCTCGTAACAGACAAGCTCACTCTCATAAATGACCCAAACTCAATCGTAACCCATATATTTCACTGGTAAACAAGGACTTACAATAGACCTCATATGGAACACACAAACTTCAGAAGACTCTGCAAGAAATAATCCACCTGCTTTACCTCAAACTAACATCTCTTCATACCCTTCTACCGTCATAAGCATCACGTAATCACTGAATCTTTCTAAGGCTGAACATATATCACAACATGAAATCTACTTCACTTCCCAACTAGACAACATGAAAAGATCCTTCAACACACCCACAACTCGGTGTATACATCACTTTACGATGGAAATCAAGCACCAGATAGTTCTTACTACCCCCAATGAAACCCTTCTTGTCTTATTCAAATCATACAAACACATCTCGTAGTCACATTATACTCATTACACAGCTATCCAGATATCACTTCTCCTAAGAGGGACACTATCGAACATATAAATCCAAAAATACGTGCTCACACAATCCACAGCTAAGTGCTCTAGCTACAAGCAGATCCCGGCCTCAAGTCCTCTAGACTGGCCCAACATCAACACATAGAAATCATATCTCGCCGTTCAACTGGCGAATCATAAGTCGTCGATGCACAACTGATATCGAGCACTCATGCGCGCATACGAACGCATGGAAGGAATTTCAAGAGTTTTATTTCAAGCTGAATCAAGGACGCACGAGAAGAATTCAAGGATGCATGATTTCCTAAAGGTTCTACAACCTCTCGAGGATAAGTATAGACATCTCCGTACCGAACCGCGAGACTCAACTAAACCTTCTCATGACTCGTGGGACATATGTAACATAGGCTCTGATACCAACTTGTCACAACCCTAAAATTGACATGGTTGTGGTGGCACCTATCGTGAAACTAGGCCAGCTGACACAATTCCCAAATTCAACTAGTATTCAATAAAAGTCGTTTTAAGCCATTAACTAATCAATAATCTCATAATGTTAGTCTAAATGAATAGTGTAGAATAAATACACAAGCCGGATATTGGGGTGTCATAAGCCACGACCATCTTACGAAGGTCTAAATACAACAAAAAGTCTGAAAATAAATAATAATAGGCTAATAAAGATAAGAGGGAGAGAGCAGGGTTGCGAGTGTCAAGCAGCTACCTTGCTAACTCTGATGACTCTGCCACTGAGCAACCAACACCCACTACCAGGTTTAGAAATACATGAATGTGCACACAAGGTGCAGGAAGTAATGTGAGTATGCCAAATCAGTAAATAATAAAAGTAAATGAAAGGTGAGTAGTTAGAAAATATGTAAACCACGTCATAACGCTACAATAAATATAGTACATTTCCAAAATAGTATAGAAATAATTTATTTCATAAATCAAACACAACTTCAGTAAAACCCTTTCCTTTTCAAAACATCTTCCAATAGTTTCAAACGAGTGATAAAAATAGTGAGTAAAAATGATAGAAATGTAAACAACCCCTCAGGCAAACACATGTACCATAAACCGCCCCATCGGGCATAACATCAACAGAATCAGCCCCTCGGGCAAAACATGGATCAAGAACATCTCCTTGCGCAACAATGTGAAACAATAACAACCTCTCAGGCAATAATATGAAACAACAACAACCCCTCGGAATATCATATCTCACACACTGGGTACTCGCGATGTATGAAGAGTTCAGACTTTGGAGGGTCTCATACAACCCAAACGCTATAACAAGCCATATCGTAGCATAATCAAACTGGCCATTGGCCTAAAAAAAAGCCACGCTGTGGCATAAAAAATAGGCCTTCAGCCTCATAATCATGAATCAGTACAATTTGCTGCGGCGCGCAGCCGGATTCCATAATATCCTCACAACACATGCCCTCGGCCTCACTTAGTCAAAAATTTCTCAAGTCACTCGGGCAACAGTAAAACATGATGCTCAACTCCAAATATCATTTAAAATATTAAAATAAAGTAAATATGGTTGAGTTATGTAAACAATAGAATACAGCATGACTGAGGAAAAATATAAAGTCAAAACGGTGAGGAATAGAAGTAAAAATCCCTTAAGGGTCCAAAACAGTTGGCATGAGGCCCAATATGGAATTTAGCCCAAAACATGATAATACTTTCCAAAATACAATGATATCAAATAGTTTTAAGTCAAACACGTGATTTAACAGTCGCGGGTCGGACTAAGTCACAATCAATGGTGCACAACTACACGCTCGTTATCTAGCATGAGCGCCATCTCAAAGTAGCACAACGATGTGAAATCCGGGGTTTCATACCCTCAAGATAACATTTACAATCATTACTTACCTTAATCCGGTCCATACTCTAGCCCGCGATGCCTTTTCCACTCGACTCTGCCTTTGGATGCTCCAAATCTAACCAAAAACATTACAATACCATCAAAATATGGAAAGCGGACAAAGCCCACTTGAAAATAACCAATTTACACCAAGAATCCTGAAATTGGCCAAATTCGACCCCGGGCCCATGTCCCGGATTCTAATAAAAATCATAAAACTGGAATCCTTACACTCTCACGAGTTCGTAAATATCAAATACATCAAAATCCAACCACAAACGATCCCTCAAATTCTCAAATGAAAGTCTCAAGTTTCAAGCCCTAACTCCTTAATTTTAGGCTTCAAATCCCACTAATTTCATGTTTAAACCAGTAAGAATAAACATATGATCGAGTTTTAGGTTCAATAATATTACCTCAAAGAAGTTATATTGTTAAGAAGCTTCGACACCGACTAAAAAATGATGAACTATGGCCAAAAATCGTGAAAATGACTATTTAAACATTCTGCCCAGGTAAATTTCCTTAATCGCGATCGTGGGAAGATCATCGCGACCGCTAAACACTAATATTTGTTGACTCAGAATTAACCCTACACGGTGACTCTCTCCATGTGAACATGATGCACAACTCCCCTACTCCTACGCGATCACGGACCAGATATCGCATTTGCGATGAACAAACGCCTGGTCCAACCTTGGTCCTCCTAATATTACATGAACGCGACTTATCCCATGCGTTCATTATGCTTAACCTCAACAACTATCGCAATTGTATCCTCAAACACGCTAATGTGATGAATAACCTGTCCTTCCTATATAAATGCTCTACGTGATTGCGAGCCTCCTCAGGCGATCGCGGAGAAGAAATATATGCAACAAAGCTAAAGAAAAAATCTAGAACTTTCCAAAATAAGAATTGATTAGTTTAACCACCCAAAACTCACCTGAGGCCTTCAAGAATTCAAATAAATATGTCAACATATCCCGTAACATCATTCAAACTTTTTCCAAGCTTTGGAACACTCAAAACAACATCAAAACATCAAATCATCATCGAATTCAAGCTTAAGAAATTCCAACACTTCCAAATTCCTCTTTAGATAAAAAAGTCTATCGAACCTCATCCGAATGACCTGAAAGTTTGCACACACATCCCAAATGACCCAATGGGCCTATTTTAATTTTTGGAACTCCATGCCGACCCCAAATCAATATTTTCGCTACCGATAAAAAAATGTCAAATTTCTAATTTCACCGATTCAAGCCTGAATCTACTAAGGACCTCCAAAATACATTCCGGATGCGCTCCTAAGGCCAAAATCACCTAACAAAGCTAATAAAATCATAAAAATCCAAATCTGAGGTTGAATACTAAAAGGTCAAAACCTGGCCAAACCTTTCAGGTTTAAAGCTTTAAACTGAGAACTATTCTTCCAAATACATTCTGATTACCGTGAAAACCAAAACCGATGATTTAAATAAATCATAATACATCACACGAGGCTAGTCATGACTGAGAGATGGAGAGCAAAATGCAAAATCTTAAAAACGACCGATTGGGTCGTTACACTTATGGTTGTCTAGAAAGTTCAAAGGGAAACCTACTTATCCAGATGCAATTAATCCTTATTTTCGAATCACACAATAGTTTCATGCTTGTTTTTTCACATATGTCCATTCCCATTCATGTGGGGGATTATTGCATTTTTTCTTGAAAGGGTGTGAATGGGAAATGGAAGAGGCACCTTTTGAATTGCACCTCTCTATATCACCCTTCATTTGTCTATAAATTTAAGGGCTTGGCCTCATTATACAGATATGGAAAATCTGAAAATTTCTTCTCTAATTTCTATATTGTTGCATATTTTTGAAATAAATATAAGTGTCAAGTGTGATTTACTCTGTTTGTTGAGTTCGCTGAAGTTCTGTGAATTGTAGTGCCACTATCACAAAATAGTTATTATATTCTATCCTGGGTGGAATTAATTCATAACCTTAGGAAACAATGAGAGAATTAAATTTCTTAAGGGCACACTGTGCATTCACTGAGCTTGAAATTATTTTACGATTTGTTTATTGAGCTAATGTTTGTTTTCTTCTCTGATTTAGAACACGATAATACTTATATATATATATATATATATATATAATTGTGGTGGGTTAAAAAGTTTTTTCAATTAAAGTGATAAATTGGAGTACGGGTAGGGGTTATTTTATTTAAAGAGTCATCACATGGAATTGATTTTTAGTGTTCCAAGTCACCTTTTATTTGAATCCCTAGTCAAAGGAACATTTGACTCTTTTATTATTGTTTTGCAAAAATAAAGTCCGGGTAAAGAATTCTATTGACCGGGGATAAGGTGTAAGACATTCTTCGAGTTTCGTAGTTCTAGCACGGTTGCTTTGTTAACTACATCTGGCTTTAACTTAATTTTAAATATACTGTGCTTTATTTGATTTTCATGGTTGTCTATGTCCGCTTTTATTGTCGATGACTTTATTAATCTCAAACTAGGGTGAGTATCCCCGACTCTAGCTTGCACTAACCTAGACGGGTACCGCTGACTTTGGTTCGTGTGACGCCTAATAGTGGAATCTACTCGAAGTTAATTAAATAAAACTTTTAAATATTTGAAAAAATTGGGAACAAGACGTGTCCTCACGACCTTACCATTTTAGTTATGTCTCTTTTGTGAAACCAGTCTTCCCGGCATCGGTTAGGTCAATATTAATAATCTTTATTAAAACAAAATACTTTTGAGCTACCGCCATTAGGTGAATGAGTCTTCTTTATGAATAAATAAAGCATCTATTTTTTTTGAATTTATCAAATAAAATAAAAAAGGAGACGTCAATACTTAAAACAAATTGTTCGCTTAATTTTTTGAAACTTCACTTGACTATTACTATTTTTACCCTAAAAAAGAATTGACTAACTTTAGAAACTATTTTATGTAATTAATCAAAGAAGAAAAACATAATTTATTTATTTATTGATTGATGGCTTATTTTCTAATTTAAGAAAAATAGTTACATATTCAAAATTAGTAGTCTATGGCTAATTGAAATGGCATTACAATTACTTCGATCACTAGTGTAAAAGATGAGAGTAGTGTAGGAAGCCTCTTTTCTTTTTACTTACCATGTTTAAAACTAGTAAGATGTGAGCTTGAGGTAATATTAAAAGAAAGTTTTACCAATACATACTACATATGAAACCTTTTTACCTTCATTGTTTAAGCTTTATGTTAATTACATTTCAGCATACCATATTACCATTTATGTATAATGATTCAGTTATATTAGACATTAATTTAGGAGTGAATATTCTCCCAATTTAATATTACCCGCTTCTCTCTCCTACCAACACCCACACCCCCACGTTTTACTCTTTTCCTCCCACAATCCCCCCCCCCCCCACGTTTACAGTATCTCACACACAATTTCTAGCTATTCTGAACAAAACCACCCATGATTACAACTTCTTCTTCTATTAATTTTTGAATATTTCTGTTGCAAAGTAACTTCTTCACAAATCATGAAGAATGATTCACGTCCAAGCAACGGTCGCAGTCAATATCATTTGGTCTAATAAGTCCAAGATCGGTCCCACAGAGAATTAACCTACCAATTGCAACTATCACAACCCCAAAAGTACCTCTGAATCAAGTTCCCAAACTTTGAATGTATCTTTGTGTGATTTCATAATATCTACCTTGCAATAATTAAGAATGCTTGAAAGAAAGAATTGAATGTAGAGTAAAAAGAATATTATGAGAAAGACTAAGGTATTGATAAACAATATCAAAACAACAATAAAGCATGATTATTTAGGGCATAAATATTATCAAATTTACTTATTATCAAATAACATCAACACCCCCAAAAAGTTGTCTCCAAAATCAAAAATACCTAATATAACGTCTTTTGATTTGGGTGTTTTAACACCTAAATCAACACTAAAATCAGTAAAAACTACACATGCAAGTGTAGATAGTAGTAAAATTTCATCTCCTAGACAAATGCGTGCGGAGATGAGAACCAAGCTAGTGCACGATTTTGATGCTGTTGGTGTTTCTATACAAGTCGCAAAGCAACTCAAACGTAAGGGGAAAGACAAGTGTGAAGATGATGATTTCGTTGAAGATTCCCCTAAAATGCCATTGTTGAAAAAATCGAAGGGCTCTTCTGGTTCATCTAAAGTAAAAAAGAAGAAAGCCTAAAAAAAAGTACAAAAGTTGGCTGAGAAAAATACCCATATTCTGAAGGTTAATATTATTATTTTTCATTTACAGTTATTTTAATTTAATTTTCATTGAAAAAATTAATGATTCAAGTGTTTTGTGTTAATTATAGAGTTTAAATAAATTTGTGGATTAGTGTCACAATTTTGTATTTAAAATGTAGTTATATATAGTTATTTGTAGTTAAAATGTAGTTACAGGCTAACAGAGTCCATAAAAGACTAACACAATCCATCTTAAAATGTAGTTATATATAGTTATTTGTAGTTAAAATGTAGTTACAGGCTAACACAAAAATTGTATTTAAAATGTAGTTATATATAGTTATTTGTAGTTAAAATGTAGTTACAGGCTAATAGAGTCCATAAAAGACTAACACAATCCATCTTAAAATGTAGTTATATATAGTTATTTGTAGTTAAAGTGTAGTTACAGGCTAACATAGTCCATAAAAGACTAACACAATCCATCTTAAAATGTAGTTATATATAGTTATAGGTGTTGGTTGTTTGTAAAGTTATATTTTGTATCTATTATGTAGTTATATATAAATTACTTCTTCTTTTTAATGCAATATACTAATGTTAAATAATTTATTTTTTTGTGCAGAATGGCCATTACTTTGCATCACATAATGTTGATTATGGTGTGCTTAGATTTTACACTTTGTGTGATCCTAGTATTATAAGCCAAATAAAATCTTTACTATCTCCTAATGCTTTAAATCTGTTTAAAAACACTTGCTTTGGTTACCTTTTTTCTCTTCCTTTGATTTGCATGCAAAACCAAGCAATTCATCTTCTGATGAAGTATGAATTGGCCAAGTCTAACCAATCCTTTTTTCAGTTCTCTTGAAGGGTAAAAAATTGAATTTTGGATTGAGAGAATTTAGTTTGATTACTGGTTTAAATTGTGTGACATTTTATGATTATGGCTGCACTTCCACTTATGTTAGCCATTTAATGAGCACATATTTTCCAAACAAACAAAGGGTTGAGAATTGTCACTTGAAAAATGTTGTAACAAATAAAGCTTGGGAAAATGATGAGGATGCATTGAAGTTGTGCGTCCTTTATTTGTTTGAATTTTTCATTTGTCCTTATGAAAAAAAGCATGTGTCTTTTATAGACCTGTTTAGATTCTATTTGGTGGAGTCGGGTAATTTTGAGTCATACCCATGGGGTATTAAGTCATTCAATCATGTGATTGAATCTGTGCGACATCGTCTAAATCCCCGTGTCCATTCTTACCTCATTCGTGGATGCTCATTAGCCTTACAAGTTTGGCTTTATGAGTGTTGCTCATCTGTAAGCTCCAAGCTTGTCGTGAGGTGTTCTGACTCAATACCTCGAATATTAAGATGGTCTGCTAATAAGGGCCAGATTTGGTTAACAGCATTTGAGGACAAGATGATAAAATCTGAATGGGTTAAGGTAATATTTTTATTTTTTGGTTTTTACTACATTTAACTTCATTATAAATACAAATTAATTTTGTTTCTGTAACTAATTATTTTTTCCAACATTTAGTTCTCAAGCATGGATGAAACTGGCCAAGAGATTGCAGTGCTTACCCTTCCTTTTTAACCTAAGATTCAGGATGAAGATGTCACGACCCAAATCTGGTCGTGATGGCGCCCAACAATTAAGCTAGGCCAGCCAGACCAATAATTACTTATCACAATGAATATCAGTCCCAAATGGACAACCCAAAAGAACATATGAGTCAAAGAACACCAATAATAATATAAATGAACAAAGTACTGAGAAGTGCTAAAGCAACTAACACTCCCAAAGGTCCGGAGTCACAAGTCTAGAGCCTCTAACAAAACCCAACAGAAATAGAGAATATTGTATGTCACGGCCCAAACCCCGGTCGTGATGGCGCCCAACACAATGCTAGGCAAGCCCGACCATATTATCTCTTAACCCATCCAATTATAAATTCTAATTAATCAAGTGAAACTTAAACAACAAGTGATCATATCAAAATGGAAAACGTAATAGTATAAACATACAAAATACGGTCCCAACCAAATCGTGGTATCACGAGTCTGAGCCTCTACAGAATAAACATCCTAGTACAAACAAGTCTAAAAAGGATGAAACCAACGAAATGATAAATAAGGAGAAAACAAGTTCTGCGGACGCCCGCAGCTACCTCGTAGTCTCCACAAAAGTAGATAAGGATCAGCAGCTACAACAGCTCAACTACTCTCGGGCACCTGTGAATCTGCACAAAAAGTGCAGGGGAGTGGCGTGAGGGTATTTCAACTCAGTGAGTGATAATAATAAACAATAACTGAAAATAAGAACTCCTGTACTATCACTAAACAGTTTTAAGGCAACCCCCACAGGTAAGTCATCACTACAATGAGTACTCCAATCTCCAGTCCACATCTATCTCAACTAGGTCCCACACTGACCACATCCTCACTCGTACCACTACGGTGTACATCCATCTCAATATATGGAGATATATATATATATATATATATATATATATATATATATATTGTTGTGGCGTGCAGCCCGATCCAACATTCATATACTGCTGCGGCGTGCAGCGCGATCCAATATGTATACTGTTGCACCGTGCAGGCCGATCCAATATTCATATACTGCTGCGGCGTGCAGCCCGATCCAATATATATACTGCTGCGGTGTGCAGTCCGATCCAATATTCATATACTGCTCGGCGTGCAGCCCGATCCAATATATATACTGTTGCGGCGTACAGCCCGATCCAATATTCATATACTACTACGGCGTGCAGCCCGATCCAATATATATACTGCTGCGGCGTGCAGCTCGATCCAATATTCATATACTACTACGACGTGCAGCCCGATCCAATATATATACTGCTGCGGAGTGCAGCCCGATCCAATATTCATATATTGCTGCGGCGTGCAGCCCGATCCAATATATATACTGCTGCGGCGTGCAGCCCGATCCAATATTCATATACTACTGTGGCGTGCAGCCCGATCAAATATATATACTACTGCGGCGTGCAGCCCGATCCAATATGTATATATATAATACCTCATAACGAGTCCTCGACCCTATCCCAATTAGTATAGGATTGGCCTTTCAGGCCCACTCAGCTAAATCAGGGAGTTTCCACTCTAAGTAATCTATCTCTCACAGTACGCATCAAGTACTGGCTCTTAGTATGCTATTCAGCTTGTTTTACAGCTGAGTGTAAGTTTCCAATATAATATAAGGGTCACCTAGCTCTACAGGTTCCCTAATTCTCTACAGATCGGCACAAGGCCCCAAACATGGCTATTAGCCTAATTACACAGTCAAAATCTCATTATCAGTCATGATACACAGTACTCTATTAGTCGGGAAGGACCAAGTCCAAACCCCCAATCACAATGTTACCACGCCCATCACAAGACGCGTGTCACATCTCAACATAGCACTGTGAAGTGCTAGTACGGGGTTTCAAACCCTCAGTACATTATTTACTATCACCACTCACCTCGAACCGGTAGAAGTCTCTGTCCGCCTTGCGCTTGCCTCGCAAATCAATTTCCTCGGATGCCAAATCTTCTCAAAATCATAGAGAATACATCAATATATGCTAATAACACACAACCCATTCGAAATAACTCAAGTTGCATCAAAACCCACTAAGTTGTCAAAACCCGACTTTTGGTGCATTTCTCGGAAGATTACAAAAGTTACATGTTCGGAACCCTCGTCTCAATACGAGTCTATGCATATAAAGATTTCCAAAATCGGACTCCGATTGCCCACTCAAATTGACATTTTACTAATGCCCTGGCTTAGGCTAAATTCCCCCCATTAATTCATCCAATTTCAATGAAATAGAGGAAGATTTCAAGATAAAAACGCATAAATGAACCACAAAACTCACCTCCGATGGTTACCCGATGAACTCCCAGCAATATCTCGTCCAAATCGCCCAATTCGCCTCTCAATACCGAGCCCTAATGTTTTTATAACATCTAAAATTTAACCCCTTCTGTTATTTTTAACACAGGCACGATTTCCGCTCCTGCGGCTCCTGACTCACTCCTGCGAGTCCGCTTCTGCGGACAATTGTCCGCTTCTGCGGTTCCATACCAAGCTGCCCAGTTCCGCTTCTACGGTCCAGGTCTCGCACCTGCGAGACCGCCTAAGTGGACTAGGCTCCGCTTCTGCGAAACTCACCGGCTGGCCTACCTTCGCTCATGCGATCCTGGGCCGCTTCTGCGAGCCCGCCCCTGCGCATCCTGGGCCGCTTCTACGGAAATGCCCAAACCAGCCCAGACTCGCTTCTGCGATATAAATTCCGCCCTTACACGTCTACTTCTGCGGTCCCCCACCCGCAAAAGCGAAAATAGCAAAAGCCAAAAATCCAGACCTGCAAAACCTCAAATATTCCTCCGTTTAACCTCCCGAAACCACCCCGGGTCCCCCGGGACCCCAACGAAAGACACAAACATACTCCATAGCACCATACGAACTTGCTCCAATGATAAAAACACATACTTTAACACGGAATAACATCGAATTCAAGCAATTCAAGCCTAAGTTTTTATTCAAACTTCTGCAACCGACATTCAACCAAAAACCCGACCAAACGACCTCCGAATGACCTAAAATTTTGCAGGCACATCCAAAATCACCTAGCGGAGCTACTGCAACTATCAAAATTCCATTCTGACTCCCGAATCAAAATCTCACCTGCCGATAGGATATCACCAAAATTCAACTTTAGCCAATTCAAGCCTAAAATTACATCGGACCTCCAAATTCACTTCCTATCGCTTTCCTAGCTCATAAATGACCTCCCGGAGCTGAATGAATCATCAGAATTTGATTCCGAGCTCTCTAACTCACAAGTCAACATCCAGCTGACTTTTCTCAACTATTCCTTCTTCTAAGAGACTATTTGTCTCAATTTCAACCAAACTCAACCCGAATTGACTCAAACTTACCCAACATGCATATTGCAACATTAACAAGCATATAACGGGGATAACGGGGTGATAACTCACATGATGACGGGCCGGGTCATCACATTCTCCCCAACTTAAGAAAATGCTCGTCCTCGAGCGGGTCAAGAAACATACCTGGAGACTCAAATAGGTGAGGATATCTGCTCCGCATCTCCTGCTCGGTCTCCTAAGTAGCCTCTTTCATAGGTTGACCTCTCCACTACACCTTCACTGAAGTAATATCCTTGGACCTCAACTTCCGAACCTGTCGACCCAATAGCTACCGGCTCCACGTCATAAGATAGATCACCATCAAGCTGAATCGTACTGAAGTCCAATACATGTGATAGATCCCCGACACACTTCCAGAGCATAGACACATGGAGTACTGGATGAACACTGGACAAGCTGGGTGGCAAGGCCAACTCATATGCCACATCTCTAACCCTCCTGAGTATCTCAAAAGGACCAATGTACCTGGGACTCAGCTTCCTTTTCTTCCTGAACCTCATGACACCCTTCATGGGTGAAGCCTTCATCAATACTCTGTCACCAACCATGAAAGACAACTCTCGAACCCTACGGTCTGCATATCTCTTCTGGCGAGACTGTGCTGTGCGAAGCCTCTCCTGGATCAACTTCACTCTATCCAGAGCATCCTGAACTAACTCAGTCCCTATAAATCTATCCTCACCAGGCTCAAACCATCCGACGGGAGATCTACACCGTCTGCCATATAATGCCTCATACAGGGCCACCTGAATACTCGACTGATAATTGTTGTTGTAGGCAAACTCGGCAAGTGGCAAGAACTCATCCCACGAACCACCAAAGTCAATCACACACACTCGTAACATATCCTCCAGGATCTAAATAGTGCACTCAGACTGCCCGTCATTCTGGGGGTGAAATGCGGTGCTCAACTCAACCCACGTACCCATCTCTCGTTGAAATGCTCTCCAAAACTGAGAAGTGAACTGAGTGCCTCGGTCAGATATAATAGACACTGGGACCCCATGCAACCTGACAATCTCCCGAATAAAGATCGCCGCCAACCGCTCCGATGAGTAAGTAGTACAAACTGGGATGAAATGTGCGGACTTGGTCAGCCGATCAACAATCACCCACACAGAATCGAACTTTCTCGAAGTCCGGGGGAGCACAGTAACAAAATCCATGGTGATTCTCTCCCATTTCCATTCGGGAATAACCATACGCTGAAGAACACCGCCCGGTCTCTGATGCTCATACTTGACCTGCTGGCAGTTGAGGCACTTGTCTACATGTCTAACAATGTCCATCTTCATCCTCCTCCACCAGTAGTGCTGTCTCAAGTCTTGGTACATCTTCGCGTCACCTGGGTGAATAGAGTACCGTGAACTGTGTGCCTCCTCAAGTATCAACTCCCGCAAGCCATCTAAATTGGTCACGCATATACGGCCCTGCATCCTCAGAACACCATCACCGTCGATAGTCACATCCTTAGCATCGTTGTGCAAGACTCTGTCCTTAAGGACAAGCAAATGTGGGTCATCATACTGTTGCTCCCTGATGCGATCATATAAGGAAGATCGAGAAACAACACAAGCCAACACTCAACTCAGCTCCGAAATATCCAATCTCACTAGCCGATTGGCTAGGGCCTGAACATCATAAGCAAATGGCCTCTCCCCAATTGGGATGAAAGCTAGGCTGCCCATACTAACCGCCTTCTAACTCAAGGCATCGGCCACAACATTGGCCTTCCCCGGATGATACAAGATAGTGATGTCATAATCCTTAAGCAACTCCAGCCACCTCCTCTGTCTCAAATTAAGGTCCTTCTATCTGAATAAGTGTTGAAGACTGTGATGATCCATGTACACCTCATATGAGACACCATACAGGTAATGCCTCCAAATCTTCAAAGCGTGAACTATGGCTGCTAGCTCCAAATCATGAACATGGTAGTTCTATTCATGAGCTTCAACTGACGAGAAGCATAAGTAATGACCCTACCCTCCTGCATCAACACACAACCAATGCCAACTCCCGAGGCATCACAATACATAGTATAAGGATCCGAAGCTGACGGCAGAATCAAGACTGGTGCTGTGGTCAGTGTTGTCTTGAGCTTCTGAAAGCTCTCCTCGCACTCCTCGGACCATATGAAAGGAACACCCTTCTGAGTCAATCTAGTCAAGGGTGAAGCAATAGAAGAGAATCCCTGAACGAATCGGCGATAATACCTTGCCAATTCCAGAAAACTACGAATCTTAGTAACTGAGGTCGGTCTGGGCCAACTCTGCACGGCCTCTACCTTCCTCGGATCTACCTGAATACCATCATGGGACACCACGTGTCCTAAGAACGCCATAGACTCAAGTCAGAACTCACATTTGGAGAACTTGGCATACAAATTCTCCTCTCTCAATCTCTGCAATACGATACTCAAGTGCCGAGCATGCTCTTCCTGGATACGAGAGTAGACTAGAATGTCATCAATGAACACGATCACAAATGAATCAAGATAGGGCCTGAACACACTGTTCATCAGATGCATAAATGCTGCTGGGGCGTTGGTCAGCCCAAAAGACATCACAAGGAACTCATAGTGACCATATCTGGTCCTGAATGCAGTCTTCATAATGTCAGACTCTCTAATCTTTAGCTGATGGTAGCTCGAACGAAGATCAATCTTCGAGAATACCCTAGCTCCCTGGAGCTGATCAAATAAATCATCAATGCGAGCCAGAGGATACTTATTCTTCACTGTCACTTTGTTCAGCTGCCTGTAGTCAATACACATCCTCATGGATCCATCCTTCTTCTTAACGAACAGGACCGGTGCACCCCACGACGACACACTCGGCCGAATGAACCCCTTATATAGGAGTTCCTGGAGCTGCTCCTTCAATTCTTTCAGCTCAGCTGGTGCCATCCAATATGGAGGAATCGAAATAGGCTGAGTGCCTAGCACCAAATCGATCCCAAAATCAATATTCGTGTTCGGCGGCATGCCCGGCAGGTTTGAGGGAAACGCATCACGAAAGTCTCGCACAATGGGAACAGAATCAATACTGGGAGTCTGGGCCTCGACCTCCCACACAAATGCTAAATAAGAGAGACATCCCTTCCCAACCATTCGTTGGGCCTTGAGGAAAGATATTACCTAGGCCGGTACATACTCAGTCGTGCCTCGCCACTCGATCCTCTAAATGCCCGGCATACCCAAGGTGACTGTCTTAGCGTGACAGTCCAGAATAGCGTGACATGAAGATAACCAGTCCATGCCCAATATAACATCAAAATCGATCATGCTGAGAAGCAACAGGTCCACTCGGGTCTCTAGACCCCCAATATTGACCAGACAGGACCGGTATACATGGTCCACAACAATAGTATCCCCTACCGGGGTAGATACATGAACTAGCAGTTCAAGACACCCTCGGGTCGTGCCCAAATGAGGAGCAAAATATGTAGACACATAAGAATAAGTAGAACCAGGATCGAACAACACTGAGGCATCTCGGTGGCAGACTGAAATAATACTTGTAATGACTACATCAGAAGCAACAAACTCAGATCGGCCCTGAAGAGCATAGCATCTAGCCTATCCGCCTGATCGGCCTCCCCCTCGAGGGCGACCCCTAGCTGACTGACCCTCACCTCTAGCTGGCGGGGCAGGTGCTGAAGTAGAAGGTCCAGATGACGAAGGCTGCCCCCTCTGCTGATAAGACATGGAAATAAGATGGGGACACTCTCTACGATGGTGCCCAAACTCTCCACACTCTTAGCAACTCCCCGGTGCTGGGGGCTGAGACTGATAAGGACCCCTAGCGCTGGAGTGGCCAGCTGATGAACTAGGCCGAGAAGAACCCTGACAGATGGGGCCAGTGAAGAACTCTGAGCTGGCATAGCGATGAGAAATGGCTGGCTTTGATGCGAACTCTGATAACCCTGGCTAGAAGACCACCTACGGCGATCCGAGCGGCCCGACTGTGAAGACCTGAAAGAGCGACCTTGGCTCTGCTGACCCTGGCCTCTAGTCTGAGTACCACTGGAACTAGCTGAACCTCGAGGCCTCTTGGCCTCCCTCTCGTCCCTCTCTCTGTGATGATATGACTCTATGTCGCGAGCAATATCCATAGCATCCTCAAACGTACGACTCAGAACCCTCTCCCGAGTCATCAGAATACGAATGGGATAAATGAGGCCGTCCACAAAGCGTCCAATCCTCTCTCTGTCGGAAGGAACCAACCACGGTGCATGTCTAGACAACTCTGTAAACCTGATCTCATACTCTAACACAGACATGTCCCCCTGATAGAGACCCTCAAACTGCCTACACATCTCCTCTCTTTGAGATCGAGGCATCCACTTCTCCAAGAACATGGTGGAGAACTCTGGCCATGATAGTGGTGCTGCCCCTGCTGGCCTGCGGTGCTCAAAAGACTCCCACCAAGCGAAAGCTTGCCCCTGAAACTGAAAGGTAGTGAAAGATACCCCACACTGGACTCCAAGATCCCTGCCGTACGAAGCATCCGACGGCACTTGTCCAAAAAACCTAGTGAACCTATCGAGACGATGCTGCTCATCATCAGTCATAGCTGGGACCCTATCCCCTTGAACCTGATCTGCTGGCTGAACCGGAACCACAGGCTGAACTAGAGGAGCCTCTGGTGTCTGTAGGCCTTGCACTGCTGGCTCTGGAGTGCGTGCTGTGAGGGTCTGATGAACACCCCCGGTCCCTGATGCAGCTGCTGCCGTAGTAACTGAAATCTCCTGAGCCAGGCCAGTGCAAACTGCTAGTATCTGAGCCATGGTCTCATGTAGACCCGGAATGACGATAGGCACAGCCGATGCCTGAACTGGCGCTGCTGGAACCTCTGCAACTGGAGGCTGTGGGTCAGCTAGTACTACATCAGCTACCCGATCTCTGCCACGACCTCGGCCGCGTGCACGGCCGCTAGCAGGTGGTAGTGGTGGTCGTCCTCCCCGTCCGGAAGCTCGAGTTCTCGCCATCTGTGAGAGAATAGAATGTCAAAGTTCAGTTCAAGTCAAAAGTAATCGCATGACAAGAATTCCAAGAATTGAAACTTTTCTAAAAGGTTTGCAGCCTCCCGAGGATAAGTACAGGCGTCCTCGTACCGATCCACGAGACTCTACTAAACCAGCTCATAACTCGCGAGACCTGTTAACCTAGGCTCTGATACCAACTTGTCACGACCCAAACCCCGATCGTGATGGCGCGCAACACAATGCTAGGCAAACCCGACCATATTATCTCTTAACCCAGCCAATTATAAATTCTAATTAATAAAGTGAAACTTAACAACAAGTGATCATATCAAAATGGCAAAAGTAATAGTAAAAACATACAAAATTCGGTCCCAACCAAATCGTGGTGTCACGAGTCTGAGCCTCTACAGAATAAACATCCTAGTACAAACAAGTCTAAACAAGATGAAACCAATGAAATGATAAAGAAGGAGAAAACAGGTTCTGCGGACGCCGGCAGCTACCTCGTAATCTCCGCAAAAGTAGATAAGGATCAGCAGCTACAACAGCTCAATTGCTCTCGGGCACCTGTGAATCTGCACAAAAAGTGCAGGGGAGTGGGGTGAGTATACTTCAACTCAGTGAGTAATAATAATAAATAATAACTGAAAGTAAGAACTCCTGTACTATCACTAAACAGTTCTAAGGCAACCCCCACAGGTAAGTCATCACTACAATGAGTACTCCGTCCAGTCCACATCTATCTCAACTAGGTCCCACACTGACCACATCCTCACTCGTACCACTACGGTGTACAACCATATATATATATATATATATATATATATACTGCTGCGGCGTGCAGCCCAATCCAATATTCATATACTGCTGCGGTGTGCAGCCCGATCCAATATATATACTGCTGCGGCATGCAGCCCGATCCAATATTCATATACTGCTGCGGCGTGCAGCCCGATCCAATATATATACTGTTGCGGCGTGCAGCCCGATCCAATATTCATATACTGCTGCGGCGTGCAGCCCGATCCAATATATATACTGCTGCGGAGTGCAGCCCGATCCAATATTCATATACTGCTGCAGCGTGCAGCCCGATCCAATATATATACTACTGCGGCGTGCAGCCCGATCCAATATTCATATACTGCTGCGGCGTGCAGCCCGATCCAATATATATACTGCTGCGACGTGCAGCCCGATCCAATATTTATATATATTATACCTCATAACGGGTCCTCGACCCTGTCCCAATTAGTATAGGATTGGCCTTTCAGGCCCACTCAGCTAAATCAGGGAGTTTCCACTCTAAGTAATCTATATTTCACAGTACACATCTAGTACTGGCTCTTAATAGGCTATTCAACTAGTTTTATGGCTGAGTGTAAGTTTCCAACATGATATAAGGGTCACCTAGCTCTACAGGTCCCCTAATGCTCTACAGATCAGCACAAGGCCCCAAACATGGCTATTAGCCCAATTACACAGTCATAATCTCATTATCAGTCATGATACACAATATTCTATTAGCCGGGAAGGACCAAGTCCAAACCCCCAATCATAATGTCACCATGCCCATCACAAGACGCGTGTATCATCTCAACATAGCACTGTGAAGTGCTAGTACAGGGTTTCAAACCCTCAGTACATTATTTACTATCACCACTCACCTCGAACCGGTAGACGCCTTAGTCCGCCTTGCGCTTGCCTCGCAAATCAATCTCCTCGGATGCCAAATCTGTTCAAAATCATAAAGAATACATCAATATATGCTAATAACACACAACCCATTCGAAATAACTCAAGTTGCATCAAAACCCACTAAGTTGTCAAAACCCGACTTTTGGTGCGCTTCTCGAAAGATTACAAAAGTTACATGTTCGGAACCCTCGTCTCAATACGAGTCTATGCATATAAAGCTTTCCAAAATCGGACTCCGATTGCCCACTTAAATCGACATTTTACTAAAGCCCTGGCTTAGGCTAAATTCCCCCCATTAATTCATCCAATTTCAGTGAAATAGAGGAAGATTTCAAGATAAAAACGCGTAAATGAACCACAAAACTCACCTTCGATGGTAACCAGATGAACTCCCAGCAATATCTCATCCAAATCGCCCAATTCGCCTCTCAATACCGAGCCCTAATGTTTTTATAACTTCTGAAATTTTACCCCATCTGTTATTTTTAACACAGGCACGATTTCCGCTCCTACGGCTCCTGACTCGCTCCTGCGAGTCCGCTTCTGCGGACAATTCTCCGCTTCTGCGGTTCCATACCAAGCTGCCCACTTCCGCTTCTACGGTCCAGGTCTCGCACCTGCGAGACCGCCTAAACGGACTGGGCTCCGCTTCTGCGAAACTCACCGGCTGGCCTACCTTCGCTCCTGCAATCTTGGGCCGCTTCTGCGAGCTCGCCTTTGCGCATCCTGGGCCGCTTCTGCGAAAATACCCAAACCAGCCCAGAATCACTTCTACGAGATAAATTCCTCCCCTACGCGTCCGCTTCTACGGTCCCCCACCCGCCGAAGCGAAAATAGCAGAGGCCAAAAATCCAGACCTGCAAAACCTTAAAAATTCCTCCGTTTAACCTCCCGAAACCAACCCTGGGTCCCCCGGGACCCCAACGAAAGCCACAAACATACTTCATAGCACCATACGAACTTGCTCCAATGATAAAAACACATACTTTAACACGAAATAACATCAAATTCAAGCAATTCAAGCCTAAGTTTTCATTCAAACTTCCGCAACCGACATTCGACCAAAAATCCGACCAAACGACCTCCGAATGACCTAAAATTTTGCAAGCACATCCAAAATCACCTAACGGAGCTACTGCAACTGTCGGAATTCCATTCCGACTCCCGGATCAAATTCTCACCTACCGATAGGATATCACCAAAATTCAACTTTAGCCAATTCAAGCCTAAAACTACATCGGACCTCAAACTTCACTTCCGATCGCTCTCCTAGCTCATAAATGACCACCCGGAGCTGACCAAATCATCATAATTCAATTCCGAGCTCTCTAACTCACAAGTCAACATCCAGTTGACTTTTCTCAACTATTTCTTCTTCTAAGAGACTATTTGTCTCAATTTCAACCAAACTCAACCCGGATTGACTCAAACTTACCCAACATGCATATTGCAACATTAACAAGCATATAACAGGGATAACGGGGTGATAACTCACATGATGACGGGCCGGGTCATCACAAATGGAAATACTCAAGTCTGAATATAAAATAACAACTAGAAATAGGAAGAGAAGATAGGTTCTGTAAACGTAGGCAGCTACCTCAGCAACTCGGAATGACTCTACAAAAGCTGGAAATGCTCGTCTACTGCTCCTGAGTACCTGAGTCTGCATACAAAAGGTGCAAGGAGTAGGGGTGAGTACTAAGTACTCAGTGAGTAATAAATATATAAAAGCAACTGAAAGTAGGTAATCCACAGAATACCACAATATGAAGCTAAACTACAGTCTGATCCTCCTACGAACTAGCAACAACAGTACAATACAACTACCACAGATATCTCAACAGATAAAGATGCAATGCAATAAACATAACCGCTACGGCGTGTAGCCCGATCCATTTAACATCGATGATGCTCACTGGCGTGTGTACAGACTTCGGAGGGGCTCCTACAGCCCAAGCACAAATACCACTGCGACGTGCAGCCCGATCCTTATAATATAATAAACATTGCAGCGTGTAGCCCGATCCATCCTCAGTCCACAATAATCAGATAAGTCACAAAACAGCTCAAATTTCTTATTTCCAGATTCAAATTCATAATTTATGAAAATACTTTAACTTTTATTTAATTTTTGCAAAACCGGTGACTTAGCATTTCAATACTATGATTTCAAATTCCAAGACTGAGATCAGTGATTAAGCAAATATAGCTATCACATATATACCATCCCCTAGGGATACTACAGGTCGGCACAAGGCCCCAAACAAGGCTTATAGCCCACAAATATGTCAAACACAGTGTATTTCCATCACTAATAGCATATTATCCATATTCGGGATGGACCAAGTCTCAATCCCCAGTCACAATCAATCCCGCACCTGCCACGGGGTGCGAGCCACGCCCTACTAGCGTCACAATGTGCTAAGCCGGGGTTTCGAACCCTCAGGCTACCATATACACAAACTACTCACCTCTAGCCGGTCGTAGACTCGTCCGCAATGCCTTTTCCTTTAAAAATCGCTGCCTCGCATGTAGAATCTATTCAAACCACAATAATTATGTCATTCACGGGTTAAAGAAACATAACCCATTTCAATTTGCATGAAAAACGCAGAAATACACTAAGTTGGTAAAAACCCGACCCCGGGCTCGCTGTCCGAAATATTCAGAAAATTATACCAATGCAATCCTCGTCTCGCCACGAGTCCGTGCATATAAAATTTATCAAAATCAAAGTTTGAATGGCCTTTCAAAACTCAAAAATTCGTTTTCAATACCTAGGTCATAATTCTTCAGAGTTTCTACCCGATTTCATGAAGATTGATGTTAATTCTACCATAAAGTTACGTTTTTGTGTCAGGAATCTTACCTCCGATTATCACCCGATGAAATCCCAGCATTTTTTCCCGTGAGTTCTTCTCTCTAGGGTTCAAAATTTGTGTTTATGGGGTGCAAACCCACGACTGGTCTGTTCTGGTTTTTAATTTCACTGCCAGACATTTTTTTTCTACACGTTCGCGATGCTCCTCACGCGAACGCGATGTCCTGCTCCGCTCATACATCGCGAACGCGACGTGTAGTCACGCACCCACGACGTGTAGTCACGCGTCCGCGAAGGTTATTTTCCCCAGCCGCCGATTTCCTTCTACACGAATGCGTAGGTCCTCACGCGAACGCGAGGCTTTGCCTGTTTCTCCTTCACGAACGCGGCCCTATCCCATGAGAACGTGATGCATTGGTCTGCCTGGCCTTCACGAACGCGACTGCCTGCACGCGAACGCGAAGGCTTAATTTCTGCTGCACTAACCTGCAATTTTCTGCAGGTTTTTCCAAGTCTAAATTGCCCGGATGATGGTCCGAATTCATCCCGAGGCCCCCGGGACCCCAACAAAAATCACCAACCTACTACAAAACATAATAAAGACTTGTTCCGATCACAAAAACACCATCCTAAACATAAAAATCATCATTTTTACAAGGATTCAAGCCTATGTTTCTTCAAAACTTCCGAAATTAACATTCAATCCAAAAACCGATCAAACGACGTACGAATGACCTGAAAATTTACAGACATATCCAAAATCACATAACGAAGCTACAGAAATTATTAGAATTCCATTCCGACCCCTGGATCAAAATCCCACCTACCATCCGGGTTTCGCCAAAATTCAACCTTAGCCAATTCAAGCCTAAAACTACACCGGACCTCCGAATTCGATTTCGATTGCTCTCCTAAGTCATAAATGATCCCTTGAAACTAGTCGAATCATCAGAGTCCGATTCCGAGCACTCTAACTCAATAGTCAACTCTAGGTTGACTTCCCCTATTCAAGCTTCCTTCAAAAAGGCTATTTGCTTTATTTTCAACCCGAATCACTCCTAACTCACCCGATACACTCCAATACTGATATAAAAGCATAAAATATGTAAATGCAAGGTAATGGGGTGGTAATTCCCGTAACGACGGGCCGGGTCGTTATATTCTCCCCAACTTAAACAAACGCTCGTCCGCGAGCGGGTTAAGAAACATACCTGGAGTATCAAATAAGTGTGGATATTTGCTCTGCATCTCCTGCTCGATCTCCCAAGTTGCTTCCTCCACGGGACGACCTCTCCACTGCACTTTCGCTGAAGCTATGTCCTTGGATCTCAGCTTATGAACCTGTCGACCCAAAATGGCTACCGGCTCCACATCATAAGTCAAGTCCTCATCTAGTTGTATCGTGCTGAAGTCTAACACATGAGACGTGTCTCCAACATACTTTCCGGAGCATAGATACATGGAACACCGGGTGAACTCCCGACAAACTGGGTGGCAAAGCAAGCATATAGGCCACCTCCCCAACTTTCCTAAGCACCTCAAAAGGTCCAATGAACCTTGGACTCAACTTCCTTTTCTCCCCACACCTTATAACGCCCTTCATAGGCAAAACCTTCAGCAACACCTTCTCACCCACTGAAGAAGACACATCTCGGACCTTCCGGTCCGCATAACTCTTCTGACGCGACTGAGTTGTGCGAAGTCTCTCCTGAATCACCTTTACCTTGTCTAAGGCATCCTGGACTAACTCTGTCCCCAACAACCTAGCCTCGTCGGGCTCAAACCAACTGACTGGAGACCTACACCGCCTCCCATATAAAGCTTCATATGGTGCTATCTGAATGCTGGACTGATAGCTATTATTATAAGCAAACTCCGCAAGAGGCAAGTAATCAGCCCGTGAACCACCGAAATCAATGACACAAGCACGCAACATATACTCCAATATTTGAATAGTACGCTTAGACTGCCCATCCATCTGTGGATGAAATGTTGTGCTCAGCTCTACCTGCGAACCCAAGTCTCGCTGAAATGACCTCCAGAACTGAGAAGTGAACTGAGTACCTCTGTCTGATATAATAAAAATGGGAACTCCATGCATTCTCACAATCTCACGGATGAATATCTCTGCCAACCGCTCTGAGGAGTATGTAGTACACACTGGGATGAAGTGAGCTGACTTGGTCAGCCTATCCACAACCACCCAAACTGAATCAAACTTCCTTGCTGTCCGAGGGAGTCCACTAACGAAATCCATAGTGATCCTTTCCCACTTCCACTCAGGAATATCAATATGCTGGAATACACCACCAGGTCTCTGATGCTCATACTTAACCTGCTGACAGTTTAGACACCGTGCCACATGATTCACAATATCTTTCTTCATCTTTCCCCACCAGTAATGCTGCTTTAAATCCTGATACATCTTCATGGCTCCTGGATGAGTAGAATACCGCGAGCTGTGGGCCTTCTCCAATATCAACTCACGAAGGCCATCGACATTTGGCACGCATATCCGGCCCTGCATCCGTAATACAGCATCACTATCAATAGTGACATCTCTGGCATCATCATGCTAAACTCTGTCCTTAAGGACAAGTAAGTGTGGATCGTCATACTCTCGGATACGATCATATAAAGAAGAACAAGCTACTACACAAGCCATCACCCGACAGGGCTCAGAAATATCCAGCCTCACCATCTGATTAGCTAACGCATGTACATCAACTGCAAGGGGTCTCTCCCCAACTGGAATATACGCCAAGCTGCCTATACTAATAGCCTTCCGGCTCAATGCATCAGCTAATACATTGGCTTTCCCGGAATGGTACAAGATAGTAATATCATAGTCTTTAAGAAATTCAAGCCATCTCCCTACCTCTAGTTGAGATCTCTCTGCTTAAACAAATGCTGAAGGTTGCGGTGGTCTGTATATACATCACAAGATACACCATACAGGTAATGCCTCCAAATCTTCAAGGCATGAACAATAGCAGCTAACTCCAAATCATGAAGAGGGTAGTTCTTCTCGTGTGGCTTTAGCTAACAAGAAACATATGCAATAACTCTACCCTCCTGCATCAATACACAATCGAGCCCAACTCTAGAAGCATCACAATACACCGTATATGACCTTGAGGCTGATGGCAACACAAGTACCGGAGCTGTGATCAAAGCCTCCTTGAGCTTCTGGAAGCTCTCCTCACATTCATCAAACCACACAAATGGAGCATTCTTCTATGTCAACTTAGTCAACGGTGAAGAAATAGATGAGAAACCTTGAAAAAACCAGCGATAATAGCCTGACAAGCCGAGAAAACTCCGAATCTTTGTAGTTGAGGAAGGTCTGGGCCAATTCTGCACTACCTCGACCTTCTGTGGATCAACCCAAATACCATCACTGGACACTATATGTCCCAGAAAAGTCACATTATCAAGCGAGAACTCACACTTAGTGAATTTTGCATAAAGTTTCCCTTCTCTCAACCTCTGCAATACCACCCTCAAGGGCTGTGCATGCTCCTCCTGGCTGCGTGAATACACCAGAATATCATTAATAAACACAATCACAAAAGAATCAAGGTATGTCCGAAATATACTATTCATCAAGAGCATGAATGCAGCTGGGGCATTAGTCAGCCCGAAATACATCACCAGGAACTTGTAGTGCCCATATCGCATTCTGAACGCTGTCTTCATAATATCTGAGTCCCTGATCTTCAACTGATGATAGCCCGATCGAAGATCAATCTTAGAAAATACACTAGCTCTCTAGAGCGGTCCTTAATACGAGGCAATGAGTACTTATTCTTCACTGTTACCTTGTTCAGCTGCCTGTAATCAATGCACATTCTCATTGTGCCATCTTTCTTCTTCACGAACAATACCGGTGCACCCCAAGGTGACACGCTCGGGCGAATGAAACCCTTATCTAAGAGTTTCTGAAGTTGTTCCTTCAATTCTTTTAACTCCACTGGTGCCATGCGATAGGGAGGAATAGAAATGGGCTGAGTGCCCGGCACCAAGTCAATATCCCTGTCAGGCGGCATGCCCGGCAGGTCTGCTGGAAATACATCTGGAAACTCCCTCACAACGGGGACTGAATCAAAACTGGGTGTCTTAGCCTCAACATCTCCAATGAAGGCCAAATAAGATAAACAACCCTTCCCAATCATTCGTTGGGCCTTTATATATGAAATCACCCTGTCGGACATATAATCAGTCAAGCCACGCCACTCGATCCTCAGATTACCTGGAATAGCTAGTGTTACTGTCTTGGCATGACAGTCCAGAATCGCATGGTAAGGAGATAGCCAATCTATGCCTAGAATCATATCAAAATCTACCATGCCCAGTAGTAATAAATCAACTCGGGTCTCTAGACCCCCAATAGTAATAAGACAAGATCGATATACCTGATCCACAACAACAGTATCCCCCACCGGGGTAGACACATGTACGGGAAAAGCAAGAATATCACGGGTCATACCCATATGATGTGCAAAATAAGTAGAAACATAGGAATAGGTGGATCCGGGATCAAACAAGATAGAAGCATCCCTGTGGCAGACTAAGATAATACCTGAAATGACCGCATCTAAAGTACTAGCGTCCTTTATATCCGGAAGAGCATAGAAATGAGCCTGGCCTCCACCAGTACGATCCTCGCCGCTAGGGCGACCTCTGGCTACTTGGTCACCAATCCTAGCTGACTGCGATGGCGCTGAAGAAACAGGAGTAGAAGACGTGGGCTGATCCCTCTACTGAGACCGCCTATGAAGCCACTGAGGACACTCTCTCTTGATATGGCCCAAGTCTCCGCACTTAAAGCAACGGCCCGAAGATGGAAGAAGGGGCTGCTGAGGACCCCTCACTGCAGATGAATCTTGTGCTGAGGAAACAGGAGCAGAGCTCTGAGCTGGAAGAGCACTCAGTGCAGGCTGACTCTGTTGACGGCCCTGCTGACCCTGATAACCCTGATGGCCCTGACGACCACGATCTGATGAAACTCCAATGGACTCTGCACGTCCAGACTAATGAGATCTGAAAGAACGACCCATGCTATGTTGAGGCTGGCCCCTAGACGGAGCACCACTGTAACTGCCAGTACCACGAGGCCTCTTAGCCTCTCTCTCCTCCCACTCTCTGCGGCGATCCGTCTCAATATGATGGGCAACATCAACCACCTCCTCAAAGGTAACTGCGGAAACTCTCTCCATGGTCATCAATATGCGAATGGGATAAATAAGGCCATCTATAAATATCCTGATCCTCTCTCTGTCCGTAGGAACCATCCACATGGCATGACGGTCCAGCTGTGTGAATCTCATCTCATACTGAGTAACTGACATATCCCCCCTACTTCAGCCATTCAAACTAATGACGCAACTCCTCTCTCTGGGACTGAGACATATACTTCTCCAAAAATACCGTGAAGAATTGCTGCCAAGTGAGGGGCGCTACCCCAGTGGGCCTACGCCTCTCAAAATCCTCCCACCACTGAAATGCTACACCTATGAACCGAAAAATGGTAAATGAAACACCGCTGGACTCTAGAATACCCACGGTGCGATGCATACGCTGACATTTATCAAGAAAACCATGGGCGTCCTCGCCCTTAGCACCACTGAATGCCGGAGGCTGTAGCCTCTCTAACCTCTCCAAACGATGCTGCTCATCGTCGGGCATAACTAGAACCACATGAGCAGAAGCTGGTGCAACGGGCGCAACTCGCTGAACTGGAGCTGCCCCAGGTGCCTGAATACCCTGTACTATCAGCTCGGGTGTGCGAGCCACGGGGGTCTGATTCCCTCCCCCTGCCTGTGAAGAAGACGCTGCAACTCCCTGAGCCAAGCCAGTGCATACTGATAGAATCCGAGCTAAAGTCTCCTGAAGACCCGGTATCACAATAGGAACTACCGGTGCCTGAACCTGGGTTGCCGGAGCGTCTGCAGCTGGAACCTGATCCTGAACCTGGGCCACCGGTGCAGGAATCAAACCCTGAGTCTGGTCAGATGGTGGGTCAGCAGGTGCTGGTACTGCTACCCTACCTCTACCACGACCACGGCCTCTGGGTGCCAATGGTGGTCGTCTGCCACATCCGCTAGCACGTGTTCTCGCCATCTACGAGAGAATAGAATAGGGAAAAATTTAGTTTCACGATAACATAAACCGCACGATATGAATCCAAGAAAGTGAGCTATCACGCCCCAAATCGAGGGACATGACTGGCGCCTGACCGGGTAGCCCCAGTCAAGCAGACCTGGGTGCCTTTCATTCGCACGCGTTACCCCTGTGTTGATTGTTTCTCATTAACCAAATATCTTACTAATCATAAATGATTTCATAATAAACAAACAAAACCATACGAGTGATTCATTATCAAGTTCGCATTTTTTACAACGCCCGACATAACATAATATATACGTAAGACTGGAATCCCACAGTTTACATGTCTACAGAGCCTCTAGGATACAAAAGGGAATAAAATACTTGCCGGTAACAAGGCTCCGGCTATACCTTACAAAACCAAAATGAAATCTAAACAAAATTGGCATGAACCACACAGGGCCCCGAGGAAGAAAGGGGCTCACCAAAACGGGCAGTGGAAGGTGAAGGATACTACTGCCGATGAGCTGAAGTGCCTGCTACTGATCCACCTACAATCATAACACGAATGTAGAGTCCCCGGCAAATGGGACGTCAGTACACTTGAATTGTACTGGTATGTATGGACAAACTTTTTCCCAAGTAAACTCAAGCCGTTAAAGAAGAATCACGTTGACAAGACAGCCAATAGATTACATCAAGAAATCAATTAAGCTAACTAACCATGTTTCGCACCTTTTACTCATTTCAGATAAGCATCAACACAAGCACGTTTAAGGTCAACAAATAGAACAACAACCAATCAACCACATAAATTGCAAGTAGTCAAACATAGGGGCAATCAGTGCCCCACAGGTTGCAAACTCTCCTGTTGTCTCCTTTCACAATTTCATATTAATGATTTTGTATCAGTTTCATTTGCGATTTCGATCGCTTTCCATCCTTATTACCTCGTCCACCCTTATTACCTCGGCCACCCTTATCACCCCAACCCACACCTTATTTCTTCACGTTGCAGCGCGCAACCCGATCCCACCGTACAGTTTTCAAACACAACAATCACAAACAGCAGATAAGACACTACACACAATTACAACAAGTTCAAGTAAGCAATTTACACATTGGTTCATGTTCTCAATTACTTCTCTAGCCAATATCACAACCAAGTTACAATATTTCCAAAATCGAGGATGTTCATACTGTTATGTTCAATAACTTACCACACCTCAAGTGTTTCGTTTCTTTTCCACAAGGTACCATATATGCCATTATAGCCATTATTCACAATTCTTTTACCAAATTCAACTCTCATTTATCTTTTGGTTTGTATCCCATATTACATCACACATAGCTCAACAACAATTTGAGTATCCAACAATAACATCAAGAATTTCACACAATTTGTCAAATTAACATGAACCCAACAATTTCACACGTATAGGCGACTTCACAAGAATCAAAATTAGCCATACATACCTGGTATCAGTTTCCTTCTTTTAACGTCCTACTTTATGCTTATCCAAGCTATCCTAGCTTTGCCGACCTTGTTTCGCAGGTTCTTACGCCTATTCACTTCCTCTTTACTAACAATCAAGTTCAAATAACCATGCATGAGTGTAAAATCTCATTTTCAAATGCTATTATATGTAACCCTGTCCTTACCCATTTTAAAACTGAAAATTTGAGGAAATAGCTAGGGTTTTTTTTTTACCTTCAAATGATTTGGGGGAAGTTGAATCCTTGCCCTAGAATCCCTTGAACTAAGTAGTTGGAACAATCTTTGAGGATGAAAGACTTCTCTCTCTAAAATCCCTCTCTTCTCTCTCTAATTTTTGTAAGATGATATGATAAAATGAAAGAGAAAGGGGTTATATTAAAGAAGAGGTCGGGTTGGATTTTATAAAATTTCAGGGCCGGGTCAATTCTGCGGTCGCATCTGCGATCGCAGAATCAACATGCGGTCTGCATAGTGACCACGGAATTGCCTCAAAATTTACACAAGTTCTGCTACGGAATGCGACCAAAATGTGGTCTGCATTCTTGATCTGCGGTCGCATAGTGCATCGCAGATTTGACACTCAAAGAAAACTTCCAGAATTTATGCGGTAGATCTGCGGTCCGCAGATCCATTCTGCGATCGCATATCGACCGCATTCTCAACACCAAATTTTGCAAACCTTCTGTTAAGCTCTGCGGCAAGAATGCGGTCCGCATAGCAGATCCGCGGTCGCATTCCTGACCGCATAATAGACATTTTTCTGGAAAAATTGACTTTTTACTTTTTTGAAACTTAAATCACTACCAAGGGTCCGAACCGCGGCGAGCAAGCTCGCCGCAAAGAATTCTACGCATTCCTAACACATTATTCGGACCATGGCACCACAGCTACTAGTTTTCATGCACAAAAATTTTACGGGGCCTTACATCCTCCCCCCTTAAGATCATTCGTCCTCGAATGAGGATTTTGAAAATGAGTTGGTTTTGAAAGACATGATATGCAAACTATCAAAACTTTAACTAACTCTTATATTTTAGAAAACTTTTGCCAGAGTCTCCTTTGTATTATGGACATATCCACCTGTCAGAGGGCCCCCGAAACACATTACCAAACAACAATACACAAATACAACACTTTCCACAACTGGTATACACTTTCTTACCTCAACGAATGCACATATTCTATCACATTGTTACAATTGCACATAAACTAGTCACTTCAATGAGTTCTTACCTTATTTAACCATCTTAATACACTATGTACACAAAAACAAACCATTACCAAAAATTATTCGGACACATGGCACCACAGCTACTAGGTTTCATGCACAAAAATTTTACGGGGCCTTACATGAGCTTTTTCCTAAAGTTCTGTAGCCCTTCGAGGATAGATACGAACGTCTACGTACCGATCCGAGAAAGCCTACTAAACCGGCTCATGACTCGCGAGTCCTAGTAACCTAGGCTCTGATACCAACTTGTCACGACCCAAATCCGGTCGTGATGACACCCAACAATTAAGCTAGGCCAGCCAGACCAACAATTACTTATCACAATGAATATCAGTTCCAAATGGACAACCCAAAAGAACATATGAGTCAAAGAACTCCAATAATAATATAAATGAACAAAGTCTCAGAAGTGCTAAAGCAACTGACACTCCCAAAGATCCGGAGTCACAAGTCTAGAGCCTCTAACAAAACCCAACAGAAATAGAGAATATTGTATGGAAATACTCAGGTCTGAATATAAAATAACAACTGGAAATAGGAAGAGAAGCTAGGTTCTACGAATGTCGGCAGCTACCTCAGCAACTCGTAATGACTCTGCAAAAGCTGGAAATGCTCGTCTACTACTCCTGAGTACCTGAGTCTGCACACAAAAGGTGCAGGGAGTAGGGGTGAGTACTAAGTACTCAGTGAGTTATAAATATATAAAGTTCTGAAAGTAGGAAATCCACAGTATACCACAATATGAAGCTAAACTACAGTCTGATCCTCCTACGAACTAGCAACAATAGTACAATACAACTACCACAGATATCTCAACAAATAAAGATGCATGCAATACACATAACTGCTACGGCGTGTAGCCCGATCCATTTAACGTCGACGGCGCTCACTCGGGGTGTGTACAGACTCCGGAGGGGCTCCTACAACCCAAGCGCAAATACCGCTGCGGCGTGCAGCCCGATCCTCATATCCTAACAACCGCTGCGGCGTGCAGACCGATCCATCCTCAGTCCATAACAATCAGATAAGTCACAAAACAGCTCAAATTTCTTATTTCCAGATTCCAGTTCATAATTTATGAAAATACTTTAACTTTTATTTAATTTTTGCAAAATCGGTGACTTAGCATTTCAATACTGTGATTTCAAATTCCAAGACTGAGATCAGTGATTAAACAAATATAGCTATCACATATATACTATCCCCTAAGGATACTACAGGTCGGCACAAGACCCCAGACAAGGCTTACAGCCTACAAATATGTCAAACACAGTGTATTACCATCACTAATAGCATATTATCCATATCCGGGATGGACCAAGTCTCAATCCCCAGTCACAATCAATCCCGCACCTGCCACGGGGTGCGAGCCACGCCCTACTAGCGTCACAATATGCTAAGCCGGGGTTTCGAACCCTTAGGCTACCATATACACAAACTACTCACCTCTAGCCAGTCGTAGACTCATCCGTAATGCCTTTTCCTTTAGAAATCGCTACCTCGCATGTAGAATATATTCAAACCACAATAATTATGTCATTCACAGGTTAAAGAAACATAACCTATTTCAATTTGCATGAAAAACACATAAATACACTAAGTTGGTAAAAACCCGACCCCGGGCCCGCTGTCCAAAAAATTCAGAAAATTATACCAATGCGATCCTCGTCTCGCCACGAATCCGTGCATATAAAATTTATCAAAATCGGAGTTCGAATGGCCTTTCAAAACTCAAAAATTCGTTTTCAATACCTAGGCCATAATTCTTCACAGTTTCTACCTGATTTCACGAAGATTGATGTTAATTATACCATAAAGTTACGTTTTTGAGTCAAGAATCTTACCTCCGATGATCACCCGATGAAATCCTAGCGTTTTCCCGTAAGTTCTTCTCTCTAGGGTTCAAAATTTGTGTTTATGGAGTGCAAACCCGCAACTGGTCTGTTCTGGTTTTTAATTTCACTGCCATGAATTTTTGTTCTACGCGTTCGTGATGCTCCTCACGCGAACACGATGCCCTACTCCGCTCATACATCGTGAACGCGACGTGTAGTCACGCGTCCGCGAAGGTCATTTTCCCCAGCCGCCAGATTTCTTCTACGCGAACGCGTAGGTCCTCACGCGAATGCGAGGCTTCGCCTGTTTCTCCTTCGCGAATGCGGCCCTCTCCGCGAACACGATGCATTGGCCTTTCTGGCCTTCGTGAACGCGACTGCCTCCACGCGAACGCGAAGGCTTAATTTCTGCTGCACTGACCTGCAATTTTCTGCAGGTTTTTCCAAGTCTAAATTGCCCGGATGATGGTCCGAGTTCATCCAGAGGCCCCCCGAGACACCAACGAAAACCACCAACCTAATCCAAAACATAATACGGACTTGTTCCAATCACAAAAACGCCATCCTAAACATCAAAATCACCATTTTTACACGGATTCAAGCCTAAGTTTCTTTAAAACTTCCGAAACTAACATTCAATCCAAAACTCGATCAAACGATGTCCGAATGACCTGAAACTTTGCAGACATATCAAAACTCACATAATGAAGCTATAGAAATTGTCAGAATTCCATTCCGACCCCCGGATCAAAATCCCACCTACCTTCCGGTTTTCGCCAAAATTCAACCTTAGCCAATTCAAGCCTAAAACTAAACCGGACCTCCGAATTCGATTCCGATTACTCTCCTACGTCATAAATGATCCCCCAAAGCTAGTCGAATCATCAAGGTCCGATTCCGAGCACTCTAACTCAATAGTTAACTCTAGGTTGACTTCCCCTATTCAAGCTTCCGTAAAAAAGGCTATTTGCTTCATGTTCAACCTGAATCACTCCTAACTCACCCGATATACTTCAATACTGATATAAAAGCATAAAATATGTAAATGCATGGTAACAGGGTGGTAATTCCCGTAACGACGAGCTGGGTTGTTACAGAAGATGAGCATGGTGCTGAATCATCAGATGTTCCAATTGTTGGTTCTACAAAATTTGAACGCAGAAATAAAGAGGTTAAAGATTACAATGAGTCTGTGGCCAGCAAACTGAGGAAACTTGAAAAGGACATTGAAAAGGTAAGATAATTAACCCTACCTACAATTTTGATACAATTAATCTACATTGACTGTTATATAATTCTATATTGAGCCCTTTTAGTATTGCACACATTAAGTTAAGCTGTAGTATAAATGTGGTAGTTTGAATAAAATTTTCAACTAACTTTATTTTAATCATTAGGTTGATGGAAAAATAGATTACTTTAAGAAGGCTGTATTTGCTGAACTCTCAAGCATTCGTGAGTTCATAGATCAGTCCATGAAGAGTATTATGAAATTCAAATCAGGTGGTGTTGAAGTGCATGCAAGCACTTCCAATGTTGGACCACATGTTGACATATCTCCTAAAGTCCAAGAAGCAACTGGACAAGTTAAAGCAGGTACCAAAATCAGACTTTCATTATTGTATCATAATTTTACTTAATTACAAATTTCTACATATATGTTCAATATAACTATTTTAAATAACTACAAAAACAAACTGAAGTTTCAGCAGAACATCTTCAAAAATGTGCTGAAGAAGAACAAGTATTTGAAGATATGCCCTGAGGTACAACAACCAGGTATAATTTCGTAAGTGCATTAAATTTACATTTATTTCCACTAATTATTTAATAATACATATGTCAACATTTATCTACAAATTTTGAATTATCTCCTGCAGGTGTTCCAGCAGTTGTTGAGAGATATTCAGATTTTAATGAAGGACTTGATGCAGAAAAAGCAGGTATAGTATTTACATATACTTTTTAATAAATAAGGTTGGTTACACAATGTTTCATTGATGTTTAGTATGTTAAATTTTTATGCAGCAGAGATTGTAGATAATATTGTCCGGTCCCCAATTCACGGTGTGACTCTAGATGCTCCCACATAAAATATTCTTGAAAGTGAAGATGGAGAGCATGTGAATGAATTCGTTCATGCAGTTTCATGCATTGACAAGAAGGGAGTCACATTGGATGACTTTGATATCCCTGAAAATCTAACACAGTTGGTTATGTATTGTGAGCCGATACAATAAGAAACTACCCCCATTCATCATATAAGAACCAGGCTTCCTGGGAAACATGCACAATCCCCGTTCACACCTCTCTATAGTTCTGGAGGAAGCAGCTCTGTTAGATGTAAATATTTCTACCTCAAGCATCCCTTCACGACTGTTATAGGTGAAGATGTAGATGTTGATTTGATAGAGAGGTTCACCACCTGGTTATACCTTCATACTGATAAAGCATCTAAGAGGTGAGATTGAGTATCTTTGTACACTTTCATATTTAAATTGCTAAACTTTAACTATTTAATTTAATCTGATATTTTTTCTTTTAATTCTATATTCATATGGTATTTCAGGAGGAAGGAATACTTTTCCAAAAAGGATAACCAAATGAAACCTTGGTTAGACCTTGGTTGTGAAAAGGTGGATAAGAAGGAGTGGTTTTATGCACTTGCTCACCCAGGACAACTTCTCAATAACACGGTCAGTATGTAGACTATATATATAGATAACCATATTATTGTAGTGTAATTGTAGTTATAATGTAGTCTATATATATAGGTAACCATATTTTTGTAGTTATATTGTAGGGAAAATGTAGTTCAAATAATAACTAATTGTGTCCAGCAGTTATAATTTAAGATGTGGATATTTTTTGTATAATTGTAGATTTTTTGTATCTTATTTTGTTTTCTTTTCAAATTTTGCAGCTTCTTGATGTTATTATGTATTATTTAAGAAAAAGAGGCAAATATGGCCCCAACAACAACTCAAGATTCACAACAACCGATTGCTTGTGCAAGACTAAGATTGAACAAATTTATGATAGTTCATTAATTCTCCACCTAAACTTAAGTATTCGGTTGTCAAACCATATGACGATGTTGCAGAATATATTCTTAGTTATAGGGTTCTTGCCAATGTTGCTTGGGATGTAGTTGATTATGTCATCATGCCTGTCAATATAGTGGAGAATTTTCACTGGTTGTTGATTATTTTCGACATAGCGGACAGGCAACTATATGTTTATGATTCAATGGTGTCTTCACACCATCATAAGTCTGTTGAATCAACTGTTGATAAGTTCTCAACCATTATCCCTTTGTATTTTTCTTGCACTGGTTTCTACGGGAAACTCAAAGACATCGACTTCAAGACAACAAAGGCATACATTAAGAAATCAGTCGCAGACCCTCTTACCATACAGTGGATGGTTACGGAAATTCCACAACAAAAAGAAGGATCACTGTAAAACAACTATCCTTTATTTCTATATGTTTAATTAAATTTTTATAAGAAATGGGTTAAATTATTATATTATATTTATTTTATGCAGTGATTGTGGTGTGTTTGTGGCTGCATTTGCGGAGCATGTTAGCCTCGGAGATTTATCAATCCCAAAAGAAGACCTTTCTGATATCGACCAACACCGTAGATGCTATGGAGCTCTACTTTGAGACTATGCAACTAAAAAGCAAGAAGATGTGTCGATTAGTGAAAGCGAGGTCACAGGAAGGCTAGCAAGGAGGAAGGGTGCTCCTGCAAATAATGAGAGGACTAGAGTAATTAGAAGAAAGAGATAGAGTATTCTATTGTTAGTTGAAGTGTAATTTTAACTATTTAATTTTAGTTGTCTATAATTTTGTAGTTGAAGTTGACTAAACTGTAGGAAATATGCCATTTTGATTTTTTTACAGTAGTTTATATTAACTAATCTGTAATACATATTATATTTTAGTTGTTTACAATACTTTATATGTTTAATGTTGACTACTTTGATTTCATTTTATAATACTTGCCTACAATTTATCTTCATACATTTTTTATGAAATACATTATAGTTAATTATAATTTATACTTCCAGTTAAACTATAATGCTTTATTCTTTAGTAGAAGATGTTTGTAGTTTAATTGTTATTAAATGTATAAAAAAATATATAACTTTTACAGGTGACCAAACATTATACTTTAAGTTATATACGTAAGTTAAAATTGTAGTTAAAATGTTGTTATATATAGTTATTTGTAGTTAAATTGTAGTTACAGGCTAACAGAGTCCATAAAAGACTAACACAAAAATTGTATTTAAAATGTAATTATATATAGTTATTTGTAGTTAAAATATAGTTACAGGCTAACAGAGTCCATAAAAGACTAACACAATCTATCTTAAAATGTAGTTATATATAGTTTTTTGTAGTTAAAATGTAATTACAGGCTAACAGAGTCCATGAAAGGCTAATCATCTTAAAAAAGTTAAATTGTTACACAACAAATTTCTGAAATACTGAACTCACTGCTATTTATTTCGTAAAACTATTCCAGTACATAACGATCATTTTTTTTGGCGCATTCTTGCAAGTTCTTTTGTTATGCCCTTCATATCCACAGTTTCCACATGACACCTTGTATTTCTTTGTCTTTATTTCATCAAATATTTTATATCTTTCCTTCTGAGGTCTGCCTGGCTGCCTTTTATCCCTCGCTGGTGGCTTTACTACATCATCCAAAATATATTGTGGCACATCCCATTTGCTTTCATCTGGAAGAGGATTTACTGGCATTTCATATGTAAGCAAAAGGCTTTTCCTTGTGTAATAACGAGAGCAATAGTTTTCGTATGTTTCCTTCCTATGTCTTAATGCTGCCAAAGCATGTGCACATGGAAGTTCATCGAGTTGAAATTGTCCACAGCTATATTTCTTATTTTGTAAACACACAATGTACCGCTTCACACCATTTATCACAGTATGTAAATGATCTGCTGAAGCCCTCACCTAAATTTCAATTAAAAATAGCAAACATATTACATCAATTATTAATAAAGATTATATAAAGCTTACCTACAAAACAATTACAAATACACTTATACCTATATATATAATCTATATTTACCCACAATCTAACTACAATTAATCTACAATTGTTTAAACAGTATTTTTAAAAGTTTTTTGTCCAACAAAACAAACACATCTTACCCTTAGTTTATGAGATAATGTACTGTTATCCTCCAATTCTTTGTTGAATTTGTGCCTAAGGTATGTGAAACTACCCTTTTCCTTCAATAACTTCTCTTTCGTCCAACGTTTAAGAAGCGTCCTCATATACTCTAATAGATCAAATATTGACAGCTATCTTGCCTCTTTTGTTACAGCATTCAATGACTCTGCAATGTTTGATGTCATAGTAAAAGTTCTATTCACTGTTGCATGTACTCTTGACCATCTATGATATCCAATATCATATAGGTAAGATTTCACACGCGGGTCTACCTCTTCAATTTTCAACATCAATTCATTAAATTCCTCTAGTGTGTATGCCTGTGTTGTAGCAAAGTACAATTCTTGTAATTGTAGATGTCCCTTCTTGAATTTGGATCTAATATTTGTCCAAATATGCCATATGCAAGAGTAGTGTGGCATGACCGGATATACAATTGATGTTGCCTTCATTATTGTCACGACCCTAGTTCACCAATCGTGAACCTGTCATGACGGCACCAAGTCTCCGCGACTAGGTAAGCCTAACACGATGCGGAATATACAAGTTCATGAACGTTAAATGAAAAACAATAGCGGAAAAACGATATAAAAGGAATGTAACGAGTGCCGCTTGGCACATACATTCATCAACCACACCATATGGAATACTACCAAGACCCGGAATCCCACGGGTAACACAAACTAAAAAAACGAAAGTACAACTGTGGCTCTATACATCAAGAGTATCTAAAAACAACGAAATGAGGGAAAGTAACTACTATCACTATCAGAATAGAAGGAGGACCTCCAAATCCACGGACGTAGCAGATCATACCTCGAGGTCTCCGAATGTGCTGCTGAATCACCTAGGATGAGCCTATCCTGATGTACCTGGATCTGCACAACAAAAGTGTGCAGAAGAGTAGCATGAGTACACCACGGCGGTACTCAGTAAGTTCCAACCTAACCTCGATGGAGTAGTGACGAGGAAGGTCAGGGCCCTACCGAGAGAACAATAACATAATGATCAAAACAGTAATAAGCAGGAATAAGTAAGAATGAATCTGAAATAACAACAATAAAGTAATTACTACAACCGACTACGATTAACTAACTACAAGTAACCAACACAACACAAACTCAAACCAGCATGTCCAGGACCTGTGGGAATTGAACCCACAATCCCTCTCTATATCCAACAACTCAGGAGCTACGGGAATTTAACCCGAGGCAACTTAGAATGAGGTTTTCGAGGCCTCAGAATCTCGAAATAATTAATAAAATAAGTGATGACCCTTTGGGTCGTCACAAGTCCATATCTCAATAATTATACCAATAACTCCGGGTCTCCGGAATCGAACCCGCAACCCTTGGATCTCCGGAAATCGAACCCACAGT
>JASVEL010004992.1:0-58834 GCA_032618575.1 Nicotiana noctiflora
GAGAGTCCTCGGGCGGCTTTGCAGCTGAGCGATAGCCAAATGCTGTTCCTATGACATTTAAAAAATAACACGAAGGTTAACTTCGCGTTCTACTTGGGATGGTATTTTTCGGGCTTCTTGTTGGTTAACGTGCTGCATTCTTCCATTGGTGTGTGAGACTTTGTTACCCCGCTGCACGCGTATTGACCCGCGATTGATCGAATCAATCAAGATGTGTTATTAAGGTCATGCGGTGTCGCGCTAATCGTTAGAATGACCATACTCCTCTCTTTGAGATTGTTGGGGTGAGCATCCTCGATTTCCCTTATCGAGTTGATCATTAAACTAAATCGAAAGATCCTGGGAAAGAAAAAGTGTAAAAGATGTGTGTTTAAGTGACAAAATTAATAGGAGAATAATCACTATTTTTTTTAGCCCTACAATGGGTGCCAATCAATTTACCGTGAAAATAGTAGCAACAATTAGATTGGTAAATGGGATTGTAAAAATACGTGATCTATTCCCGAGCTAGTTTGTAAGGGTTGTTAGTGCTAAAATGGGAAGTAATATGGTACAGATTGAGTTAGCCAAAGCAATAATCAAACCAGTAAGGGAGCATTTCCGGTGCACAAACCAGGCCAGTGGGTACCGCAGAGCTCGGCCTCGAGCCTATCTCTGGCTGACCGAGGATTGCCGGGAAAGGGATAACAAGCAAATATTTAAATAAGTAAGGCTTTATACTACTAATCTTGAGCCAAATAATGAAGAACAAACAAATAAAACAATGAAGTGCTAAGGCGACCTCGAGGTCAATGAAGATAGATATCTTAGAAGAAAGAGAGAAATATTGCATAGTGGAGAGGTGGAGCAACATCAATCGTTTACAAGGTAGGGTGAATCCCCCTTATATAGGTGACGGGACTCTGTATAGTACATATGTATTAATTGTAGGATTACAAAAATGGGACAACTTGATGCAAGACCTTACAGTAGGCTCCAGATGGGCCGGATCTCAGGTGTATCCATATGCCTAGAAGACTTCCTCTTTTATCCCGACTCCGGGACTTTCTTCTGTCGAGCTGGACCTCGACGAGCCCTGAGGTCGAGAACTCGATCATGGCTTCCATGCTCAGGATGTCGGGGAAGGCTTCCAAATGTCTTGATAGCAAAAATTCAAGTCTTCTAATTTTGTCGTGTACAAGCAGTATTTGAACCATAGCTTGAGTGGCTGCCTTCTGTCCAGTTGGAGATTTTTCGTGCAGACGTCCCGAGTCCCTAGCATATCCCTCTGTCCCTTTATCCTATTTTATTTACATTTTAGAAATAGTGTATTATTCATCTTTCACTCCTTGTTTATTGTAAAATATATACTGTCTGTGAAGCGTGACACCAATTCTGGGTAGATGTTGTGTTGGATATTTGTTCAAATGTTTTATCGATGCTTTTGTTTGTTTAATATTCCACCATTTATAATTTATTGTTTCTTAATTATTAAAGGATTAAAAATGGGAAAAGATAATTGGTTCAAATAGTTGGCTTGCTGTGACGACCCAAAGGGTCATCACTTGTTTTATTAATCATTTCGAGCTTTTGAGGTCTTGAAAACCTCATTTATAGTTGCCTCGATTTGCGTGCACAATTCGGGCACAAAGCTGGAAAATATTTATGTTGAAATATGTGAAATATGTAAAAAAGTTGAAGAATTTTGATATTAATATTGATATGGTTGACTTTGGTCAACATTTTCGGTAAACGGACCCGGATCCGTAATTTGACTGTCTCAGAAAATCCGTAGAAAAATATGGAACTTGGGCATATGCCCGGAATTGAAATCCGAGGTCTAGAACCCCGGTAAAAGAATTTTTCTGTTAAATTGTTTTCCGAAAATGTTTAAGGAAAATGAAACTGAATTTTGATTAAAAGGTACTGGTATCGGGCTCGTATTTTGGTTCCGACGCCCGGTACAGGTCATATATATTGGTTAAGCGCTTCCTGTAAAGTTTGGTTGAAAACGGACGTCGTTTGACGCATTTCGGCCTTAAATTGGAAAGTTTGGAGATTATGAAATTTGAAAGAATTCTTGAGTTTTAAGGCTCAATCCATTGGTTTTGATGTTATTTTAGCGATTTGATCGCGCGAGAAAGTTCGTATGATGTTTTTGAGTTAGTGTGCATATTTGGTTTGGAGCCGGGGAGCTCGGGTAAAGATTTGACAGGCCGTTGGATGAAATTCTGAGTTTTTGCACTGCTGGTTTTTCACCCAGCTGTTGTCTTCGCAATTGCGAAGTATTTCTCGCAATTGCGAAGCTGGCAGGTCAAGGCAGGGTTCACAAATGCGAACCCTTGGTCGCAAATGCGAAGGTGCCCAGGACCGTTTGGGTTCGCAAATGCGAACCAAACCTCGCAATTGCAAGGCATCCAGTGAAAAGGCCTGCTTCGCAAATCCGAAGCATTCTTCGCAAATGCGAACAAACGTTCGCAAATGCGAAAGTCCCTGGAAGCAGCCTAGTTCGCAATTGCGAACATATGTTCGCAATTGCGAAGACCCCAGATTTGCCTTGGCTTCGCAAATGCGAACAAAAGTTCGCAAATGCGAACTTCCCAGCCTTAGCTTATTTTTCAAACTCCAGAAATTGGTAGGGGTTCGCAATTGCGAACCCATGTTCGCAAATGCGAACACAGAGACCTGTAAAACACGATTTTCAGTTCATTTCTTCACTTTTTACAAAACAAAAACACCCATTTGCGATTCTTCACGGATTTCTTCTTCATCAAAATAATTGTAAGCCACTTTTTACTTAATTCTTTCAATTCCTAACATCATTAAACATGTTTTTCAATAGAAAGCAAAGGTTTTCATGGTAGAATTTCTTGTTTTTGTTAAAATATAGGGTTTTTCGTAAATTGGGAAATTGGACCTCGAATTGAGGTCCGATTTTGCAACAAATCATATACATGAACTCGTGGGGGGATGGGTAACTGAATTTTGGTCCTAACCCCGAGTTCCGACAATGTGGGCCCGGGGTCGAAAATTACTATTCCGGGCAGAATATTGTAAAAGTTGTAATTGGTCTTAGGAATTAGTTTGTTGAGTAGTATTGATGATATTAAATCAATTGTGTATAGATACGATTGGATTGGAGTCAAATTCGAAAGGAAAAGGCATTGCTACGGATTGAATCATTCGTAAACTTTCGAGGTAAGTGTTTGTTCTATCCTAGCTCGAAGGAATAGGAATTTAGTTATGAATAAATTGTTGATTAAGAGTTATTGGTGTTATATCGGTAATGGAGATAAATTGTTGAAATTATTATCAATTATTGGTTTAAAACCGGTAATTATAAATATTGTTGATGCAAAGATTATTGGCTAAATGCCGGTAATATATATTTATGAATTGGGATCGTGTGGCGCGCCGACCACTTATATAATAATAAATGGGATCGTGTGGCACGCCGACCACAAAATATCGTGTGGCGCGCCGATCACTTATATATATATATATATATATTTATGAATTGGGATCGTGTGGCACGCCGACCACTTATATAATAAGAAATGGGATCGTGTGGCATGCCGACCACAAAATGATTTAAATCTTGGCATTGGCCATAGTTGTCGGTAGCCTATTGATATATTTGGGAGCGGGTGGTACGCCTACCACAAGATGTAGTTACTGAGATAGTTGGGAGCGGGTGGTACGCCTACCACGAGATATGAAATGAGAAAGAAATTGAGACATGAAAGTAAGATTTATTCTGTTGATTATATTAGTCTGGATATCACGAGTTATTGACTATTATTTCTGAGCAGAGTATTTCCTTATAAATGTATTGTATATATATGTATATTGCAACTGTACAGGTTTATGTGGGTGACCGGCCTTAGCCTTGTCACTAGTTCGCTGGGATAGGCCAGGCACTTACCAGCACATGGGGTCGGTTGTGCTGATACTACACTCTGCGCTCTTTTTGCGCAGATACAGGTTACGGACAGCAGCAGCGGCAGTAGCGACTTGTGGATTTTCCGACTACTGAGACTACGAGGTAGCCTTGCAGGCGTCTGCAGGACCCGTTGTCTCTTCTATCTATGCTTTTCATTCCGTTATCTCATGTAATCGAGATAAACAACTTGTATTTTCTTTCAGACAATAATGTGTATTATTCTTAGAAGTTCGTGAGTATTGTGACACTAGTCTTGGGTAGCGTATCATGTTTGGGTTTTCTTTATCATATTTGACTAAGTCTTCCGCTAATTTTGATTATTCCGCTGTAATTTATATGTTTTAATAATAAGTCTTAATAAGAATTTGGTAATTAATGGAGGTGTAATTAATATTTGGCTTGCTAGCTTCCATTTAGTAGGCGCCATCATGACCCCCGATGGTGGGAAATCCGGGTCGTGACACTTGCCTAGCTTTCATTAGTGCACCTCTGCTCCATACAAAATCTGGCGAAATCTTTATACTGACTTCTTCCAATTCAGCTTTATGGCATGATTTGGAAACAAAAGAAGAGTAACATTTACTAAAAGACCTATAGCCTCTCAATTATAAATGTGGTGTGCAACACAACATAAGTGAGACTCTACTAGGCACCACTTTGTGGACTCTTTAGGACACGACCAGCTCTGATACCACTTGGTCATGCCTAACTTGGGGAGGCGTGGTTGGCACCCGTGTCGTACTAGCCCAAGAGAACCAATCGGTAACTAATTTATTTTTATTCTGTAACTATCATGGGTCAATATGGCAACAACTCATACTGTATAACTATAAGTGAAAACAATTATATCAATGAACCATCGTTCTTAAAATATGAATACATATGGGTCATCAAGGCCTCTGACATACTGTACAAAATGAACCTATGTCTATACCTCTAAGCCTATCAATAAGTCTGTAGTAAAACTCTGACACGATAACTTATAGACTCGACTGCACTATGAATGAGGAGGAGTCTTACGATCCTTCACTGGATGCTAACCTCGTCTATTATGAGGCTCGTCAACTTGATTATCTATATCTGCATGTATGATTGCATCGCCCCCAACAAAAGGATATCAGTACGAATAATGTACGGAGTATGTAAGGAAATATATAATGCTTCTCTTTGAGACTGTTATCAATATCGTATGATGCATGACTGTCCAACTTATTAGTAGTAATTGCCCGATCGGCCATAGTGCGGTGTTAAATGCATGACAGCCCGACCGGTCGTAGCTCGATGGTAAATGTGTAACAACCTAACTGGATGCTACGTGGTGGTAAATGCATGATTGCCCGACCGGCCGTCGCACAATTGTAAATGAAGGTGCATCTAACACTATATTATTTATATTAATATTTTTATCATATACATCAATAGAGACTTAGGAATATACTTAGAATTCTTGACTAACATTTTACATGAATGAACAACATAGACATCCTTAACTGCTAAGAGTAGAACCACTTATGGAATAGTATTTTGTTTACGTATCGTTACTTGGATCATGCCAAAAGAATGAAGGATTAGCCTTAACATACCTGAACTAATTGTCTTGGCAATCCCTTTAACACATGTCTTTTACGAAAAATACGTAACAACGGATTAAAGTATGAAAAAATTCGTATTATATTCTTTGAAAAAGATCACACCGTATTCTATTAGAATCGCAAAATCCAGATTCTATTATTCTAAGAAGTCTCATAGGAATTCCCAAATACCCTCACTTTTCCGTTCTTGCCTTTTCACTTTGTACCACCCCCAAAATGAATTTGAAGATAAGGTGTGAGGATGACTAATATGTTGGTGACAATTCAGGAATTTATGAGTAATAAAGTGTAGGGATGACCAAGAGTATTGTTCATGTGACGCCTAACTACTTAAAATCAAGAATCACCCTGAGACTACATTTTTTTTAATCTTTTCCCACTTGCTTCTACGTGGGTTCATCAAACCTTATCCAAATATTAAATTAATTAGTTAATTTCCCACTAAAAATTACTATTAATTACCCAATTATTCACATACTTATAAATTAATTCAAATTACATAAAATACTGCTCACTTTGACACATTTTATACATCTTACTATCACGGTCATGTGGTACCTTGTTTGGAACTAGTCTACAAATATCGGGTATTATTGTTTCGACTATATTTATCTCAAATTGCCAAACATTGATGAAACCTATTTTCTTCGATTCATTTACTCTCTCACCTTCACGAATTTACTTATCCTTAGCTTGAAATAACATAATACTTGTAATCTCTAAATAATCTTGTCCTTGAATTAATATCAATTATCTTACTATAAATTTATTGTACAATACTAGAAGGTATAATAGCATCGCAATATAATATTATGGAGCGTAACATCATCGTAGTACTGTGAGGCGTAACATTCCATTCCTTGGATTATTGTATAAAGTTTCTGTTATTTCATTTGTTTACCCTTTGTTATTCTCATTTGAATTGTGTTGACTAATAGTTGGCTTACCTAGTGAGTTGGGTTAGATGGCATCACAACTAGTAAATTTTTGGTTGTGACATCGGGGTGGCTAAGATGTTATTTCCAAGGTGAAGCAATACGGGTGGTTGTTGATATATTGTTGGGCCGGAGCGATAAAGGTGGTTATTATGATATTGTCAACTTGGTGCGATAAAAGTGGCTATGTAAGGTCGCTATGTGACGGCTTGGAGCTTGTTTTTTATGAAAGAGAAGTATTATGATTGTTGCTTTTCACTTCCTTGTATGTGTCCTACATATTACATGATATATTGTATTATTCCTATGGTGCTACTCGATATCTCTAATATTACTTGATTATTTGAGTTATGAAGTAAAGTTTCACAAGCATACATCGTAACATCTCATTTATACAAGTCCATGGATATGAAGCTTAATATTTATTGATCATGTACATGTATTCTTATATATATATATATATATATATATATATATATATATATATATTGTCTCAGCAATTTGGTTTGGACTAGTAGCATGTGACCATGTCGGGATGATTATGGTATTGAGCCTGTGAACTTGCCAGACTGATTGTGGTATTGAGCTTTTGACCATGCTGGGCAGATTGTGATATTGAGTCTGGGACAACACTGGGTGAATTGTGATAATAGTACGTGAGTTGTCCGTACGGATTGTGACTTATATTGTGGCATGAGTTCATCAGCGTACGAGAGCAATCGATAAGGTGTATAAGATTCTTGATTTCTGACTTGAAATCTATTATTATGAGATGTGGTGCCTCAGGCTGACTCTTATTGTAAATCTTTTATCTGAACAGTTTAATGATTGCTTGAGTTGCTCAACCGCCCCTTAGCCCGGTGCTCATGACGTGCTACGGAACCTCCACCGTGCCGGCTTTGGAAAGATAGTTCGCCAGGTCTGTCTATTTGTATACATTGGCAAGAGAAGCCTAGGTACCCATTCGCATATCAATTTTTCACTTATTTTTTATTTGTATTTTGATTATTTTTGTTAGTTTATCACAAGATTTCTCTTTGTTGACATTTATTTGTTTTCTTTTCGTTGTTAGCTTTATACTGATATTCTGCACAAGTTATTTGATTACTGACTGTCATGAATTGAACCCCCTAGCTACTCTATCGAGGTTAGTCTTGATACTCACTAGATATTGACCATGGTGTGTTCGTACTACACTTCTGCATGCAAATATAGGTGTTGTTGGCAGTAGCTCTAGGCTGTGTTAGCTTCTTTGATTGTGAGGAGTCAAGGTAGATTAGCTCGATCACCGCGGTCCCTTTGGAATCCTTTTCTTACATTATTGATGCCAATTCTCTCTCCGAACAATGTTATATTTTGAGATATATTGATTTATTCGGTAGAGTTCATGTCTCCGTACTACCTAATCTTGGGGATTTGTAGTGATTATCGTCGTTGTGGCATTTATCACCTTTAAATTTCTCATTTATGTTAAATTCTGCTTCATAATATCATGATTAATTAGTTTAACTATTGTAAATGATTAGCTTACCTAGTTTAGAGACTAGGCACATTCACGATCCTCGCGGTGGAATTTTTTATCGTGATAAGTTGGTATCAGAGCTCTAAATTTATTTATTCTATGAGTCACGAGCAAGTTTAGTAGAATCTTACGGATCGGTACGGAGATGTCTGTATTTATTGGACAATCTCATCCATCAGTTATGCCAATATTGGACCAAGGCAACTTTTATTACATTTATCATAACTAAACCTTCCTTAATTATTAATTCCAACGTAACCAAGTGACATAGATCAAGTATGGATGGATAGCATGAAAATGACATGCAATGTGAAACAAGCATGCTTATTTCAAACTAGTCCAACTGAAAAATAAGTCATAGTGAAAAAGCGACACATTGAATAACCTCATATATCCTTAAACAAAATTTATAACCTAAAACCCTAAACAAAAACCTAAATGGAGGCTACATATTTTCTCCTATAAAAGGTAATCTCTTTCACTTCTTTTAAATAAACCAACAAAGAGAGAAATGAGGAGTGAGGCATCACAAATAGGGTATCAGTGAGAAAAATAGAGAGTGTGAACGATATTGTAGTAAGGTGAAAATTTCAAAAGAAAGTTATCTCTTTTTAGTATTGTAATGGTCGTTGAAGTATTTTACTCAAGCCTACAAAGTGTAAAATTCCTTTCTATAGTGATATCAGTTTCTCCTCTCGTGATCGTGATTTGTTTCCCTTATTCAGAAGGATTTTCCACGTAAAAATCTTTGTGTCATTGTCATTCTTTTATTCTTGTTGATTACCATATCTCAGTGCTACATTATTATACCAATTTTATTACTGTGAATATTATTACTCTAGGGATTTATTCCCAACAACTGGTATCAGCGCACAGAGGTTCTGCTCGTTCACAAAAATACTATTCGCTGTAGATAGTACTATACTTGGCAAAAAATAAAAATATCTGGAGTAAAGTACGAGGTTGCAAAACTCAATGGAGATAACAGTTTCTCAACATGGCAAAGAAGGATAAGGGATTTTGTCATCCATCAAGGATTACACAAGGTACTAGATGTCGATGCCAAAAAGCCTGATACCATGAAAGCTAAGGATTGGGGTGACTTGGATGTAAGGGCTGCTAGTGCAATCAGGTTACACTTATCATGTAATGTGGTAAATAACATCATTGATGAAGACACCACACGTGGAATTTGGACAAGGTTGGAAATCCTATACATGTCCAAAATGCTGACAAATAAATTATACCCGAAGAAGCAATTATACGCTCTACACATGGGGATGGTACGAATTTTTTGTCATATTTAAATGTGTTTAATGAACTAATCACATAGATCTCCAACCTTGGAGTGAAAATCAAGGAAGAAGATAAATCGATCTTTCTATTGAACTCGTTGCCATCTTCGTATGATAATTTGGCAACAACCATCATGCACGGTAATATTATCATTAAGTTGAAAGATGTCACATCGGCTTTTCTACTCAATTATAAGATGAGAAAGAAGCTTGAAAATCAAGAATAGGCTCTAATAACAAGAGGTAGATGTAGGAATTATCAAAGGATTTCGAGCAACTATGTAGATCTAGAGCTCATGGGAAGTCAAAGAACCGATCCAAATCAAGAGCAAGAAATTGCTACAATTATAAACAACCAGGTCACTTTAAAAGAGATTGTCCAAATCTAAGGAAGGGAAATGGTGAAACCAGTGGCTAGAAGAATGACGACAATACAATCGCCATAGTGCAATACAATGATAATGTTGTCCTCTTTATGAATGAGGAAGAGGAATGCATGCACCTGTCAGGTCAAGAGTCAGAATGAGTGGTTGACACAGCGGCATCATACCATGCCATACTAGTAAGAGTCTTTTTTGCAGATATGTAGCACGTAATTTCGTTACTACGAGAATGTGTAGCATAAGTTACTCAAAGATTGCAATGATTGGTGACATTTGTATCAAGACAAATGTAGGATGCATATTGCTTCTAAAGGACGTGCGACATGTACCTGATTTGCGGATGCACTTGATCTCGAGAATTTCTCTAGATCGAGATTGATACGAGAGCTATTTTGCCAATCAAAAGTGGAGACTCTCAAAGGGATAATTGTTGATAGCAAAGAGAGTTGCTTGTGGCACGTTGTACATGACAAATGCAGAAATATGACAAGGTGAATTTAATGCAGCAAGAGATGAGATTTCTACAGATTTGTGGCACAAAAGAATAGGTCATATGCACGAAAAGGGATTGCAGATTCTTGCAAAATATCACTATTTTCTTTTGCCAAAGGTACAATAGTAAAACCTTGTGATTACTATTTATTTGGTAAGCAACATAGAGTCTCCTTTATGACATCGTCTGAAACAAAATTGAATATGCTTGATTTAGCATATTCTGATATTTGTGGTTCAATAGAAATTAAATCAATGGGCGGTAATAAATATTTTGTTACTTTTATTGATGATGCTTCACGTAAACTGTTGATTTATATCTTGAAAACCAAAGATCAAGCATTTCAAGTTTTCGAAAAGTTTCATGCTCTGTGGAAAAGTAGACGGGTCGAAAGCTAAAGCATCTCCAAAGTGACAATGGAGGTGAATACACTTCAAGGGAATTTGCAAAGTACTGTTCAAGCATTGAGATCAAATATGAAAAGACAGTTTCTAGAACCCCACAACACAATGGCGTAGCCGAGAGGATAAATCGCACCATTACTGAGAAGGTGAGAAGCATGCTCAGAATGGCTAAACTGCCTAACTCATTTTGGGGTGAAGTAGTTCAGATAGCTTGTTACCTAATCAATGGGAGTCCATCAGTTCCATTGGAGTTTGACATCCCAAAGAGAGTTTGGACAACAAGTAGATTTCCTACTCACATCTGAAGGTGTTCAGTGTCGACTTCCCCCTTTTTCTAAAGCAAAATTGGGTTTACAACGTTCGGGAAGACAACTCTATTCCCGTGTGGGTATTAGATTTTGGATTTGAAGAGTCGCCACCTAATGAATAAGTGCATGAGGACACTAAGGGTATTGAGTTGGAAAACTAGAGTTCGGGTAAGGGCTATAAACTATCTCGAGGGGAAGGTGTTAGGCACCCCTCAAGATCCACTAGTGTAGTTCCCGGCCATGCCATGTTGTCACTTTAATGTAAACAAGTATGAAAATTTACACATAAGGGTTGCTAACAAGTATGTTGGAATTTATAAAAAAAGAAGGAAAAGGGATAATGCATCAAAAATAAAATAAAGGGAAGTTTTTGGCAATTGAAAAGATAGATTTTATTGATATTAAATAAAGTAACATAGGAAAAGGGGTCCTAGGTTTGTAAATAACATGGATCATCCACACAACACTGGTAGCCAATCGTATGCATAGTGCTATCGTGTGATCATCAAATCCTGTCTACCCATCCCACCCCGTTCAAGATATTAAGCGCGGAATGGTGTCGTTGCTTATTGCATGCTATTACCCATCCCAATCCTACCAGTCTTGGAGGCATATAGGACTATTAATCCTAAAGGGAAGAGATGTTGGGCTTTTGTAGTTTCAAAGATAAAAAATTCTAAGGCGGCAATCAAAACACATATAGCAAATCTCGGAAAAACACATAAACAAATAAGGCTCAAACATGCATCCATAGATCAAAGAAAATCACATAGCTTAGTACGTCTTACATGTACTGATTAGGTCGAGATTTATGCTTAGCGTTAGGCAGGCTAGTTCATTACATATTTTTAGGCAAGAAATTTGCATTAGGCTTTCCTGGCTACAACTTATCGAAGGGTGGTGTAATTAATTAACTACATACTTGTGTGCCTACATGATGACCTATAGACATGGCATCTATAAGTTTTGAGAAATAATGCATACCGATTTAGGAAAAACATTATCAACTATTGATAGAGGGTAAGTTTCAGACAGTGACCATGAATTTTGTGGCTGGTAATTCAGTATTACTACAAGTCTTAGACTGATAACAAGTAAGGCGATTTAGATTTGATTAATTCCTATATGCATGTTTTCTATGTGTTTGTCGGCTTTAGAACACATTTGAAGACATAATAAAAATGTAGAAACGATATAGGCATGACATCAAAATGTTGGATTTTGCATGAACATGACATCTGATTGCTTTATTTTTGATTATTACAACCTATAAACATGCTGGCCTAGCGAGAAGTTGATAAATCAAAATTAGAAAGGACTTGCAGCCATATTTTTTTTCTCTGCGCATGTGCATCCGATAGACATGGTTTCTATATGTGAGAATGTAGAAACCTATAAACATGTTATCTACATATGAGGATGCTGTAATTAGAAATCCTATAGGCATGACATCTACATGAGAAAATGTTGAAATTAGAAATCATATAGGCAGGTTATATACGTGCGGAAATCCCTATAGCTATGATGTCTACATGCAAGGATACTGAAATTAAAAATCCTATAGGCATGACATCTACCCCTTTTTGCATACATGGTTACCCTTCACCTTTCACTAATCACCCCAAAGATTTTACAAAGTTTTATTATAGACCAAAATGATTCGAAAGGAAATCAGGAAACAACATTACAATCAGAACTCATAAGGGTCATCCAAGGAGCCTAATTTGAACTCAAAGTCTAATAATATGGTATGAGCCAACTGCCAGGATCAGGTTTTCGAAGCCTTTCTCTTATCCGGGGTGTGTCAAAGTTCCAAGGAGTTTCAAGAACTCCATGTAATTCTCACATCCAGATATCATTGCAAAAGATTGAATTAAAGTGCAGTGTGGAAGAGTCAGCCCTCTAATGTCCAAGTTCAGAGGAAACTCAAGGTCCCAAAGTAAGGCTCATTAGAGGGGGAAGGGTCATAACATAGAATCTAGGAACAAGTGTGAGTGCAATAGAGGGGTTAGCGAATGCCAAGGCAGGCTAGTGGTCATGCCCAGCCACATGGTAGGCTGGCACACCCCTGGCCAACCTATCAGCCAACAATTAAGAGTAAGACCTTTTTGGCCCAAGTTCATTTGAAGTTTTGAAGATTGACAAATGAACTCAGTGATGGACGTGGTCCATCTGGTGAAACACAATGTTTATCAACCATTGTATAAGAGAAGCACGTGAGGAAGATATATCGTAGAGATCAAGCAATAATATATTCGTAACTAAATCGAAAAGGATGCAATTGGGCTAAGGAGAACAATCTCCTTATGAGGAGAGAACACAATCCTAATCTAGGATAAGTGTTGGAGTTTTTATTGGTCAATGACTAAAATCATCTAAGGATAAGAAATAAAGTCTCGATCAAACTCTAATTACTAACTCAATAAATAACTGAGTTTGTTCTCTTTTACACGTACTACACATATGCAGAAGTAAAACATAATTGAGAGCAAAAGAGCAAGTCTATTTTCCAAGCAATATAAGTGAGATATAAGTGTGCACTCCTGAAGCTACTTGAACGAGATAGAAGAACCAGTTCCATTGTGTTTATTCTTATGCTAGTTCAGTTGTAGTATGAATTTCTATTTGTGACTTTCAGCTTATTTAGAAGCAATTGTATTAGGTACTTTGAGTATTCAAATTAGAGTTAACTTGAAACTGTCGCAACATTTGAGGCTGTGTGCCATACTAGGATTAGAGTTTGTCCTTAGGTTTACAAAGAGTTTTTGTAAATGCTGTTTTAGCTCAGTGATTTTAGTGAAAGTTTGGGAAAATCCTACTCAGTAGTAAGTCTTGGCTTTTTTACACCTTTTGAGCCAGGTGTTTTCCACGTAAAAATCTCTGTGTTTTTATTTTATGTATTTATTATTCCACAAATTGCAATAGTTAGAACACCTAGAAGAACCATGTTCTTCTCGAGCGAAAATTGGGTACCACACAAATCACCCCTCCCCCCCTCTTGTGTAGTATTGACGTTTAGAGCATCAATTGGTATCAGAGCAGGTTATCCTTGAAGAGGCTAACACCTTAGGAAAGATCAACATGAGTGCACCACTTGGAAACTAGGAAGGGCAATCCACTACTAGGCCTCCACTTTTCAATAGTCTCTACTACTCCTGGTGGACGAATAGAATGAGAGACCACATCATGGAGAAGACTATGAGCTTTGGGAGATCATCTTTGATGGTCCTCTAAGCCACAACAAAGAAGACTGCTGAAGGGTTGGATGTTCCAAAGACAAGAGCTAATTGCACTGCTGAAAACTTAAAGAAGTGGGAAAAGTATGCTAAGTCCAAGAAGTGGCTAGTATGTGGACTTGGTCCAGATGAGTACAGTAGGGTCCAAAGATGTAACACTACCGAAGAAATTTAGGACACCTTACAATTGGGCCATGAAGGAACACCTCAAGTGAAGAGGTCAAGAGGAATACTACTATATTCTCAATATAAGAATTTTACTATGAAGGATGGAGAAACCATCCAAGAGATATATACTAGGTTCACTACACTGACAAATGAACTTGAGTCTCTTGGAAGGTTTATCCTAGAAGAAGACAAGGTTAAGAAGATCTTAACTAGTGTTGTGCCGATTTCCTGGGAAAGCAAAATCACAGCAATTCAGGAATCAAGAATATTGCTACCCTAAAATTTGATGAATTGATTGGAAATCTGACTGCCTATGAATTGAGAAGGCAGACTATAAAGATGGATGCTCCAAAGAAAAAAAGAAGTCTACCGCTCAAAATCTTAAAAGGATTAGATCTTGAAGATGATGAAATGTCTATGATAACCAGGAATTTCAAAAGGTATCTTATGAGAGGAAAGGGTCCTTCAAGAGGAACAACCTCCAACAAATCTTGGTCTCTTGAGAAGCGGACTAATCATGGTTGCTATAAGTATGGTAAGATAGACCACATGATCAAGAATTAACCTCAATGGGAGATTGAGTGGAAGAAAGAAAGAGCTGAATAGAGAAACAGGAAGAAGGAACATGTCCAACCAAAAAGAAACAAAGGTTCAACTAAAGCTATGGTTGCGACATGGGGAGAAACCTCATATGAGGGCTCAAAAGATGAAGTTGAAGATGAGAAAGCTCATATGGCCATCGGAGAATAAGAGGATGAATAGGAGATCAGTATCCTACATCTTAATGAAAAGATTAAATTTTTGTCTAAAGAAAGGTTGGTTGAGCTATTATTGGACTTTATTGATGAGTCTGAAATAGTACATAGTGAGAAGGATGTTCTGTCTAGGGAATGTGTTATCCCAGAAGAAAAATGCAAAAGGATAGAGTCTAGGGCTGATAAGAGTGAGAACACAGAAGAAAAATGCAGAGTGAAAACGCAAAAGAAAAATGCAAAATGATAGAGTCTTGAACTTGAAAATAGTGTCCTAGAACTCAGATCTAAAAATATTAAACAGAAATTAGGGACAGGAAAGAAAATGGATGATCAATCATTTCTTACATTAGAAGAAAATCTAGGAAAGATGAAAGATGAGTTATATAAGAAAGATGAATTAATTAAGGCCAAGATTTTGGAAAGAAAAAACATGAACTAGATAGAACATGCAAATGGAACAAGGCTTCTGATGCACTCTCCTGGCTGTAAGAACATCACTCCAGCAATAAGAGAGGACTTGGGTTTGGGACACAAGTTCCAAAATGGGATCCCAAAAAAAGTACCTCACACTTCGTGAAAATAAGATATGCACACACTATGGTAAGACTGACATTACAAAAGTGACTGCAATGCAAAAGAAAAGGCCAGTCAAAAGAACAAAGCCTTTGTTCAAGAAAAACACAAACTGCTTGGTTGGGCAAATAAAAATTTAACTCATTATTTTGCCTATAGAAAGGACCCAAACTAGTTCTGGTCCTTAAGACTAACCTATGATTTTATTTTGCATGTCCAAGTGAAGGGGAGTAGCCAAATATGGTATATGGATAGAGGCTGCTCAAAACATATGACTGGGAACAAGGACCAATTCCTTTCACTTGAGAATCTAAAAAGAGCTAATGTCTCCTTTGGAAATGGAAAGAAAGGTGAGATCATTGGGGTTGGAAAGATAGGAAAGACAGACTCTCATTCCATCGAGAATGTCTATTTGATAGATGGCTTGAAATATAGCCTGATAAATGTGTCACAACTGTGTTACAGAGGTAATCTTCTAGCTTTGACCTCTACCAAATGCTTTGTGATTAACCTTAATACTAGCAAGATTGTTTTGCAGGGAAAGAGAGTTAACAATATTTACATTGTAGATTTGCCAACTCTCTCTGAAAATGGACTCACTTGCCTAAGTGTGTTAATTAATGATTCCCTCCTTTGGAACAAAAGACTTGGTCATGCCAGTTTAAATCAATTGAACAAATTAGTCTCTAAAAACTTGGTAATAGGGTTACCTAATATCAAGTTTAAGGAAGACAAAGTTTGTGAGGCATGTGAAAGGGGGACACAGGTAAGGTCATCCTTCAAATCTAAGAAAATGGTAAGTACGTCCAAGACGTTGGAACTGGTTCTTATGGATCTCTACGGTCCAATGAGAACCATGAGTAGAGGTGGAAAGAGATATGTAATGGTGCTAGTTGATGATTACTCTAGATTTACCTGGGTGCTATTTCTAACCTCTAATGATGAAGCATTTGAAATATTCACTACTTTTGTTAGAAAAACTCAGAAACAGTTAGGAAATCAACTTGCATCTATTAGGTCTGATCATGGAACTGAATTTGAAAATGCAAAGTTTGGTGAATTTTGTGATGAAAATGGAATAGATCATAATTTCTCTACTCCTACGACCCCTCAGAAAAATGGGGTAGCTAAAAGGAAGAACAGGACCCTTGAGGATATGGCAAGGACCATGCTTCTTTCCAGTAACTACCTCACAGCTTCTGGGCAGATGTTATAAACACTAAAATCTACATAATCAATAGAGGCATGACGAGACCTCTTATAGAGAAAACTCCCTATGAGTTACTTAAAGGGAGAAAACCAAACATATGCCATCTTAGGGCTTTTGGTCTCAAGTGCTATGTGCATAATAATGGGAAAAATTCCCTAGGTAAGTTTGATCCTAGAAGTGATGAGGGAGTATTCTTTGGATATTCTTCACATAGCAAAGCATATAAAGTGTTTAATAAAAGAACTCTGTGTGTAGAAGAAAGTGTACATGTTGTATTTGATGAATCTAACATTCTCTCTAAGAGACAGGAAGATGAAGATGAAGCCATTGGACTGGTGAAACAGTTGATTGAAGCCATATCACAAGTCAAAGTGGGATCAAAGGAAGGAAAATGTGATGGAACAGGTCCTTCCAATCAGGGCAACCTGACAGGGGGAACTAATCTGAGAAATATTGATCAAAACTCTTTGTAGGAACATGTACTTGAACTTGTTCCTCAGCAACAGAACAATAAAGAAGCATCTAGTAGGAACTAGCTGGCAGGGAAATCTTACAAGTACCTCAACTCTGATCCCATTGAGAACATCATCAATGATCCAACATCTAGAGTCAAATTTAGATATCAACTAAAAAACAATTGTGCATTTATGCTTTTCTGTCCATCATTGAACGCTAAAACATTGTTGAGGCTTTGCAGGATGCAGATTGAGTCAATGCTATACAGGATGAACTCAATCAATTTGAGAGAAGTCAAATCTTGCATTTAGTTCCAAGACCCAAGGACGGATTAGTCATTGGCACAAAATGAGTCTTCAGGAACAAACTAGATGAAGATGGAATGTTTACAAGAAACAAGGTAAGGCTGGTAGTTCAAGGCTACAGTCAAGAGGAAGGTATTGACTATGATGAGACCTTTGCTCCAGTTGCTAGACTTGAAGCAATTAGACTCATCATATCCTTTGCAGCACATATGGAATTCACTATTCATTAGATGGATGTCAAAAGTCCCTTCCTAAATGGTTACATCAAGGAAGAAGTGTTTGTGAAACAACTTGCGGCATTTAAAAGCAAGGATTGTCCTGAACATGTGTACAGATAGATAAGGCTCTATATGGTCTCAAGCAGGCCCCAAGAGCCTGGTATGAAAGATTGTCAAAATTTCTACTAGAGGATGGGTACGAAAAAGGTAAAATTGACAGCACTTTCTCCCTAAGGGAAAATGGTAAAGATCTTCTTGGTGTACAAATATGTGTTGATGACATAATAATTGGGGCCATTATAGAAAGGTTGAGTAAGGACTTTGCAAAACTAATGGGAAGTGAGTTTGAAATGAGCATGATGGGTGAACTTAACTTCTTTTTGGACTTGCAGATCAAATAAAGTCCAAATGGAACAATGATCCATCAGTAGAAGTATACAAAAGAACTAATCAAAAAGTTTAAAATGGAAGAATCCAAAGAAATAGATACACCTCTTGCTACTGCCACTAAGTTAGATATTGATGAACCTGGTTCATCAGTTGATCATAAGTTGTACAGGGGTATGATTGGTTCACTTTTGTATCTTACTGCTAGCAGACCTAACATTATTTTTAGGGTAGGGATTTGTGCTCATTTCCAAGCAAATCCAAAGGAGTCACACTTCACATCTGTCAAAAGGATATTGAGATATTTGAAAGGCACCACTAATTTGTGTATTTGGTATCCCGAAGGTATTAATTTTGACTTAATTGGATGTGTTAATGCTAATTATGCAAGTTTTCTAGTGGATAGGAAGAGCACCTCAGTTATTGCACACTTCCTGGGTTCTTGTCTTGTATCATAGGCTACCAAAAAGCAGAATTCAGTAGCTCTCGCTAAATATGTTGTTGCTTCTTTATGTTGTGCTCAATTACTGTGGATTAAGTAATAACTAGCAGATTTTGGAATTGAAGTGGGGTGCATAACAATATTCTGTGATAACACTAGTTCTATAAGTATGACAAAGAATCATGTTCATCATAAAAGGACTAAGAACATAGATGTTAGACACCACTTATTAAGAGATAACTATCAGAAAGTGTTAATCTCCATATAATTTTGTGCTACTGACAAGCAAATAGCTGACATCTTCACTAAGGCATTAATTAGAGAAAACTTTGAAAGAAACAGGTTGGAATTAGGGATGATTATGATCACCTAAAAAGTCCAGTTCAGAATGCACAATGAAGAACAAATTTGAAAAAAATATTTTTTTGGGGTTAGGAGTTATTAATTCATATAAATATCTAAACTACTTCTTACTCGGTCTCATAATTTAACTTGTATACTCATGTGACATGTGTTTATATGACTCACTAATCTCTTACGAAGTTTTCTATTTTGACATTTGAGGATTAATCAAGAGAAATTCTACTTGAAGAACGTGGTTCATCAATATATGCTCATGAGAAAGTTCAGGTATGTTTCTATACTTTGCACAATTAGAAAGATAAAATTATCAATCATGAGCAGAAGTCCTTGTTACACCAAACATCCTGAAAATTTTATATGTTGATCAATTGAACCAGTTTCATTAAAACTAAAAGTCTAACTATAACGGGTATCTTCCTTAAAATCTAGTGATTTTCATTAATCGCTTAGGAGACCGGAACTCTAACTTGATTAGACTTCTACTTGCCCTCTGAAAAGGTTGTCATTACTGCCCTAATCATGACTTCTCCTAAAAACCCACCAAATCACTCATAACAGTCACTTTAGTTCTAAAACTTCTGATCATCTGTCTTCTACTCCAAAAATTCCAAAAATTCCAAAACTTCCTATAAATTCTTCACCATGACTAATCCTCAAGACAACTCCAGAACTCCCCACCGGTCTTCCCCAACACCTTATCTTCCACTCCTCCTAATGAACCCTCAAATCCCAAATTTCATCGCCACAAAATGTTAGCCAGAAAAATAGTAGCATCTGGTTCTTTGAGGAAAGTCTTGAACGAAATATTACAGGCTAGTCAAAAGAACGATGTTACAGCCAAAGAAAGTGACTCAAGCTATGAATCTGAGAAAGTTTTCTCTGCCAGTTTATGAGATGAACTTGGGTCTTCTAACACTGACAAGAGTCAAGAAACCCCAAGAGAGGTAAACAATTCTTTTATTATTTTTTGATGTATTAGAAAGGGGGATAATAGGTTTATTTTGGTAGGGACTGCTAAGAAAGTTGAAGGGGCTGAATCTAGTAAAATAAGAAAGAAAATGAAAGGGAAAGTCTTAGCTATATGTGGTAGTGGAGAAGAGGTAGGCATGAAGTCAGGGGGAGAAGGTCAGGTGAAGCTGCTGAGGGACTGATAAATTTGAGTGAACAACCAGATGAACCTGGTTCATCTCTGGAGGAGACTTGGAAGATATGTTAAAGAAGGTTGAAGTCAGTTATGATCCAAAGAAATGCAAGTCCTCCTCACAAAGAACCCCTTTTCCGTCCAAACCAACCCAAGAAAAGCAAAGTTTCATCACCTAAGTCTGTTCCACCTAGGGGTAGAGCCACAAGAAGTAGGGTGAGACAAAGTGAAGCAGAACTGTAAAAGGCACTAGAGAAGAGTAAGAAAAAGAAGAAAGAAAGGGGAAAAGAAAAAATGGTTGAATGTTCTTAGGCTGCTGTAGAAGAAGAAGAGGAAGAGATGGAACTACTCGATCAAGAGAGAGGTACGAATGTAGAAGTTCCCATTGCCAAATCAAAGAAAACCAGGTCTTTTACAAATAAGCCCTCCAAGTCTGTACCTATTAAATCCTCTGTAGCTAAAAGAACTAGGTTAGCTGCAAAGCGAAAACAAGTACAAGTTGAAGATGAAAAAGATGAAGAGCGGAGTAAAGAAGAAGGAGAAGAAGAGTCATAACAGGAACATGATAGGCTTGACAATTTTGGCAAAAGAAAAATTCTGAAAGGTAGATTTCTCAAAGACCTGGAGGAGATAGGCATGGTAAGATTGTTGACTTTACTGGAGGCACAAAGATGAAAGGACAAGGTCCTTTAAATGGATGGAAAATTGACCAGAAAAGAATTTTTTGAATTCATGGCTACTGGGACTGTGAAGAATGGGCTGGTAACCAGTATAGTAAAGGGGGTGAAGGTGAAATTTGATGCACCTAAGTTTGGTAGAATCCTGAATGTTCTAAGTTAGGGCTATGATGACTATACAAGGCAAAAGTGGCCTTGTCTGGATGGTTTGCCTACTGAACTTATCACTAGGAACTTTTGTGACACTATAGATGCTTAGGAGGTGCCTAAAGCAAGGGTTGTTCAAAAGAATGATATGAGGCCAGAGCACAAAGTTCTCTTTGAATTTGTAAACAAATGTCTGCTGCCTAGACAAGAAAAGAGGCATACAACAAACTATATGGACATGGTCCTCATGCAGTGCTTGGTAGAAGGAAAGCAGATTAACTAGCATGCTTCCATTGTTAAGCTACTACACAGAGTGCTCAATGGTTCAAAGGCTCATGCCATCCATTATGGGTTTATTTTGACAGCTATGCTGGACAAGCTGAATGTTCCCTTGAAGAAATGGGAAAAGGCTTCCAGAAAAAAGCACTTTGGCATCAAGATTCTTCATGGCTAGGATTATATCCTAAGTGTAGGACCTGTTGAAGCTGGTTCATCAGTGAAGAATCCAATAAATAGCAAGGTCAGAGCCTTGGTTCAGGAGGTAGGGACAAAGGATGCTGAGATTGCAAGGCTTTATGCTAGAGTTGTGGAACTGGAAAAAGAGAGGAATGGGTTAAGAGATGAACTTGCAAAGGAAAAAAAGAAAAGTTGAATAAATGCTCCAAACTACGCTTAATATACTACAAACCCAATCCTCTAGCTCCTCAAAGCCATAGGTTTCCTTGTCCTGTTTTTAAACCAGTCAGATTCGGGACTTTCTTTTGTTTTTGCTCAAGGTTGGTAGTTTTTGTTCTTTTTTTTTGTGGACTGTTATGTAGAAGCACTGCTTATCAATGACAATGTGCATTTCTCTTGCTTTATATTAATTCTGATCTTTATAGTTATATTTGTTAAGGTGGTTTTTGATTAACTAAAGCATGCTTTCACTTGCAGTTGCCCCAGTGGCCATGAGTACTAATAAATATTCTGGGATTCACATTATTTATGCAACTTTTTGATTATTCCAAAGGGGAAGACATTGTGCTTAAACTCTATTATCTGAACAGTGATGTTTATAACCTAATTAAATCTGGCCCTTAATGATAAGTTAAAATTTTAAGTGTTGATTTTTAGCTGAGTTCTGCATTTTCTCTGATTTGTAAAAGCACATAGTTTGTCATCATCAAAAAGGGACTTTATTGGCCCAAGTTCAGTTGATGTTTTGAAGATTGACAAATGAATAGTGATGGACCTGGTCCATTTGGTGAAACACAGTGTTTATCAACTATTGCATATGAGATGCATGTGAGGAAGATATACCATAGAGATCAAGCAACAATATTTTCTAAACTAAATCGAAAAGGTTGCAGTTGGGATAAGTATAACAGTCTCCTTAGGAGGAGAGAACACAATCATAATCTACGACAAGGGTTGGAGTTTGTATTGGTCATGGACTCAAAATTGTCTAAGGATAAGCAATAGAGTCTCAATCAAACTCTAATTACAAACTCAATAAATAACTGAGTTTGTTCTCTTTTACAGGTATTGCACATACGCAGAAGTAAAACATAACTGAGAGCAAAAGAGCAAGTCTATTTTCCAAGAAATATATGTGAGATATAAGTTTGCACTCCTGAAGCTACTTGAACGAGATAGAAGAACCAGCTCCATTATGTTTATTCTTATTCTAGTTCAATTGTAGTAGGAATTTCTATTTGTACCTTTCAGCTTATTTAGAAGCAATTGTATTAGGTACTTTGAGTATTCAAGTTAGAGTTAACTCGAAAGTATCATAACAGTTGAGGTCGTGTGCCACACTGGGATTAGAGTTAATCCTTAGATTTACAAAGATTTTTTATCAATATTGTTTTGGCTTAGTGATTTTAGTGGAAGTTTGGGAATATCCTATAGAGTAGTAGGTCGTGGTTTTTTCCACCTTTTGAGCCATTTGTTTTCCACATAAAAATTTCTGTGTTCTTTATTTTATGTATTTATTATTCCACAAACTGCAATAGTTAGAACACCGAGACGAACCAGGGTTCTTCTAGAGCAATTGGGTACCACACTAATCACCCGCCCTTTTGTGTGGTATTGACATTTAGAACATCAGACCTATTGAAGGTTAGGCCATGGCCTGGATAGTGATCAGGACACTACAAGACCAAAGTCTTAAACGAAATATACATAGAAAGGGAAATAGGGATGGGAATTGAAAGAGCTGAGGACTTAGAGAGCCCAGTTCCTGTTCATGATCAATAATTTCAAGCATTGCTATATTTTTGAACCATAACTCATCCACACAAAGGGGATCAGGGGTAGGGATTAATATAAAAACGGAAACAAAGAAAGAAGAAAGCTTGCAAACAGTTATATCATTTAGACAATAAGCAAAAGAAAGGGTGACGTAAGGCCCCGTAAAATTTTCGTGCTTAGAACCTAGTAGATGTGGTGTCATGGGACGAATAATGTGTTAGGAATGCGTAGAATTCTTCGCGACGAGATTGCTCGTCGCGGTACGGACCACTAGTAGTGATTTAAGTTTAAAAAATTTAAAGAATCAATTTTTCCAAAAAGTGTCGATTTTGCGGTTAGGAATGCGACCGCAGATCTGCTATGCGGACCGCATTCCTACCGCAGAGCTTAACAGAATGCTTTCAAAAATTGTGTTTAAAATGCGGACCATATGCGATCGCAGAATGGATCTGCGGACTGCAGATCTACCGCATAATTTCTCGAGAATTTTGGGTGTCAAATCTGCGGTCTGCGGTGCATTCTGCGACCGTAGATCAAGAATACGGACCGTATTTTGGTCATATTCCATAACAGAACCTATGAAAATTTTGAGGCAATTCTGCGATCATTATGCGGACCGCATGTTGATTCTACGATCGCAGAATTGACTCGACCCAGAATTTTTATAAAATTTGACCCGACCCCTTCTTTAATAAAACACCTTTCTCCTTCATTTTATTATGTCTTCTTAGAAAAATTAGAGATAGGAGAGAGGGGTTTTAGAGAGAGAAGTCTATCATCTTCAAGAATTGTTCCAAACATTTAGTCCAAAGGATCCTAGGGCAAAGACTCAACTTCCACAATCTTTACAAGGTAAAAACCCAAACTATTTTCTCTGATTTTCAGTTTTAAAATGGGTAAAGAAAGGTGTACATATAATAGCTTTTTGAAAATAGAATTTAACACTCATGCATGATTATTGAACTTGATTTTTAGTAAAAAGGAAGTGAATAGATGTAAGAGCCTGCAAAAAAAACAAGGTCGGCAAAGATAGAATAACTGGGTAAGCATAAAGTAGGAGGTTAAAGGAAGGAAACCCAACACCGGGTATGTATGGATAATTTTGATTCTTGTAAAATCTCCCATATGTGTCAATCTTGTTTGGCATGTGTTAATTTGAGAGATTGTACGTAATTCTTTGATTCTTCTAGTTAGGTATTCAATTGATGACTGAACTACATGTGGTGTGGTACGAAATATGAATTGAAAGGTAACGAGGGAATTAGAATTGGTAAAGTACTGAGAACAACTATTGTGATGGCATACATGGTTTAATGTGGAAGGAATTGAAACACTTGAATTGTGATAAATTGTTGAACATACTTGTACGGGTACTCTCGAATATGGAAACATTGTAACTTGGTTGTGACATCGGTTTGAAAAGTAATTGAGAACATGAACAAATTTGTAAGTTACTTAATTGAACTTGTTGTAATTTTGTGTAGTGCCTTGTTTGCTGTTTGTGATTGTTGTGTTTGAAACTGTATGGTGGGATCGGGTTGCGCGCCGCAACACGAAGAAATAAGGTGTGGGTTGGGGTGATAAGGGTGGCCGAGGTAATAAGGGTGGACGAGGTAATAAGGATGGAAAGCGATCGAAATCGCTATTGAAATTGATATAAAATCATTGATTTGAAATTGTGACAGGAGACAGCAGGAGAGTTTGCAACATGTGGGGCACTGATTGCCCCTTTGTTTGACTACTTGTGTTTTACATGATTGACTGGTTGTTTTCCTCCTTGTTGATCTTAAATTGTGCTATGTGTTGAGAATTATTTGAAATGAGGAAAATGTGGAAAACATGGATGGCTGGCTTATTAGTTCTTGATGTAATTTACTATTGTTTTATCATCGTGATTACCTGTTTAATGGCTTGAGTTTACTTGGGATAAAGTTTGTCCATACATACCAGTATAATTCTAGAGTACTGACGTCCCTTTTGCCGGAGGCCCAACATTCATGTTATGATTATAGGTGGATCAGTAGCAGGCACTTCAGCTCATTGGCAGTAGTATCCCTCATCTTCCACTGCCCGTTTTGGTGAGCCCCTTTCTTCCTCGGGGCCCTGTGTGGCTTATGCCACTTTTATTTTAGACTTTATTTTGGATTTTGTAAGGTATAGCCAAATCCTTGTTACTGGCAAGTATTGTATTTCCTTTTGTATTCTAGAGGCTCTATAGATATGTAAACTGTGGGATTCCAGTCCTATGTATATATTATATTGGGCGTTGTAAAAACAGTAACCTTGTTAATGAATCAATCGTATGGATATGTTTGTACATTGTGAAATCAGTTATAATTGGTAAGATATTTGGTTAATGAGAAACACTCAACACAGGGGTAATGCGTGGGAATGAAAGGCACCCAGGTCCGCTTGATTGGGGCTACCCGGTCGGGCGCTGGTCATGTCCCTCGATTTGGGGCGTGACAAACTTGGTATCAGAGCCCAAGGTTTTTAAAGTGTCCTAGGATGTTTCGGAGCCATGTCTAGTAGTGCCATTATTATCGGTGTGTTGTCGACCACATTATATAAGTTGGGGGCTGCACGGACATTTAGGAATTCAGCTATTTCTTTGTTAATCTATATCGTGCGGTAAAGTGCAATGTGGAAATATTTGTGTCTAATTCGCACCTTGTTCCAAAGTTTTCAGAATATGGCGCCTAAGAAGAATGCTAGACTCGGCCTTGGGGCCAATGCCGGCCCATGTGTGGCTGCAAATCATGTACCTGATGCCATGGGTGAGAATGATCCACCAGTCCTGAACTTGCCCGGACCATCTGTTCAAAACCCAAGTGTCCATATTCTAACTGCGGCAGAGGATGCCACCATCCCTCCTGCAGTGTTCCTGACTCTGATACAGTTCCAGCTTCTGGTTCTGGTACCTCTAATGAGGATCTTAGGGGAGCCTTTCATATGTTAACACAGTTAGTGGCCGTCCAGGCTCAGAGATCCCATGATGCCCCTGCATCCTCCAGCGGACAGAGAGATTCCTCCGGCTCCAGAGTCCACCGGTTCTTGCCCCTCCAGAATTCTCAGGCACCGATCCAGAGGCTGACCCACAGGATTTCCTTGATGAGATATACAAGACCCTCGGAGTAATGAAGGCAACAGATATAGAGGGGGTAGAGTTGGCCTCGTACAGGCTGAAGGGAGCGGCACGTTCATGGTTCGAGATGTGGGAGGGTTCCAGTGAGGAGGGGAGCCCTCCGACTAGATGGGAGGAGTTCGTAGATGCATTCATGGACCACTTATTTCCTTCCGAAACGATGGCAGCCCGTGCCACCAAGTTCGAGGTCCTCAAATAGGGCAGTATGAGTATTTGGGAATATCACATGGAATTCGTGAGACTGTCCAAGTACGCTCCTCATTTAGTGTCGACCATAGATGCCCGGGTTCAACGGTTTGTTTAGGGCCTTAGCCCTTTGGTAGTGAATAAGGCTGCTACAGCAGCTTTGCACTCAGATAAGAACTATGGGAGGATTGTGGGGTTTGCTCAGGCTATAGAGGACAGGAAATTGAAGATTCGTGCAGAAAGAGAGAGTAGTAGCAGGGCCCGGTCAATAGGTCATTCAGGGAGATCACTTCCAAGGAGAGGGTCCTCAGGGCCATCCAAGTCATATGCTCAGTCCTCCGTGAGTGCATCGCCATCTGTGCACAGTCATCAGCAGGGCAGTCATTTGAGACCAGCGGTTCAGACAGCAGGAGGTCTCGTCAGTCTGGTCGTCCTGGGGTGAGGCCCCAGCAGTAGGGGAGACCTACATGCCCCAAGTGTGGGAGATTTCATACGGAGACTTGCTACCTTGACATCCCGGTGTGCTTCGGGTGCGGGGTGAGAGGTCACATTCAGCGGGACTGTCGTGCATCCAGTCAGGGTATGGGTAGGGGATCTGCTCAGTCATCCGTTTCTTCGGTTGCTACATCATCAGTGCGTCCTCCAGCTTCATCAGGGCATGGTGCAGCTATGGGTGGAGCTCATGGTAGGGGTGGACCTAGCCGATTCTATGCATTGAGTGGCCGCCAGAGTGCTGAGGCTTCTCCAGATGATGTTTCAGGTATTCTGTCTGTTCAGACTATTAATTGCTATGCCCTTATTGATCCGGGGTCCTCCTTGTCTTATGCTACCCCATTCATTGCTTCGAGTTTTGGGATAGAACCCGAATAGCTTCATGAGGTTCTCTGTATCGACTCCGATTTGTGATTCTATTACAGCCTCACGAGTCTATAGGAATTGCGTTGTTATGGTGAGTGGTTGTGTTACCACAGCCGATCTCATTGAGCTTGGGATGGTAGATTTTGATGTAATTATAGGGATGGATTGGCTCTATTTTTGGTTTGCCAAGATTGACTGTCGGACGAGAGTCGTGAGGCTCGAATTCCCTAACGAGCCGGTTATTTAATAGAGAGGAAATGGTGTAGTGCCAAGGGGTAGGTTTATTTCCTACCTTAAGGCTTCGAAGATGATTAAGAAGGGGTGTATCTATCACTTTGTCCGGGTAACGGATACCACCTCAGATGTGCCTACCCTCGAGTCTGTGCCTATTGTGAATGAATTTCCCGAGGTGTTTCCGGATGAGCTTCTAGACATCCCGCCAGATAGGGAGATTGATTTCGAGATTGATGTATTGCGAGATATTCGGCCAATATCTATTCCACCATACAAAATGGCGCCAGCAGAGTTAGGAGATTTAAAGGAGCAATTGAGGGATTTATTAGAGAAAGGGTTTATACGACCGAGTGTGTCGCCGTGTGGTGCTCCGGTTCTTTTTGTCAGAAAGAAGGATAGATCACTTTGATTGTGTATTGATTATCGGTAGCTCAACAAAGTCACCATCAAGAATAAATATCCTTTGCCTCGAGTGGATGATCTGTTTGACCAATTGCAGGGAGCAAAGTTCTTCTCAAAAATTGATTTACGGTCCGGGCACCACCAGTTGAAGATCAGGGAGTAGGATATTCCTAAGACCGCTTTCAGAACTCGTTATGGTCACTTAGAGTTTTTGGTCATGTCTTTTGGGCTAACCAATGCCCCAATAGCTTTCATGGACCTCATGAATCGGGTTTTCAAGCCATTTCTAGATTCATTTGTGATTGTATTCATTGACGACATCCTCATCTACTCTCGGAGCAGGTTGCATTCACCTTAGAGCAGCATTGCAGACCCTTCTTCAGCATCAATTGTACGCCAAGTTCTCAAAGTGTGAGTTTTGGTTGGAATCCGTAGCCTTTCTAGGGCATGTAATTTCCAGTGAAGGGATTCAGGTGGATCCTCAGAAGATTGCAGCAGTGAAAGATTGGCCTAGACCCACAACCCCGATAGAGATTCGTAGCTTTTTGGGTCTGGCAGGGTACTATCGGAGGTTTGTGGAGGGATTCTCAACCCTCGCCTCCCCATTGACTAAATTGACGCAGAAGACAGTTAAGTTCCAGTGGTCCGATGCATGTGAGAAAAGTTTCCAAGAATTGAAGTCAAGATTGACCTCAGCACCGGTATTAGCCTAGCCAGAAGGCACAGAGGGATTTGTGGTTTATTGTGAAGCCTCCAGGGTCGGTTTGGGGTGTGTATTGATGCAACGCAGAAAGGTCATAGCTTATGCTTCCAGGCAACTCAAGAACCATAAGAAATATTATCCAACACATGACTTGGAGCTTGCGGCTGTTGTGTTTGCCTTGAAAATATGGCGGTACTATCTTTATGGGGTTCATATAAATGTGTTTTCAGACCATAAGAGCCTCTAATATTTGTTCAAAGAGAAGGAGCTGAATCTGAGACAACGGCGGTGGTTAGAGTTTCTCAAGGACTATCATATGAACATATTGTACCATCCATGGAAGGCAAATGTGGTAGCCGACGCTCTTAGTCAAAAATCCATGGGTAGTTTGGCTCATTTGGGTGTGGATCAGAGACCCCTGGCTTGGGAGGTTTACCTATTGGCCAGTTTGGGGGTTCGTATCTCGGCGTCAAATGAGGGGAATGTTTTGGTGCATAATGGAGCAGAATCATCATTGGTTGCGCAAATAAAGGAAAAGCAGTTTATGGATCCTGCATTGGTTCGGGTGAAGGAAGCAGTTATAAATGACAAGACCTCAGCATTTGTACTCAGCAGCAAGGATGATGTATTGCGGTGTCAAGGTAGACTATGTGTTCCGGACGTGGACGAGCTTCGGGAAAGAGTAATGGCAGTCCTAAGTATGTCGGGCCATATCGTATCGTTCAAAGGATTGGTCAAGTTGCTTATAGGCTGGAGTTGCCTCCTAAAATGTCATCAGTGCACCCGGTATTCCATTTGTCCATGTTGAAGAAAGTGATTGGAGACCCATCCACCAACATGTCGGTCGAGGCTATTGAGGTTGATGAAGATTTGTCATATGAAGAAGTTCTGGTAGCCATCCTTGATAGGCAAGTACGTAATTTGAGAAATAAGGAAGTTCCCTCTGTCAAAGTATTGTGGTGAAGTCAACAAGTTGAGGAGGCCACGTGGGAAGCAGAAAAAGAGATGAAGGAAAAGTACCCCTATTTGTTTGATCAAGCTTAGAAGAAATTAGGCGATCATTCTACTCCTAGTAACTATCGTCTTGTCCAAGGTGTTTTCCCTCTTAGTGTTAGTAAAGTTTCCTTCATTTTGTAATAAGTTAAATGTGTTGTTACCTTGGGTCACTTAAACCTTTCTTGATAAATGGAAGCCTTATAAAGATTCATGTGTTAAATAAACGAGTAAAGGTAAGTGTAAAATTAGAAAATGTTTGTTTATGTGTATAAGGTATATTGAAATAGTTAAATAAGGTAAGGACTCATTGAAGAGACTAGTTTATGTGCAATTGTAACAATGTGATGGAATATGTGCAACCGTTGAGGTAAGAAAGTGTATACAAGATGTGGAAAGTGTTGTAATTGTGTATTGTTGTTTGGTAATGTGTTTCGGGGGCCCTCTGACAGGTGGATATGTCCATAATACAAAGGAAACTCTGGCGAAATTTTTCTAAAATATAAAAGTTAATTAAAATTTTGACAATTTGCATATCATTTTAAGGGGGGGAGGATGTAAGGCCCCGTAAAATTTTTGTGCTTAGAACCTAGTAGATGTGGTGTCATGGGTGCCGCGGTTCGGACCCTAGGTAGTGATTTATGTTTCAAAAATTTAAAGAATCATTTTTTCCAAAAAGTGTCGATTCTACGGTCAGGAATGCGACCGCACATCTGCTATGCGGACCACATTCCTACCGCAGAGCTTAACAGAATGTTTTCAAAAATGGTGTTTAAAATACGGTCGATATACGATGGCAGAATGGATCTGCGGACTGCAGATCTACTGCATAATTTCTCGAGAATTTTGGTCGCATTCCATAACAGAACCTGTGAAAATTTTAAGGCAATTCTGCGATCATTATGTGAACCGCATGTTGATTCTGCGATCGCAGAATTGACTCGGCCCAGAGTTTTTATAAAATTTGACCCGACCCCCTTCTTTAATAAAATACCCTTCTCCTTCATTTTATCATGTCTTCTTAGAAAAATTAGAGAGAGGAGAGAGGGGTTTTAGAGAGAGAAGTCTATCATCTTCAAGAATTGTTCCAAATATTTAGTCCAAAGGATCCTAGGGAAAAGATTCAACTTCCCCAAACCCTAACTATTTTCTCTGATTTTCAGTTTTAAAATGGGTAAAGAAAGGTTTGCATGATTATTGAACTTGATTTTTAGTAACAAGGAAGTGAATATATGTAAGAGCCTGCAAAAAAACAAGGTCGGCAAAGATAGGATAACTGGGGTAAGCATAAAGTAGGAGGCAAAAGGAAGGAAACCCGACACCAGGTATGTATGGCTAATTTTGATTCTTGTAAAATCGCCCATATGTGTGAATCTTGTTTGGCATGTGTTAATTTGAGAGATTGTACGTAATTCTTTGATTCTTGTTGTTGGGTATTAAATTGATGACTGAATTACATGTGGTGTGGTACGAAATATGAATTGAAATATAACGAGGGAATTAGAATTGGTAAAGAACCAAGAACAACTGTTGTGGTGGCATACATGGTTTAATGTGGATGGAATTGAAACACTTGAATTGTGGTAAATAGTTGAACATACTTGTACAGGTACTCTCGAATATGGAAACATTGTAACTTGGTTGTGACATCGGTTTAAAAAGTAATTGAGAACATGAACCAATTTGTAAGTTGCTTAATTGAACTTGTTGTAATTTTGTGTAGTACCTTGTTTGCTGTTTGTGATTGTTGTGTTTGAAACTATACGGTGGGATCGGGTTGCGTGCCACAACACGAAGAAATAAGGTGTGGGTTGGGGTGATAAGGGTGGCCGAGGTAATAAGGGTGAACGAGGTAATAAGGATGGAAAGCGATTGAAATCGCTATTGAAATTGATATAAAATCATTGATGTGAAATTGTGACAGGAGACAGCAGGAGAGTTTGCAACATGTGGGGCACTGATTGCCCATTTGTTTGACAACTTGTGTTTTACATGATTGACTGGTTGTTGTCCTCCTTATTGATCTTAAATCGTGCTATGTGTTGAGAATTATTTGAAATGACGAAAATGTGAAAAACATGGTTGGCTGGCTTATTAGTTCTTGATGTAATTTACTGTTGTCTTATCATCGTGATTACCTGTTTAATGGCTTGAGTTTGGGACAAAGTTTCTCCATACATACCAGTACAATTCTAGTGTACTGACGTCCCTTTTGTCGGGGGCGCTACATTCGTGTTATGATTGTAGGTGGATCAGTAGCATGCACTTCAGCTCATCGGCAGTAGGATCCCTTATCTTCCACTGCCCGTTTTGGTGAGCCCCTTTCTTCTTCGGGGCCCTGTGTGGATCATGCCACTTTTATTTTAGACTTTATTTTGGATTTTGTAAGGTATAGTCGGAGCCTTGTTACCGACAATTATTGTATTCCCTTTTGTATCCTAGAGGCTCTGTAGACATGTAAACTGTGGGATTCCAGCCTTATGTATATATTATGTCGGGCATTGTAAAAACAATAAACTTGTTAATGAATCAATCGTGTGGATATGTTTGTACATTGTGAAATCACTTATAATTGGTAAGATATTTGGTTAATGAGAAACAATCAACATAGGGGTAACTCGTGGGAATGAAAGGCACTCAGGTCCGCTTGACTGGGGCTACCCGGTCGGGCGGCGGTCATGTCCCTCGATTTGGGGCGTGACAGGTGAACTATAGGATAAACACATAGGGGGAGAGGCAGAAATTAAATAGAGAACATATAAGTTTTTAGAAAGCTAAGCAAAGAAAGCATGATTCTTACAAACAAACCATAATCAGAAAGAGAAAACTTTATGTGTGAGTGAGTTCAGAGAAAGAACTGCAGTGTTTGTATGAGAAATTAAAATTATTGAGCTGGAAGTAGTGTGAAAGTATTCAAAATTGATCATGTCCAAATTCACCTTTTTTATAAAGTGTAGAAGGGTAGCCCCTTTTATAGTGTATAAGAACAAGTAAGAAAGGTAAGAGGACCTTTAAAATCGGTCTCAAATATTCTCCCTTATGTTAGGGGATTCAATTACAAACATGAGAATGTAAATAAGTAAAGGAAATTTTAGTAAAATCTTTCATAGTAGCATAAGAAAGGAAAAATACATAAAGTTTATTTAAGCAAAGAACTCAATGGTACTTGGTTTGTAAAGAAAAGAAAAGGGAATCAATCATACAACTAATAAAATCAAGGAAACGGGTTGAATTCGAATGAACCCAGTCAGGAATAGGTAGATGAGGATCAATCGAGGGAAAATCAGTGCAATCAGTCAAAACCCATCAAAGAAATCCAAAATCAATCAAGTAGTTGTCAAAAGCTTTTGAAAGAGGAGTTCCTCTGATATAAAGCAGACAAATCAATATAAAGGTTTACTATTGGCAGATTCATGGTCATAAAAAAAGAATACAAGTTCAGTTATTGACTCATTGTGAGCCTGAAGGTTCATGGTTCCAAAGTGGAACCTTAATCCAACTTGTCAAAGAAACCCCCAATTCTAGAGTTCCAAATTGAACCAAACATAGATGTGAGAATGCAAGATAATAGACTTAAGATTCTCGAGAGAAACAACAAATACGATAGCAGGATGGAAACAATCAATGAAAGAAAATTGCTTTAAGGCATGAAGAACATATTCGAGAGACTCGTAATATAAATGAGTTCAGAAGAAAGAGACAGTGCAATCTTGAACACAAGCAGATGAAGCATGTAAGAACATGAACAGAGTCAAAAGAAATAAAATAACTTTAACGGTAGGCACATATAACATAAGAGTAATGAAAACATAGTAGAAATTAACAGGAGAAAAGAAAAAAAGAAAAAAAAAGGTAAAAGACAATATATGAAAAAAATAAAATAAATCGTACAAGTACAGTATAAAAAAACACACATAAAGTAAAGGAGAAAAAGATCAGAACGATTTTGCAAAAAATCCTTACAGAAACCCTAAAAAATGATTTTGGCAAAACTTTTTGGGGAAAACACTCAAAACGTCAAGAAAAGCATAGATATAGCATAGATCTAGGCAAATAACGGTGAAAGAACTTCGAATGGCTTAGGGTTTCAGAGAAATCCTAGAAACAAGAAAGGCTTGGAAGAACAAGATCAGATCTTGAGTCGAAACAGTCAGGAATCAAGCTTCCAGTGCTTGAATTTGCCGGAGTGTGGCCGGAGAATCGTAGATCTATAGGTATAAAACGAATCTAAGAGAGGATCATCAAGGTCAAGCTTCCAAACTTCGAGTAGCTCGGGCTTAGTGGTGAGAGAAGATGAGTACAGACCATCTAGGACAGGAGATGCCATGGATTCTGGTGGAAACGAGGTGAGATAAGGTGGGAGGTGGTTAGGGTTTCGGAAAGGCTAGAGAGAGTTTTGAGAGACGAAGGGTTTCAAAGGTGGCATCTCCATGCAAATGAAGTAGGGTTAGGTGGGTTAGGGATTATAAAGGAATGAAAGAATGCCGGTCGTTGATCAAAATGATCAACAACATGGATTTCTAGGGAAACCGGGCCGATTTTAAGATCGGATCATGGGTTGGGTATTGGATTGTTTAATTTGGGGTGGAATTGGGCCAATTGAGGCTACAATTGAAATAGAGAAAAGGTTGTAATTGAAATGAGAGTGGGCTAAGTGTTAAAATATCCAATTTTTCCACTTTTTATTTTATAAGAATAGTAATAATGATTTAAAAAGTAAACTGTAACGACCCGACCGGTCGTTTTAGAAAATTACGCCCCAATCCCTAATTTAACTGTTCCCCTAAGTTCATTTCTGCTATTGTGAGTTGCCGGGAGAGTTGGTTCCAAAAATTTGAGCATTTTGGGACACTTAGTCCCTAAATGAGAGCTTTGAAAACTAGAAAACGGTTCGTAGCCGGAACAGTGTTAAGACGATCTCGGAACGGAAATCCGATGGTTCCATTAGCTCCGTTAGGTGATTTCGGGGTTGGGAGCGCGTTCGGAATATATTTTGGAGGTCCGTAGCTCAATTAGGCTTGAAATGCCGAAGGTTGAAATTTTAGCGAATCCGAACGATAGGTGAGATTTTGATCCGGGGGTCGGAATGGAATTCCGACAATTTCTGTAGCTTCATTATGTGATTTTGGATATGTCCGCAAATTTTCAGGTCATTTGGACGTCATTTGGCCGGGTTTTTGATTGAATGTTAGTTTTGAAAGTTTTGAAGAAACTTAGGCTTGAATCGATGTGATTTATGGGTTTTGATGTTGTTAGACATGTTTTTATGATTGGAATAAGTTCGTATCGTGTTTTGGAGTATGTTGGTGGTTTTCGTTGGGGTCCCGGAGGCCTCGGGATGAATTCGGACCATCATCCGGCACTTTGGGGCATGAAAAATCTGCAGAAAAACTGCAGATCACTGGGCAAGATTTAAGCCATCGCGTTCGCGAGGGCCTTGTTCGCGTTCGCGTAGGCCGGGTGCTGCAGAGCATCGCGTTCGCGTCCAAGGCGTCGCGTTCGCGTAGTGGAAGAAGGGGAGGCACCGCGTTCGCGATCCCTGTGTCGCGTTCGCGAAGAGCAAGGCGGGTTGGATGGGAAATAAGGTCATCGCGAACGCGTGGACTAGCGCCGCGTTCGCGAAGGTTTAGCCGGCTGTGCATCGCGGACGCGAGCGGCGTCACGCGAACGCGAAGGGTAAATGGGTTAGAGCATCGCGAACGCGTGACAGGCCACGCGAACGCGATGAAGGAAAATGTCTGGCAGTGAGCTTAAGTTCAGAACATAACACCCGCGACCCCCATACACAAAAACGCCATTTTTGAGCTCCAAGAGAGGTTTTTGAAAGGGAAAACGTTGGGATATCATCGGGAAATCATCGGGGGTAAGTTTCTTGACCTTAATTCGTTGGTTTATCATGAAATCCGTGATTATTTCACCTGAAATTGGAAGATTAAAGGTGGGTTTGAGCCCTAGGCCTAAATGTTAGAAAATCTTTGATTTGAATGGGCAAACGGAGTCCGATTTCGATAAATTTTATATGCACGGACTCGTATTGAGATAAGGAAAACGAATATATAATTTTCGTGATTTTTCGATAAGCGTACCGGAAGTCGGGTTTTGGCAACTTGTGGGTTTTGGTGTATTTTGAGTTAATTTGATTGGGTAATGCCCAATTGGCCTATTTTGATGTGATTCTATTGATTTTTATCAGATTCTACACTTGTGGAGGCCGACATTCGTGGCAAGAGGGTTATTGCTTAGCGGTATTGTACCGGAATTGAGGTAAGTGGCTTGTCTAACCTCGTGTGGGGGAATTTTCACCCTTAGGATATTATGTGATAGTTTTAATGCCTTGTACGCGAGGTGACGGGCGTGTACATGCGCTGGTTGTTGAACACGTATTTATTAAAAATGTTCGATGAGCGGTATTTCTGTCTTTGGCTGTTAATTTGATGTTTTACCGGTAGTGGATAGAAAAACATGATTAGGTAGCCCTTAACTATTTAGTTGCCTAATTGCCTTATTTGAACTCCTTGATAATTATTGGCACTATTTTTCGGCGAAGTTATAGTTAAGCATAATTTATTCTCTCTGTGTATTCCTTTAATTGTTGTGCTTGTGGACTGCGGGTTCGATTCCCGGAGACCCAGGGCTGTGGGTTCGATTCCCAGAGACCCGGAGTGATATTGGTAGGGACTACGGGTTCGATTCCCGAGATCCTGAGATTTATTGAAATGTGGACTACGGGTTCGATTCCCGAGATCCTGAGTTATTTATTGGTAGGGACTGCGGGTGGATTGCAGGTTCGATTCCCGAAGATCCCAGGGCTGTGGGTTCGATTCCCAGAGACCCAGAGTGGTATTGTTTGTGGACTGCGGGTTCGATTCCCGGAGATCCAAGGGCTGCAGGTTCGATTCCCGGAGACCCGGAGTTTATTGATATATTATTGAGATATGGACTACGGGTTCGATTCTCGGAGATCCTGAGATATTGAGACACGGGCTGCGGGTTCGATTCCCGGAGACCCAGAGATACTGATATTGGGACTGCGGGTTAAATTCCCGTAGCTCCTGGGTTGTAGATTATAGAGTGGGACTGTGGGTTCAATTCCCACAGGTCTTGGACTTGCTGGTTTGAGTTTATGTTGTGTTGGTTACCTGTAGTTAGCTAATCGTATTGGGTTGTAGTAATTACTTTATTGTTGTTACTTCATATTCATTCTTACTTATTCTTGCTTATTACTGTTTTGATCATTATGTTATTGTTCTCTCGGTAGGGCCCTGACCTTCCTCGTCACTACTCCATCGAGGTTAGGCTTGGCACTTACCGAGTACCGCCGTGGTGTACTCATGCTACTCTTCTGCACACTTTTGTTGTGCAGATCCAGGTACATCAGGAGCAGGCTCGTACTAGGTGATTCTGCAGCTTTCTGGGAGACTTCGAGGTATGATCTGCCACGTCCGCGGATCCGGAGGCTTCCCTTCTATTCTAGTATTACTAGTGGACATTTCTTCATTTCGTTGTTAGATACTCTTCACACTTAGAGCCACAGTTGTATTTCTCTTTAGTCTGTGTTACCGTGGGGTTCCGGATTCTTGGTAGTGTTCTATTTATTGTATGACGGATGTATGTGCCAAGCGGCACGGATTACATACCTTTTTGTGTTATTTTCCGCTGTTCCTTATTTAAGTATTTTATAACCTGTATTTTCCGCAACGTGTTAGGCTTACCTAGTCGTGGGGACTGGGTGCCATCACGACATGTTCACAATTGGTGAACTAGGGTCGTGACAAGTTGGTATCAGAGCTCTAGGTTCATAGGAGTCACGGGACACGGACCGGTTACTTAGAGTCTCGCTGATCGATACGGAGACGTCTGTATTTATCTACGAGGGGCTATGTAACCGTTTAGGAAACTCTTCATTTCTTTTGGATTCCTTGTCGTGCGACATTTTTGGCATCAAAAATCTAAACTACCGCTTTCTATTCTCTCACAGATGGTGAGGACACGAGCTAACCGCGATGATCGGGTACCCGCGCCCCCTGTTGCCGCCGTCCGAGGCCGGGGCCGAGGTAGAGGACGAGGACGCGCCCGAGGTGCAGCCACGGCACCCGCGCGCGCTGCCGCCGAGGTGCCACCGGTAGACCAGGTTGGAGCGCAGGCACCGGTACACCAACTACGGCTGCTACTACTCCAGCACTACGGGAGACCCTGGCTCAGTTCACGAGCATGTATACCACTTTGGCCCGGGCGGGATTGCTTCCTCTTGTTGCGGCTACATCTCGGGCCGGGGAGGGGCCCGGACTCCCGTAGCCGTTACTCGGGAGCAGCGTGTGCCGGTGGGACATGTTCCGGATGTTTTGGTTATGCTCTCCGCCGCCCCACGACAACCGGGAGGTGGGCCAGCTGCCTCCAAGGATGCGCGACGTAGATTAGAGAGGTTCAAGAAATATGATCCTCCGGTGTTTAGTGGCCTGGCTTCAGATGATGCATTGGGTTTTCCGGAGGAGTGTCATCGTATCCTTCGTACTATGGGGATTGTGGAGACCAGCGGGGTTTCCTTCACTGCTTTTCAGTTTCGCGGGGTCGCTTATGATTGGTGGCGCACGTATGAGTTGGATAGTCCAGAAGAGTCTGCTTCATTGACTTGGACGCAGTTTTCAGATCTATTTTTGAGGGAGTTTGTTCCACAGAGCCTTAGGGATTCTTGGCGCTCGGAGTTTGAGCGGTTGCGACAGGGCTCCATGTCAGTATCGGAGTATGCCATCAGTTTCACCCGTCTGGCCAGGCATGCACCGGCCTTGGTAGCCACGGTTCGGGAGAGAGTACGGAGATTTATTGAGGGCCTGATTCCGCCTATCCGATCCAGCATGGCCAGAGAGTTGGAGACGGATATATCTTATCAGCAGGCGGTGAGCATCGCCGGGAGGATCGAGAGTATGCTCCCTAGAGAGCGGGGAGATAGAGAGGCCAAGAGGTCTCGTGAGTCGAGCCATTTCTCTGGTGCCCGCACTTCAGCAGCCGGTCGTTTTGGCAGGGGTTATTCCGGTCGTCCAGTTCACTCGGCATTGCCCGCAGCAGGTAGTACTCCAGGTCTTCCAGCACCTCAGGAGCCTTATTATGCTCCCCCAGTTTCCAGTGCACCTCCTGCGCGGGGTCCTTCCAGAGGTCAGGCTAGTGGGGGTGAGGCCGGTCAGTCACAGTCACCGTGTCCTCCCACAGCTTGCTTTGGGTGCGGGGATACTCGCCATCCGGTGAGGGAGTGCCCCAGGCGTAGGAGGGGGCACCTCACCGCCTTCGCAGGCATCGGCGTGGCTCTCGTGGTCGGCGAGCTATCATTCCGGCTCCGACTGCTATTCCACCTCGCCCGGTCATCCGGGGCGGGGGTCGTGGTTCCGAGGCCGCCCTCGAGAGGGGGACGAGCCGGATTCTATGCTATTCCCCGATCGGGTCGCGGTCGTTGCATCCGACTCGTTATCACGGTGTTATTCTCGGTTAGTCACGGGGAGGCATCGGTTCTATTCGACCCCGGTTCCACTTTTTCATATGTGTCTTCTTACTTTGCTTCTCATCCGGGTGTGCCTCGGGATTCTTGGAGTGCCCCCATTTATGTTTCCACTCCGGTGGGTGATTTTTGGCCGTGGACCGCGTATATCGGTCGTGTTTGGTCACCATTTGTGATTTTGAGACCGGAGCGGATCTATTGCTGCTTGGGATGGTCGATTTTGATATTATTCCGGGCATGGACCGGTTGTCGCCCCATTATGCTATTCTTGATTGTCACGCCAAGACCGTGACGCCGGCTATGCCGGTATTCCACGTATTGAGTGGAGTGGTACTCTAGATCACACCCCTAGCCGTGTTATTTCTTTTCTCGGAGCTCAGCGTATGGTTGAGAAGGGGTGTGCTGCTTATCTTGCCTATGTGCGGGACGTCAGTATTGACCCTCCCTCTATTGATTCTGTTCCTGTGGTACGTGACTTTGCTGATGTATTTCCAGCCGATCTTCCGGGCATGCCGCCTGACAGAGACATTGACTTTGCTATTGACTTGTTGCCGGGCACTCGGCCCATTTCTATTCCACCGTACCGTATGGCTCCTCCTGAATTAAAGGAGTTGAAGGATCAGTTACAGGAGTTATTGGGCAAGGGTTTTATTCGACCCAGTGTTTCGCCTTGGGGTGCTCCTGTATTGTTTGTGAAGAAAAAGGACGGTTCTATGCGTATGTGTATTGACTATCGTCAGCTGAATAAGGTTACAGTGAAGAACCGGTATCCTTTGCCCCGTATTGATGATTTATTTGACCAGTTACAGGGCGCACATGTGTTTTCTAAGATTGATTTGCGCTCCGGGTATCACCAGCTGAAGATTCGGGAGCCAGATATCCCGAAGACTGCCTTCAGGACCCGGTATGGTCACTATGAGTTCCTCGTGATGTCTTTTGGGTTGACTAATGCTCCAGCAGCATTTATGCATTTGATGCACAGTGTGTTCAGGCCTTATCCGGACTCGTTCGTGATTGTCTTCATTGATGATATTCTAGTATATTCTCGGAGCCGGGAAGAGCACGAGCAGCATTTGAGGATAGTGCTTCAGATCCTGAGGGAGAAGCAACTTTATGCCAAGTTCTCTAAATGTGAATTTTGGTTGAGTTCTGTGGCATTTTTGGGCCACGTGGTGTCGAGTGATGGTATTCGAGTAGATCCAAGGAAGGTGGAGGCCGTGCAGAGTTGGCCCAGACCCTCCTCCGCTACTGAGATACGCAGCTTCCTTGGTTTGGCGGGCTACTACCGTCGTTTCGTAGAGGGGTTCTCTTCGATTGCAGCACCTATGACTAGATTGACCCAAAAGGGTGCCCCTTTTCGGTGGACAGACGAGTGTGAGGCGAGCTTTCAGAAGCTCAAGACAGCTTTGACTTCGGCCCCTATATTGATGTTGCCTACAGGTTCGGGGTCCTATACTGTATATTGTGATGCCTCACGAGTTGGACTCGGTGCGGTATTGATGCAAGACGGTAGGGTGATTGCCTACGCGTCGAGACAGCTGAAGGTGCATGAGAAGAATTACCCTGTTCATGATTTGGAGCTAGCTGCCATTGTTCACGCCTTGAAAATTTGGCGTCATTATTTATATGGGGTTCCTTCGGAGATCTACACTGATCACCGGAGCTTGCAACACTTGCTTAAGCAGAAGGACCTGAACATGCGTCAGAGGAGATGGTTGGAACTATTGAAGGACTATGATATTACTATTCTCTATCATCCAGGCAAGGCTAATGTGGTTGCTGATGCCTTGAGTCGTCGGGCAGAGAGTTTGGGGAGTTTGGCATATCTACCAGCTTCAGAGAGGCCTATGGCGATGGATGTTCAGGCTTTGGCCAGGCAGTTTGTTAGACTGGATCTTTCGGAGCCCAGTCGGATTCTAGCTTGTGTGGTTTCTCGGTCTTCTCTATTTGACCGCATCAGGGAGCGTCAGTTCGACGACCTTCACTTGCTTGTCCTTCAGGATAGAGTTCGGCGTGGTGATGCTCGGGATGTTACCATCGGGGAAGATGGAGTTATGAGGATGCAGGGCCGTATCTGTGTGCCCAATGTAGATGATCTTCGAGAGCTGATTCTAGCAGAGGCCCATAGTTCGCGGTATTCCATCCATCCGGGTGCCGCGAAGATGTATCAGGACTTGAAACAACATTACTGGTGGAGGCGGATGAAGAGGGATATAGTTGATTACGTTTCTAGATGCCTAAATTGCCAGCAGGTGAAGTATGAGCATCAGCGTCCGGGTGGATTGATGCAGCGGATTGAGATTCCAGAGTGGAAATGGGAGCGCATCACCATGGACTTTGTATCTGGGCTTCCACGGACTGTTAGGAAGTTTGATTCCATTTGGGTTATTGTGGATCGGCTGACCAAGTCCGCCCATTTTATACCGGTGAGCACTACTTATTCATCGGAGCGACCGGCGGAGATCTATATCAAGGAGATAGTTCGGCTGCATGGTATTCCAGTTTCCATCATTTCAGATAGAGGCACTCAGTTCACTTCACGGTTCTGGAGAGCTGTACAGGAGGAGTTAGGTACTCGGGTGGAGCTGAGCACAGCATTTCACCCCCAGACTGATGGGCAGTCCGAGCGCACTATTCAGATTTTGGAGGATATGCTCCGTGCGTGCGTGATTGAGTTTGGAGGTTCATGGGATCACTTCTTGCCACTGGCGGAGTTTGCTTATAACAACAGCTACCAGTCTAGTATTCGGATGGCACCGTACGAGGCCCTATATGGTAGGAGGTGCAGGTCTCCCGTGGGTTGGTTTGAGCCGGGCGAGGCCAGGTTGCTAGGTACTGATATGGTTCAGGAGGCTATGGACAAGGTCAAGGTGATTCGGGACAGACTTCGTGCAGCCCAGTCTAGACAGAAGAGTTATGCGGACAAGAAGGTTCGCGATGTGGCTTTTATGGTTGGTGAGCGGGTTCTGCTTCGAGTCTCGCCCATGAAGGGCGTTATGAGGTTTGGGAAGAAAGGAAAGCTGAGTCCTAGATTTATTGGTCCTTTTGAGATTTTGAGGCGTGTTGGGGAGGTTGCTTATGAGTTGGCCTTACCTCCCAGCCTAGCCGGAGTTCACCCCGTATTTCATGTCTCCATGCTCCGAGATACCATGGTGACCCGTCGCATGTGTTGGATTTCACATCTGTTCAGCCAGACAAGGATCTGTCTTATGTTGAGGAGCCAGTAGCCATTCTAGACAGGCAAGTCAGGAAGCTAAGGTCAAAGAACATCGCTTCGGTAAAGGTTCAGTGGCGGGGCCAGCCGGTCGAGGAGGCGACTTGGGAGACCGAGCAGGATATGCGCAGCCAGTACCCTCATCTTTTCACTACTCCGGGTATGTTTTCTATGCTCGTTCGAGGACGAACGAATCTTTAAGTGTGGGAAGATGTAACGACCCGACCGGTCGTTTTAGAAAATTACGCCCCAATCCCTAATTTAACTGTTCCCCTAAGTTCATTTCTGCTATTGTGAGTTGCCGGGAGAGTTGGTTCCAAAAATTTGAGCATTTTGGGACACTTAGTCCCTAAATGAGAGCTTTGAAAACTAGAAAACGGTTCGTAGCCGGAACAGTGTTAAGACGATCTCGGAACGGAAATCCGATGGTTCCATTAGCTCCGTTAGGTGATTTCGGGGTTGGGAGCGCGTTCGGAATATATTTTGGAGGTCCGTAGCTCAATTAGGCTTGAAATGCCGAAGGTTGAAATTTTAGCGAATCCGAACGATAGGTGAGATTTTGATCCGGGGGTCGGAATGGAATTCCGACAATTTCTGTAGCTTCATTATGTGATTTTGGATATGTCCGCAAATTTTCAGGTCATTTGGACGTCATTTGGCCGGGTTTTTGATTGAATGTTAGTTTTGAAAGTTTTGAAGAAACTTAGGCTTGAATCGATGTGATTTATGGGTTTTGATGTTGTTAGACATGTTTTTATGATTGGAATAAGTTCGTATCGTGTTTTGGAGTATGTTGGTGGTTTTCGTTGGGGTCCCGGAGGCCTCGGGATGAATTCGGACCATCATCCGGCACTTTGGGGCATGAAAAATCTGCAGAAAAACTGCAGATCACTGGGCAAGATTTAAGCCATCGCGTTCGCGAGGGCCTTGTTCGCGTTCGCGTAGGCCGGGTGCTGCAGAGCATCGCGTTCGCGTCCAAGGCGTCGCGTTCGCGTAGTGGAAGAAGGGGAGGCACCGCGTTCGCGATCCCTGTGTCGCGTTCGCGAAGAGCAAGGCGGGTTGGATGGGAAATAAGGTCATCGCGAACGCGTGGACTAGCGCCGCGTTCGCGAAGGTTTAGCCGGCTGTGCATCGCGGACGCGAGTGGCGTCACGCGAACGCGAAGGGTAAATGGGTTAGAGCATCGCGAACGCGTGACGGGCCACGCGAACGCGATGAAGGAAAATGTCTGGCAGTGAGCTTAAGTTCAGAACATAACACCCGCGACCCCCATACACAAAAACGCCATTTTTGAGCTCCAAGAGAGGTTTTTGAAAGGGAAAACGTTGGGATATCATCGGGAAATCATCGGGGGTAAGTTTCTTGACCTTAATTCGTTGGTTTATCATGAAATCCATGATTATTTCACCGAAATTGGAAGATTAAAGGTGGGTTTGAGCCCTAGGCCTAAATGTTAGAAAATCTTTGATTTGAATGGGCAAACGGAGTCCGATTTCGATAAATTTTATATGCACGGACTCGTATTGAGATAAGGAAAACGAATATATAATTTTCGTGATTTTTCGATAAGCGTACCGGAAGTCGGGTTTTGGCAACTTGTGGGTTTTGGTGTATTTTGAGTTAATTTGATTGGGTAATGCCCAATTGGCCTATTTTGATGTGATTCTATTGATTTTTATCAGATTCTACACTTGTGGAGGCCGACATTCGTGGCAAGAGGGTTATTGCTTAGCGGTATTGTACCGGAATTGAGGTAAGTGGCTTGTCTAACCTCGTGTGGGGGAATTTTCACCCTTAGGATATTATGTGATAGTTTTAATGCCTTGTACGCGAGGTGACGGGCGTGTACATGCGCTGGTTGTTGAACACGTATTTATTAAAAATGTTCGATGAGCGGTATTTCTGTCTTTGGCTGTTAATTTGATGTTTTACCGGTAGTGGATAGAAAAACATGATTAGGTAGCCCTTAACTATTTAGTTGCCTAATTGCCTTATTTGAACTCCTTGATAATTATTGGCACTATTTTTCGGTGAAGTTATAGTTAAGCATAATTTATTCTCTCTGTGTATTCCTTTAATTGCTGTGCTTGTGGACTGCGGGTTCGATTCCCGGAGACCCAGGGCTGTGGGTTCGATTCCCAGAGACCCGGAGTGATATTGGTAGGGACTACGGGTTCGATTCCCGAGATCCTGAGATTTATTGAAATGTGGACTACGGGTTCGATTCCCGAGATCCTGAGTTATTTATTGGTAGGGACTGCGGGTTCGATTCCCGAGATCCTGAGTTATTTATTGGTAGGGACCGCGGGTTCGATTCCCGAGATCCCGAGTTATTTATTGGTAGGGACCGCGGGTTCGATTCCCGAGATCCCGAGTTATTTATTGGTAGGGACCGCGGGTTCGATTCCCGAGATCCCGAGTTATTTATTGGTAGGGACTGGGTTCGATTCCCGAGATCCCGAGTTATTTATTGGTAGGGACTGCGGGTTCGATTCCCGGAGATCCCGAGTTATTGTGATATTATTGAGACATGGGCTGCGGGTTCGATTCCCGGAGACCCAGGGGTACTGAGAATGGGACTGTGGGTTCAATTCCCACAGATCCTGGACTTGTTTATAGAGTTGGTTATTTGTTATTAGCTTGATTGTAGACAGTTTCAGTAAATGTTGTTATTTTGGAAATTTTGTTGTTATCTCTTAAACTGTTTATTTTGCTATCATCATATTATTATTGTTCTCAGTAGGGCCCTGACCTTCCTCGTCACTACTCCATCGAGGTTAGGCTTGGCACTTACTGAGTACCGCCGTGGTGTACTCATGCTACTCTTCTGCACACTTTTGTTGTGCAGATCCAGGTACATCAGAGCAGGCTCGTACTAGGTGATTCTGCAGCTTTCTGGGAGACTTCGAGGTATGATCTGCCACGTCCGCGGATCCGGAGGCTTCCCTTCTATTCTAGTATTACTAGTGGACATTTCTTCATTTCGTTGTTAGATACTCTTCACACTTAGAGCCACAGTTGTATTTCTCTTTAGTCTGTGTTACCGTGGGGTTCCGGATTCTTGGTAGTGTTCTATTTATTGTATGACGGATGTATGTGCCAAGCGGCACGGATTACATACCTTTTTGTGTTATTTTCCGCTGTTCCTTATTTAAGTATTTTATAACTTGTATATTCCGCAACGTGTTAGGCTTACCTAGTCGTGGGGACTGGGTGCCATCACGACATGTTCACAATTGGTGAACTAGGGTCGTGACATAAACTAAAAATGCTGAGCAAACAAATACTATATAAATATCAATATAAAAATATTGGAACTAGTTTTATAATTATAAAATGGTATAATCATAAAAATAGGCTATAATTGTAATTACATGCAATTTAGCTTTAAAAATACCAAATAAATTTTGAAAAATATACAAAAATTACCATAATTATATTTTGGTATAAGTATGAGGATCAAATATGTTGTCCACCAAAAAAGATAATTTTTGGAACAAATTATTGGATTTTGTGGTATTAAAATAGGTTAAAAAAATTATTAAAAATTTGTGAAAGTACCAAAACTCTTGGGTGTGCTTATATTTTGAGTATATGAAATGTATAGGAAAAAATTAGAAATCAACATTCAGTTGCACAGCTTTGCACATATACCGAAGGAGCAGAGAACAAAGTTTGATGATAAATTTGTTCCCTGCATATTCATTGGATACGGAGATGAAGAGTTTGGGTACAGATTATGGGATCCTGTAAAGAAGAAGGTCATTAGAAGCAAAGATGTAATCTTCCAAGAAAGTGAAGTTGGAGCTGTAGATGATCAGTCGGAGAAGTTAAAGAATGGTATAATCCCTAACCTTGTTGCCATTACTTATTCTTCTAACTATCATACAAGTACAAAAAGTACGAGCGACGTGGTTCCTAAGAACGGAGAGGAACCCGGTGAGGTTATTGAGCAGAGGGAGCAACTTGATGATGAAGTCGGTCAAGTGAAGTATCCCACTCAAGAAGAATAACAGCCTTAACCTCTTCGGATATCAGAGAGACCAAGTTTAGAGTCATGCAGGTACCCTTTCATGGAGTATGTCCTCATCAGTGTTAAGGGGAAGCCAAAACGTCTTAAGGAGGTGATGTCCCATCCAGAAAAGAACCAGTGGACGAAAGCTATGCAAGAAGAGATGGAATGTCTACAAAGAAATAGCACCTACAAGATCGTTGAACTTCCAAAGGGTAAAATACCACTCAAATGTTAGTGGGTCTTTAAACTCAAGAAATATGAAAAGGGCAAGCTGGTTAGATACAAAGCTCGATTGGTGGTTAAAGGCTTCGAACAGAAGAAAGGTATTGATTTTGATAAAATTTTCTCACATGTTGTCAAAATGACTTCTATTCGTACAATCTTGAGCTTAGCAGCTAGCCTATATCTTGAAGTGGAGTAGTTGGATGTGAAAACTATATTTCTTCACGGAGATTTGGAAGATGAGATCTATATGGAGCAACCAGAAGGATTTCAAGTAGGTGGAAGGAAACACATGGTGTGCAAAACTGAATAAGAGTCTTTATGGGATTAAGCAGGTGCCAAGGCAGTGGTACAAGAAGTTTGGCTCATTCATGAAAGTCAAACTTACATAAAGACATATTCTGATCCATGTGTATACTATAAAAGATTTTTGAATAACAACTTTATTATATTATTGTTATTTGTGGATGACATGTTGATTGTAGGACAAGACAAAGAGATATTTCCAAGTTGAAGGGAGACTTATCTAAGTTCTTTGACATGAATGACTTGGCCCAGCACAATAAATTATGGGAATGAAGATTGTTCGAGAGCGAACACGCAAAGAGTTGTGGCTGTCTTAGGAGAAGTACATTGAACGTGTACTGGAACGCTTCAACATGAACAATGCTAAGCCAGTCAGCACACTTGCTAGTCATATGAAGTTGAGCAACAAGATGTGCCCTACAACAATGGAGGAAAAGGAAAGTATGACCAAAGTTCCTTATTCTTCTGCCGTCGAAAGTTTGATGTATGCTATGGTATGCACTAGAACTGATATTGCTCACGTCGTTAATGTTGTCAGCAGGTTTCTTAAAAATCTTTGAAAACGACACTGTGAAGGTGTCAAGTGGATACTTAGGCACCTGAGAGGTACCGCAGGAGATTGTTTATGCTTTGGAGGATCTGATCTAGTCTTGAAAGGCTATACATATGCAGATATGGCAGGTGACAACGATAACAGAAAATCCACTACTAGATATTTGTTTACATTTTCAGGGGGGCTATATTATGGGAGTCGAGGTTGCAGAAGTGTGTCGCACTCTCTACCACTGAAGCAGAGTACATTGCCGCTACAGAAGCTGGCAAAGAGATCATATGGCTGAAACGGTTCCTTCAAGATCTTGGCTTGTAGGAGAAGGAGTATATTGTCTATTATGACAGTCAAAGTGCAATAGAATTGAGCAAGAACTCCATGTACCTTGCAAGGACCAAACATATCGAAGTACGATATCATTGGATCCGAGAAAAGGTAGAGAATGAATCTCTACAAATCCTAAAGATCTCTATAAATGAGAATCTTGCAAATATATTGACCAGGGTGGTACCAAAAGATAAGTTCAAGTTGTGCAAAGAACTTGTCGGCATGCACTCAAATTGGAAGTCCAACGTGAACTCCTTTAAGTGAATGGGCTGGAGAGGGAGATTATGGGGTCCATCCCATAAAAGAATAGGCATGTGCCTATGATTACTTTGGCCCCAAGTTTGAAAATGAATATAGGAGAATTAAAGCTCCTCTTGTAGCATTTTTGGAGGCTACGTATTTTCTCCTATAAAAAGAGATCTCTTTCACTTTTTTTAAATACACCAACAAAGAGAGAAAGAAAGAGTTAGGCATCACAGACAGTGTATAAGAAAATAGTTAGCGAGAAAAATAGAGAGTGTGAGCGGTATTGTAGTGAGGTAGAAATATCAGAAGAGGGTTATCTCTTTTGAGTATTGCAGTAGTCTTTGGAGTATTTTACTCACGTTTGCAAAGTGTAAAATTCCTTGCTATAGTGATATCAGTTGCTCCTCTTGGGCCATGATTTTTTTTCCCTTATTTAGAAGAGTTTTCTATGTAAAAATCTTGATATCATTGTCACTCTTTTATTCTTGTTGATTACCGTATTTCAGTACTATATTATTATTCTATTTTTATTAGTGTAGCGATTTATTCCCAACAATCGGACATCACATATGTCCCTAGTTATGCTTTCTTTAATAACCATACTAGTGTATATATCCGCGCGATGCGCGGAGAATATTAATTATTTTCATATTAAATTCTACTTGGAACAAATAATACTCTAAAAATTTGGCGAAGAATGGAAATGAACATATGAATTTCTATTTGCTAATATCATCATTTTGATTTACATTATCATTCATAATGAGAACTTTTTCACGCGATCAATTGTTTTTACATGTTTTGTGGTTTTGATATATTATTTTATTATTTTCTTTGTGTGGCTATTCATCATTAGTTTATATTATAACTATTAGCTCAAATAGTTAAAAACACCAAATAAAAAAAATGCAAACAAAATAATAACACTAAATATCTTTAATTTGCGTATTGTTGTAGAGATTGTGAATAATGGCAAAAAAGAACTCTTGTACATTCATAATATATGGGTCATTCCTTAATCGGGTGATTTGGTAAACTCCTTTATATATATATTCAATTCTCCATCGTAATTGTTAATGCTTCAAATATTCATTTCGCATTTATGAGATATTTATATACATCATATATGTGAAAACCTCTGATTCCTCTGTTAGAGTTGTAACAAAAGATAAATGTAATGTCAATTATAAGTAATAGTAATAAAATAATAATAATAATAATAATTTAAACTTATGAATATATACTTTAATAACGTATTAAAACTTTATGTTTTTCAAATTCTCCGATCTGTACTTATTCATTTTTGAAATATTCATTTTGCATTTGTGAAATATTGTATACATAATATTTATGGAATGTTCAGCTTCCTTAGCTACATCAATAATAAAAAATAAATATGATGTTAATTGTAAAGCACAACAATACAATAATCATAAAATAAAAATTTCAGAAAAAATAAGTGACGACGACTTTAAACTAAAATTAATATAAGTAGATAAGATCAAAAGAATTTCTTTTAAATTTATTAATGTAACTTATATATATATATATATATATATATATATATATATATATATATGCGCCCGCGTTAAGCATACGTTCTTGTTTCATGATCTCAAATATTAGACTGATCACAACTAATAGATTTGTAACGACCCGACCCGTCGTTACGAGAATTTTTGCCCCGTTACCTTATATTTTCATATTTTATGCTTTTATATCAGTATTAGAGTATATCGGGTGAGTTAGGAGTGATTCGGGTTGAAAATGAAGCAAATGGCATGTTTGAAGGAAGCTTGAATATGGGAAGTCAACCTAGAGTTGACTATTAGGTTATAATGCTCGGAACCGGATTCCGATGATTCAACTAGTTTCGGGGGATCATTTATGACTAGGGAGAGCAATCGGAATCGAATTCGGAGGTCCGGTGTAGTTTTAGGCTTGAATTGGCGAAGGTTGAATTTTGGCGAAAACCGGATGGTAGGTGGGATTTTGATCCAGGGGGTCGGAATGGAATTCCGACAATTCCTGTAGCTTCGTTATGTGATTTTGGATATGTCTGCAAATTTTCAGGTCATTCAGACGTCGTTTGATCGGGTTTTGGATTGAATGTTAGTTTCGAAAGTTTGGAAGAAACTTAGGCTTGAATTCGCGTAGAAATGGTGATTTTGATGTTTAGGATGTTGTTTTTTAGATTAGAACAAGTCTGTATCATGTTTTGGAGTATGTTGGTGGTTTTTGTTGGGATCCCGAGGGCCTCGGGATGAATTCGGACCATCAACCGGGCATTTTGGACTTGGCAAAATCTGCAGAAAATTGCAGGATACTGTGCAGGCATTTAAGCCTTCGCGTTCGCGTGGCATGGGCCGCATTCGCCAAGGCCAGGCGGGTCAAAGCATCGCGATCGCGTGACTGGACATCGCGTTCGCGTAGGGGCGTGAGAGTGTGCATCGCGTTCGCGAGAGGGGTATCGCGAACGCGTAGAAGGAAAATCTGGGCGGCAGGGAGTTTGAGCATCGCGAACGCGTGGTTGGCGTCGCGTTCGCGAAGAGTAACTGGAAGCTAAGCATCGCGAACGCGTGAGGGCTCACGCGAACGCGTAGAGCAAAATCGCTGTCAGTGAAATAAAAATCACAGAACAGAGAGCTCGCGGGTTCATTCACCCAAAACACAATTTTGAACCCTAGAGAGAAGAAAACACGAGGAAAACACTGGGATATCATCGAGTATTCATCGGAGGTAAGATTTTTGACTCAAAATCATAACATTATGATAGAATTAACATCAATCTTCATGAATTTGGGTAGAAATTCTGAAGAATTGCGGCCTAGGCACTAAAAACGGGATTTTGGGTTTTGAAAGGTCGTTCGAACTCCGATTTCGACAAATTTTATATACACGGACTCGTGGCGAGACGAGGATCGCATTGGTATAATTTTTTGAATTTTTCGGACTGCAGGCCCGGGGTCGGGTTTTTTACCAACTTAGCGTAATTTTGAGTTTTTCATGTAAATTAAAATGGATTATGTTTATTTGACCCGTAAATGACACAATTATTGTGGTTTGAATAGATTCTACATGCGAGGCAGCGAATTCCAAAGGAAAGGGCATTGCGGACGAGTCTACGACCGGCTAGAGGTGAGTAGTTTGTGTATATGGTAGCCTGAGGGTTCGAAACCCCGGCTTAGCACATTGTGACGCTAGTAGGGCGTGGCTCGCACCCCTGTGACAGGTGCGGGATTGATTGTGACTGGGTATTGAGACTTGGTCCATCCCGAATATGAATAATATGCTATTAGTGATGGAAATACATTGTGTTGACATATCTGTGGGATGTAAGCCTTGTTTGGCGCCTTGTGCCGACCTGTAGAATCCCTAGGGGATAATATTCATGTGATAGCTGTACTTGCTTATTCACTGATCTCAGTCCTGGAATTGAAATCACACTATTGATATGCTAAGTCACTGGTTTTTGCAAATTAAATAAAAGTTTAAAGTATTTTTCATAAATTATGAACTGGAAACTGGAATTAAGTAAAATGAATTGTTTTGTGACTTATCTGATTAATGTGGACTGAGGTTGGATCGGGCTGCACGCCGCAGCGGTTCATATGAGGATCGGGTTGCACGCCGCAATAGTATTGCGCTTGGGCTGTAGGAGCCCCTCCGGAGTCTGTACACACCCCCAGTGAGCGCCGTCGACGTTAAATGGATCGGGCTACACGCCATAGCGGTTATGTGCATTTCATTGCATCTTTATTTGTTAAATTATTCTATGGTAGCTGTATTGTACTGTTGATGCTAGTTCGTAGGAGATTCGGACTGTAGTTTAGCTTCATATTGTGGTATTTTGTGGATTTCCTTCTTTCAGCTGCTTATATATATTTATTACTCACTGAGTACTTAGTACTCACCCCTACTCCCTGCACCTTTTGTGTGCAGACTCAGGTACTCAGGAGCAGTAGATAGGCTTGTCCAGCGGTGCAGAGTCACATCGAGTTGCTGAGGTAGCTGCCGACGTTCGCAGAACCTAGCTTCTCCTCCTCTTTCCAGTTGTTATTTATATTCCGACTTGAGTATTTCTATACATTATTCTCTATTTCTGTTGGGTTTTGTTAGAGGCACTAGACTTGTGACTCCGGATCTATGGGAGTGCCAGTTGTTTTCGTACTTCTCAGTACTTTATTCATTATTATTATTATTGGAGTTCTTTGACTCATATATTCTTCTGGGGATGTCCTTTTGGGGCTGCTATTCATTGTGATAAGTAATTGTTGGTCTGGCATGCCTAGCTTAATTGTTGGGCGCCATCACGACCGGATTTGGGTCGTGACAAGATTGAAAACACAATACACCAAAATAAAAAATAAAAGAATAAAATTTTCTCATATCACCCCTTAGCAATGGCAGACCACGTAAGGTCATCGCAAATTACCTGGCTTGACAAACAAATATTACTTGTGCTATTTGCTAGCACAAAATTATAAAAATATAGAATTTGTTATTCTAACAAAAAAAAGCTTTTCGAATACAGAATTAGTTTGAAAAGATTATAATTTTGTTTACATAAAATAATCCAGAGTAGGAGAAAAGAAAAAAAAATCAAGAGACTGACCTGAAGGTTCATATAGTATTACAGGTTTAGAATCCCAATATATAATATTCTAGGTAGCCTTATAGGGAATAAATCTTGATCACAATATTATTTTACCATATATGCCGATTGATTGTTAGTCAATTTTTCACTTTCATGTAGTATACGTGAAACCTAAAATATAAATTAATTTTTCCATATTAATATTTGTCTTCAAAATCTAAACAAATTTAAAGTAATAAGTGAAGTAAATAATATGCGAATTTAATTACCTTTAGATGAAGGCACCCATAATCTTAATTTTCTTATGTAGCAATACTTATTATAATTTTCAAATTTCAATACGAAGATACCAGAATATTACCTCTGAATTCAAATAATTTACTAAAATGTTATACATGTACCACCGGATTATCTCAAACAAAATTTAGACTCATACATCTATATATTTTCATATATATATAAGTTTTGAATGATGTTTACCTTCCCAGTTGAATTTAACTTGTATATCTTCCAATTTTAGTTTAACTATATTAATTGGTTAAGAACTAATTATTTTCTTAAAAAGATATCATTGAGTTAGAATTGCCCTTTAATTACGCTATTGGTAAGGTTTAAAAACTTGCTAAGTGCCAAACATGGATAAATATAATTAGCTTTTAAATCAAAATTTAAACTTTATTTTCCTGTTAAGAAACTATTATATCAACTATGAAATCTGATAACAACCATGAATATTGTTTGACATATGATATTACCTTTTATATGGTAACATATTTGAATTGCAATATTCTAATTTTCATATTAGGCACATTATAATAAATATTCTTTGTCATATAATATTATTTCTTTATAATCAATTTAGACTCATATATCCGTATATAGTTATGTATAAATTTTAAATGATATTTACCTTTTCATTCTAATTAAAATAAATAGTTAAGAAATAATTATTATAAAAAGGATATATCATTGTATTTGAATTATCCTATAATTACGGTATTGCTAATGTTTAAAAAGTATAGTGAAATGAAAATTAAAAATAAGCATGATTAGCTTTAGATCCAAAATATAAAATTTATTTTTGTTAAGAATATAATATATTAACCTGATAAAAATCACGAATATTGCTTGGCATATAATATTATCCCTTATATGGTAACATTTAAATTATATAGGATTTCTATATATAGGGAGAGAGATAAATTTTGAATGATAATTTCGTTCCCATTCGAATTCGAATTCGAATTAAATATGAAATCTGGTTAAGAATTAAACAGTTCTTTTAAAAAAAAGATATCAGTGAGTGTAAATTACTCTATAATTACATTAATGTTATGATTTGAGAGCCTGCGAAGAGCTAAATATGGATAATTACAATTAGCTTTTCAATTGCCCTGTAATTATGGTATATGTAAGGTTCATTTCTTGTGACGAAATTAATGTATCAATTATAGAATCTGATAAAAATTATAAATTTGGTCATAAATATCAAATCATTCCTTTGAATGTGAGATTTTTGTTTATTTCTCCAACCAAATCAACCACCAAGATATCATTGAGTTTGAATTACCCTTTAGTTACGCTATTGATAAGGTTTAAAAGCATACCAAGTACTAAATATGGATAAATATAATTAACTTTTCAATCAAAATTTAAACTTTATTTTCTTGTTTAGAAATCAATAGTATATCAGTTATAAAATATGATAAAAATCATGAATATTATTTGACATATAATATTATCTTTTATATGGTAATATATTTGGATTGTAATATTTATCTTTCCGTTATAATTTAAATATTTGGTTAAGAAATAATTTTTAAAAAAAATAAGAAGAAGATATCACTACGTCCGAATTACTCTATAATAGTATAGTTACGATATTGTTAATGTTTAAACGCCTACTAAATGCTAATTACAAATAAGTATGATTAATTTAAATTAAAAATATAAATCTCAATAATATATATATATATATATATATATATATATATATATATATATTAGACTTGTCTAAGATCTATTTAGATTATGTCTAAGATTTATTTTATCCAACTACTTTAATTAATTATGTTTTCATTTATAAGTCCAAATTATCATTGTTGTCTTAAAATTGTCACGTGATTTCATTTTAACTTGCCATTTGGATTAACCACATTGCAAACTATTCTCCTTTTAATATAATATAGATAGATAGATTCTATCCGGTAGTCTTGACTTGCGCGGATTTGTGAAACCGATGCATTTATACATTTATAACTACATTAATTGGACTCTATCACGGTATTAATTTATTAAATTGCCTGAGCCTCTTGTTCCCCTTTCCTTTTTTCTTCTTTTTTGTGCTTCCACTGGTGAATTTATTACAATTTGTTTTTCTTTTTTATGGTCAACAATGTGGTCTGATAAGAATATGAAAATGTTAACCAGCTTATGAGGGCACACATTATGCAATAATATAAAAATATTTGATAAAGTTCATAACTTTAGAAGACCGCAAGATTAAATGATGATTTCAGAGATCACCACAGCATGCAAAATATTTTAATAAGAAATAAGGAAAACTAATCACCAATTTTCCTAGCCAAGCAAGCCTGTTCATGCTATCAACTATAGGAGAGATAATGAGGATCTCTACGCAAAACCTTGATTCGAACACATAGTTTGACGGAATAAGAGAGAGTTACTGAAACCTATTCTTTCTTTCGAAAGATCAAATTCTATAAGGTTGTCCTGCATCTGAAATCCACCAACGATAACTGATTGTCCCGATTCTTGGCGTCGTTCAACAAAGGCTAGACATATGACATCGCCACTAACTTGTACCAATGAGTTTGCTCCAGTAATTTTCCAGTGCACATTTTGCTTGTGGAGAAGGAAATTAATTTCAGGAGCATTGTAACCTAGTCGTGACATACCAATATCTCTCGAATTGAAGCAAGTTGTAAAAGGTTGCACTGCGGGTACTGATCTCACCTCTTTTGGCATCTCTTTAACAAAAGCTTTGGTTACTACATTGTAAATAGATGTCTCTAATACAGTGTAAGGAATAGTCGTGCTGATTCTTGTCCCACCGTTTCCATTTTTATCCAGAGAAAGCAATGTTTTATTAAGTGGCAAAGCTTTTCCACTGATGTTAATGGATGAAACTTGAATATAATATTCTGAGGAGGGCCTATTGACGTAAATACTAGGTGAGTAGGTAATAATAGGAGTGTAGATAAGATGATGTGAGGCATCATAGCTAGGACTAAATAAATAAGGGCTCTTTCCAATATATATGATACCGCTAACATCTAATTCCTTTGTTGAGCTCAAGCAAATGGCAAACGTTCTGCTGAACCTAAACGCTGTGGCAAATTGAGTAGCAAGGGATACTGGACTCTGGTGTCCAAAACCAATCATTCCCTTAACATCTTTACCGAGACTTGTGGTTAAATAGGAAGGAGCGCAGCTAAATATAAACCTTGACATGGTTGCTACAGGGCCTAGAAATGTTCCATTGACTGATCCAACAGACAAAACGTCCGTGGCGATTTCACCACCGGTGTAGATGGTATCAATAACCGGGTTTTCAACAACGTTATAACAACCGTTGCTATTGCAACCCGGTCGTGTACCAGTTCCTGTATGACAACTTCCGCAAGCGGTTGACCTAGCAACATTACATTGCCTTGAATTGCATCGAGCTGGCTTGTAAGTTGAGCTTTCGTAGTCTTGTTCACAATCCACCCATAGGCTTTCGCCACCAAGATGGATGGCTAGTTTAAGAGGGACAAGAGGTGTTCTTTGATGAATTTCAGTAAGGTATTGTAGAGTGGAGGGATCTTTCTTAACTGCAAGGAATAAAGTTTTAGGACGGGAAGCGGTTTGAGCTATACAAGTTGATACCATGAGAAGAAAACAGAAATGAAGAAGGAGACAGTAACTAGAGGACGACATTTGATATGAATGATTTTAGACTTCTTCTACATATTGTAGTACTCCTATTATATAGCTAAAGATTCAGGAATTGGGAATTTTCACGACCCTTTCTTACTGACAAGTTTCTTGGGTATCAAACTCTTTACATTTTCTTTTTCTTCATTGAAGTACGTATCGCTTTCAATCTCATCAACTTTTAGTATAAAATATTTGAATAGAACTGCCAAAGTAGCATCTTTCCAGAAGTTAAGACTTTATATTTTATCAAGCTCGAATTAAGGAAGCCCCTTGTAAAGAGGATTTTCCACCAAAATTAGGAAAGTTATATACTGTTTTATTTATTGTCTCTCCGTATTTCTCTTATGCACTATCACCCAGTTGCACCGACAATTACTCATAGACCCGCCAGTTTAAACTATATACATCGTTCATCTCAGAAATTTGTACTCATATTTACCTATTAAGACAATCTATTAATATTCAAAATTACAAATTTCATATTAGTTTTATGGATATCCTTCTAGTTAATTAATAGCGTAAACATTTTGTATAGGGTCAAATTTGACCATCAATGTCTCTACGCCGATGGGTATGCCCATTGAGCTTACGTCAACTAAAACGAGAATATGACTTGGGTATAGGAACAAAGGCGACGCCATTTAAAACTCACCGTCCTCACTAGGAAGATGTTGCCTACTTTTGTACCTTTATGATTATTTCGAGTAAGATCTATTACTATATAAAGGAGACATTCACATGGTAAAAGAGGCATCATTATTGTTCTCCAATAATACAACTCTCTCATTTTCTCCTACTTTACCTCTACCTCTAACGAATAGTCATTTTCGAGTTCATATTATCATTTTATATTATCAGATCTACAATAACAACTTCATTTTTCATCTCAAGGTTTTATTATATTTGATTACGATTTACCCTCATTTATTTTCGTTTGTTTTTAAGCTTACAAAGTATATTGATAACTTTTGAGCCAAACAATTTGGCGCTGTCTGTGGGTATTTTAAGAATCAAAATCATAGTATCCACCTAGAGAACAACCAACTACCATTCTCTACACCACACCAACAGATGACCAAAAATGACACCAGATCGAAAGCAATAGTGGGTGTTACAGCCAATCTCCTTGGTCCTCTCAACGAGGCGAGTGACGAGGGCATCTTGAATGCAACCCCTAGCACCACACCAGGTGCAGAGATCTCGCCTTCCCCATCCGAAGATCTGACGATCTTGCATGAAAAAGGAGCTTCCACATCTGCGGCCAAGAAAGCACCCTCGGTGGTCAAGAAGCTACTGGAAGAATATAATGGCTAACGAGTACCCTAATGAGAAGTCACTGCAAAATAACGTCAGGTGTACGCCAACAGTAGGCATCACTACTGCCATGGGTGGACCTAAGGTTATACGAGCAAATAACAAGCCCATCGAAGTACAGGCTAACGATGGCACACTAACAGCCATCCTAAACAAGATGGAAGTAATGGAGAATGAAAACAAAGCGCTTCATGACCAAATGAAAGAACATCAGGTGAGGGTAGACAAGATCCCCGGTAGTCCCAAATTGCTTCCAAAACGCGACGTTGGGAGATTCATTGAACAACCACACACCGAAAAAGCTACCCCTCACTGTATCCTAAAAACCTTAGAGATGCCACCCCACTTGAGGGAATATGACGGAACCACAGATCCCGAGGATCATTTGATCCACTATGTTACTGTTGTGAAGGGTAATGACCTATCAAAAGAACAGGTACCATCGGTGCTGCTGAAAAAGTTTGGTGAGACGTTGATAGGAGGGGCCTTAACGTGGTACTCTCAGCTACTAGCTAAGGCGATATCAACGTTCGAGGAAATGGCGAATAAGTTCGTCACCGTCCATGCAGGTGCAAAAAAAACGGAAGCAAGGGTCAACGACATCTTTGCCATCAGGCAAAGCGCAGGGGAGGGACTCAAGGACTTCCTTGCTAGGTTTAACAGGGTAAGCATGAGTCTACCAAACGTAACGGAAGGTATGGCAGTCGCCACTTTCCAGAATGGGCTAAACAGGGATGGTTCAAGGGTAACCTAGAAGCTACTAAGCCGCCCCATGAAATATTCCCCTCACCACATGGGAGAAAATCAACAATGCCTATTGCGTTGAGGTACGAGCGGACGAGGATGATCTTAATGGGCCGACCCAACGGCTAACAATGATACACTCAGAAACAAGGAGGGATCGACGCAATGAAAGACGGCGAGAACAA
>JASVEL010004993.1:0-232990 GCA_032618575.1 Nicotiana noctiflora
TGAGAAGAAAGCAAGCCTCGCGCCGTCGTCGTCGTCGTCGCTCGCTCGGCTCGGCTCGGCTCGGCTTCGGCTTCGGCTACGACTACGGTTTCGGCTTCGGCTTCAGATTCGGATTTGGATTTGGTAAAATGATCGATCGATTGATTAATTTTTTAGACCAAATTTATTTGTTAATAGAAAAATATTAACAGAAATGTTATTAAATATTTATTTTAATAACATAATATTAATATTAAATAAATATTAATATTAAATCCAAATTTCAGTTTTTCTGTTTTTGTAACAGAAATTTAATTACCCATCAATTGTTCCTCTTTATTTTTCCTCTTTATTATTGAGTAAATAGTCATTTATGCAATGACATTTATGATGTGGCAGTTTTGCAGAAACAGCCATTCTGAAGAGACTCTTCAGATTTCAGCCCAACTTTTGGCTATAAATACAACACTATTCTTCTCAGAATTTTACTACGAATTTCTGAGTTTCTCCTCCTTTCTTCTGCATACTTTTAGCATCAAACAAAGCAAAAAAGCAAATGTGATTTGCTACCGAATTTTGTGTTCGCTGAAACACTGAGGTTTGAAGTACCACTACACGAGTGTGTAATTCGTTCTATCCTGGGAGGAAGTAATCCATAACCTTGGGTACTTGGAGGGGATTAAATTCCTTAAGGAAACACTGTGAATTCAGTGGGCTCGAATTGGTTTCTTTATTTCTGTTTATGCACAATTTTATTTGTATTTATTTATATTTCCAGAATTATTTTACAAATACAGTGTAATAACATCCATTAAGACCTTCCTCCTAGATATATCGATACCTTCTTCTCAGCACTCAGTTGTAGATTGATGGATGCTATTTTTGTCAAGGAATGGTCTCGAATCAAAACAATGGCAATGCTCCTTATAAATTGCCTTCGTATGTGTATGGTGTGGGACTAGAACATTTGGCCCCGTTGAACTGCATTTTCAGGCCACCATGCAGTTTTACGGGTTTCCACACGCTCAAATGGATTCACCTTAAGCGGAGTTGCATTTGAATTAGATGTTGCACATTCTTCCCTTTGGATGCCAAACCTTAAGATTCTGTGTTTTATGTATTGCAGTGGTCTTCATTTCTTCAACGAAAAAGGCCTAATATATATCACTCAACTTTCAGAAATGATCTATCCATGCCATCCGTTAAAAAAATACTTATTTCATGCCACCGCCGTTAAAGAAATGGCTCATCCATGCCATTATTGACTAACGGCGGTGGCATGGATGTGCCAAATAAAAATTGAACCGTTAGTCAATAATGGCATGGAGTGACCCAGAACTTTCAATATTATTTTTGCATAGCTGTGGTACCCTTAAATTGAGTTCTTTCATGGAATGTGAGAAGCAGATCGGAATACTTGGATTTACATCCCAAGAAGATGTATCACAAAATAGACAAAATAAAGCGATGAATTTGACCTATTTTCTCAGCTGTTGGCATAATGTCAGTTATCTTATTTTGGGCAGATGCTTCCTCAAGGTTAGTTGCAAATATTGATTTATCCGCACAGCTTAGAATAATGCACATATATGTAATGCTTAACCTTATTCTTTTGTGTTTTTTTGCTGTCAAGGTTTTAGCTTCTGGTACTAGAGCAGAGAGTCTTCCCACGCGCCTCGCCAATTTGAGATCTCTCTATTTTGTTCAGTATATTTTTGATGGTGAAGATCAAATATTTGCCCTTCTAAGGATTGTTAGAAGGTGTCCCAATTTGATGATACTTCAATTTCTTGTAAGTAGCTAAATTCATGAGTTGTTAATCATTTTATGAGTAAAGAGCTGAAAACATTACTTCACTTTTAAACAACTTTTAGTCCAGCCAGGGGAAGAAAGGTGATATGAAAGTTAATGTAAATTATTTTGAAGAAGCAGACTGCACGGAACGAGGATTCAATAATCTTCAAACATTGCGTATAAGCAAATTCTATGGTTCAAGAACTGAATTGCGCTTTGTAAGGTTCATACTTGGCTCTGTCCCTTTACTCCGTAAGGCCATCCTTTTGGTAGATTCAAGTATTAATGAAAGCCAATCCTTGAAGATCTCAAAGGAGTTGATGCGGTTCATTCGGGCATCTCCTAAATCGGAAATTGTATTCAAACAATGATCAAAGAACGAAACTATTCTAGTGCTACGTTGTTGAGATGGCCCGAACTCCTTTCTCAACTCTTCATCATCATCTTGATTCTTGCCTTCTGGTTGTTTATTGACTATCGGTAGCGGATATTGTATATTGTATCTTTTGCATATTCACCTTGGATAATTATGCTTTTCGTTCCTTAACTATCCAGAAAGATTTTGGTTCATCTCGTTTCCTACTAACATTACTTGATCATCAATTAACATGCTCCTTTGCTCATGTTTTTTATGCTAAGAGAGGTAATTCATGTGATACATTTACTCCTTATTTTAATTTAAGACTCGGTCAAATTTACAATACTAAGTCTATGGTAAGTGGTAAAGTTGTTGCCGTGTGACCAAGGGGTCACGAGTTCAAGTCGTGGAAATAAACTCTTGCAGAAATGCAGGGTAAGACTGCGTACAGTAGACCCTAGTGGTTCGGCCCTTCCCACACTCCATGCACTAGTGAGAGCTTAGTACGCCGGACTGCCCTTTTTAAGTCTATGGTACACATTACCATTTCATATAACAATTGTTAAGCAATTGTTGAAGGACTGCATTTTTCTGTATAACATCCTAAGCTGATGCATGCAGAGAGATTTAAATCCGGTGTGAATAACTAAATATGTGCATTAGCTCTGCTACTATGTACTGGTATAAAATGGTTTCGAGAAAAATATATAGAAACATGGTGAATTAACACCTTATTTCGAAGAAGTGCTCTTGAAGTGGTAATGTAGGATCAGCTATTGGCGCTGTGAGTAAAATATCGAAAAAATGACATTGTATAGCTGCTCTTAAATAATAGCTAAAAAATGTATACTTCATATTAACAGAAGTTGTATGTTTTAGTGTTGTTTATATACGGCTGAAGTGTAGAGAGTTACTTTCTACAGTGACCAATTAAAGGTTACTGCAACAAAAAATAATGGAAAAGCCAGAGAATGTTACTTGAGTAAGTGGGATGCTGAGAATTTGGGCTATGAACAAGTTGAATACGTTGCTATTGATGCTTTTGTATCGTTTGAGATTGGAAAGAAATTGTTTAATGAAATAGCAGAAAGAGAGAAGGCATTGAATTGCCATTATCAGCCGTTGAACTTCCATTACTCGCCACGACAGCTGCTACAAGAAACACAGGGGATGTTTCAAAATCTTGCACTATTTTGAATCAAAAAAGTACAGACTAGTAAACTTTGTACAAGGATGTCCTTAAATTTGAGACTTGTGAAGTCATTTGTAACATTGTTTTTTTTGGGTCAAATAGTTTATACATGTACTATGTATTGATTTTGATATTACAGATAGTAACATAAATTTTGAGTTCAAACTAGCTTTGTGTTTTGTTTTTTCTTTTTCCCTCACTAAAATCTTTAGAATCAGTCTAAGAGAATTAACTAAAATCTTTGCATATAGGTGTGGTCGATGTTGGTGCATGAAACTGTTTAAGATAATTGTTTAAGTAGTCAAAACTCTCAAACAAAAGCTACCTTTCTTGATTGTACTGTAGAAATTCTTTTCGTGGCTTAGTTTTATCTGAAGTCTTAATTTCCTACATAATTCATAACACAATTGCAAAATATCTTCAGATTTTAACTAGTGCATACGACTCCCTCATCCTATAGATGTCCAAATCTTGGTGGACAGAGTTACTTGATATATACGGTTGGTTAGAGGTAACAGATATCTCTCGTAGAATTAGTCTAGGTGTGCGCAAACTGCCCAGACATCACGGTTATTTAAAAAAAGTTCTATATTACCAAATATTGATAATCCTTAGACCATTTCCTTATCTTCCTTAGCCAGCGTACTTCTGATCTATTAAAAGCCTAATTTACTTTTCGAAGCTGTAAACTACTTTAGCTACTACCAGAGGTTATGGCAGAGTAAATATGGTACTCCATATCCAGAATTCTTGGGTTCGAATTCAGGGTACGAAGTCACCTTTAATAGGATTTTATTGCAAATCCGAATTAGTCAAGTTCCAAAGCAGAGATACTGAAAGACTACTTGGAGCTAGAACATAAGTCAAAGATGGAAATTTGAAGAAATTTTTCATCGGAGAAAAATGAGGATAGTGTTGGAAGGAATACAACACTAATTAACTATGTCAATATTTTTTATTTATGTAGTTCAACTAAGATCATAATTTATTGAACACCATATGTATAACAATATAAATAGGGTATAAATACACCGAAAATTGAACGTTTATTATCGAAAAATATAGAGTTGCGCTGAAAACTATTGTCTTCTCTTTCAAAACGTGCAGAATTTCAAAATAAAAACCTGGAAAGAACCCAAACAGAGTTGTTTTCTTCAATTTTCTAGTTTAGTTTTCTCGTCGGAATGTCACAAATATTATTTTGCCCGGCATTTTTTTTTCGACGACAGATTTTTATCTGGATCTAAGTGTGTGTGTGTGTGTGTATATATATATATATATATATATATATATACACACACACACACACACACACACACACACACACACTTAGATCCAGATAAAAATCTGTCGTCGAAAAAAAAATGCCGGGCAAAATAATATTTGTGACATTCCGACGACCTGCATTTTATGCCACCGGTGACCAAAATAAAAAGAAAGAGAATGAAATAACCAAAAGAAATAATAAGAATAATAAGAAATAAGAAAAAAAGGATAAGAAAAAGAAGAAAGAATAAAAAAAGTACTAAAAATACATGGTAAAACGCATGTAGCTCACCACTTGCCAAGAGTTTGGTTGTCAGCATTATGGGTGCAAACAATTACATTTAAAATAAATTTAGGAGGATAATAGAATTCCCGCAAAAAAAATGTATAGTTAAAATTTCGGGTATAGGTCAAGGGGGTAATTATGCATTTTCCCTAGAATATGTTATGTACTTTTATGTTACTTGAATTCAAAATGGTTGTGTTGACGGTCAACTTTGACCCTCTCCTTTTAAATTAATTTATTTATATTTAATAATTTATAATAAATATTTTAAAAGTATTTTCTAATAATGAATACCTATTGTTGCAAATTAATTCAAGTGATAGTTTTGAAATTAATCACGTAGTGTTAACGTTATGTAATAACAAATATATTTATTATTTTTAATATTATTAAAATAACTTTTCATATATACATTATGTTGGTTCTATAATTAATTTAATAAATTACACTTTAATTTCTAGCTAGTTAGATCATTATATGAAAATTCCAAGTTAGTTTACCATGCAGAAAATAAAGTATTTTTTTTATAAATATTCAATTAAAATTAATTAGTTGTATATAATAATTATTTTTACCATATTTTATTGAATTCAAAGAGGTTAAAAGACCAAAATGTCACAATTGCAATTCTCTAAGTCAAATGCAAGATGGCCATTACTTAAATTATTTGACCCAATGCATCAGCCCAATCCGGAAAAAAGACCCATGTCTAATTCCCATCTCTCCACCATAGCAATCCCTTTTTTTCTGCTCGTCCAATAAGATCGTGCCACATCATCCGTCTCCCACCCTCACAAATAAACATAACAAATATGGGTCGTCCATTCCCTGACTTTTAACTTTTAAAACTAGGAGATTTAATCTCGATCGTTGGAACACAACAATCCAACGACCACAATATTTTCCCACAAAAATATTTTAACACCAAAATGCAAGGACCCAGATCAACCTGACCCAGATCAACCTTCCATTATTGACCTTGCCGCCTCTCTTTCCCCTTCTTATCTCTCTTTTCTCTTGACCTCACGAACCAAATCAATCAAAAACCTTGCACCAATTCGTGTAAGGTCACAAATCGATTAGAGATTCATCTCTTTTGCCTTCTGAATCCATGAATACGATTGGTCCCTTTCCCATTTCATCGTTTCAATTGAAATGCCTCAAATATGGAACCCTAAGCTTAAACGTGAAAATTCAAATTCTCTTATACTCTGTCAAATCGGAGCATGCATGGAACTTTCTTTATAGATTCATCATGAAATTCTACACCTAGAGGTTAAACCCAGTGATCTCTGGGTTTTAGGGTATAATTTGTCCGTTGGTTCAAAACCTTCAACAATCAATTTCCCCTCTCAAGTAAACTCAACACTGAATTCCCCTCTGTTTCTTTTTGATTTTCACTCGATTTTCTATCATCGCTTACCATGCGTCACTCCCCACTACTGGTTTGAATTTCAAAATCCCTAGAGCCTTAAATGGCACTATAAAAGGGGCCTTTAATGTTCTCACCAATCCAAACACGAACACTACGACATAACACTGATATTATCTAAGAGCAATTTTATGTTAAAAAATCCTAGGGTTCCTTACCATTCTTTTCTTTTTATTTTTTGAGTGTTGTCGCTGACTTGAAGTTCCTGAGGTCTTAAGAAACTGAGAGAGCCTTTGTTTGTTCTGCCGCCCTAAAAAAGGTCAACACATCCCTTATCTCTCACTTTTGTTCATCTCTTTTGAATGTTATAAATGTGTTAGTTGTCCTCTTTGTGATTAGTATGTCATTGCTTATGTTCTGTTAAGTCTAATGTCTACTTGTGATATTTGTCCTGCCATGTTGAGTCTTTAATTGATGATTGATTAAGCTATTAAGTAATTCTTGATGATTTTCGTTTTTGAGTTCTAATCTTGGATAATTGTGCATATGCCTAAAACCCACAGTCTTTGACTGATGATTCTGCAACAACCTTCACCTTTATATATTATACTTCTATGTATTACTTTAGTCCTGTGTTTAAGATTATTGTTTAGCTGAGATGTATCTGAAGGTTCCCTAAGTTCACACCATCTAACATAAGCATGGAATCTATGTGTTTATATGTTTTCTTCTCTATACTCGTGTCTTTTAAATTTTGAAAGAAAGTTCTAAATTTTCACTATGGAATTTTTATGATCTCATCTAGTTATTGTTGCATCTGTTGACTTAGTTTTGTTTTGGATTGAAATTTCTATTTTTCATGAATACTAATGACTCTACTATATGTCTACTGTTGATATCAAGTTATCTTTCCTTCATAAAAACAATCGTGATCTTGTTTCTTTTTCTTTGTTATAAGTAGCTATTAATTTGTTGTTAAGCTGAACTTGGTTGTTTCTTGATTAGTTAACATCTTCAGTTGCATATTCAATTCAAAGCTTACTCGGTGCAATACATCACTGCCTCTAATCCTTTTAAGTTATTATTGGTCTTTGAAAAGATCACATGCATTTTATCTTTAAGATTATGTTCCTTTGTGATGACTCGGCTGGTCATCTCATGAGTTACCGGTCAATTTCACCCATTTCTACCTCTTATTGCTTTGTTCATCTATGTTTTGAGGTATCGAGTTGGTTGGATCGAAACCAGATTGGTTTTTGTGAAGTTGAGATACTTAGTCTTTTTTAAGAAGGCTTAAGTTGGAAAAAAAAGAAAAAGTCAATCGGATGTTGACTTATGTGTTAAAGGGCTCGGATATAAGTTCCAATAGTTTGTTTATCTCCGGGAGGTAATTTGTGACTTAGAAGCATGATCGGAACGAGGTTTTGGAGGTCCGTAGTTGAATTAGACTTGAATTGGCGAAGTTGATATTTTGGCAATTTCTGGTTGATAGGTGAGATTTTGATATCGGAGTCGGAATGGAATTCTGAGAGTTGCAATAGTTCTATTATTTTATTTGGGATGTGTGTAAAATTTTAGATTATTTGGAGGTGGTTTGGTTGGTTTTTTTTTTTATCAAAAGCGTGTTTCGGGAGAATTTAGAAATTTAGACTTGAATTTGATGTGATTTGATAGATTTGATATTGTCTTAGGTGTTTTGATAATTGGAATAAGTTTGAATAATATATTGGGTTATATTTATGCTTTCGATTGAGGTCTCGGGGCTTCAAGATGATTTTGGGTGGCTAACAAAGAGATTCGAGATTTGTTGCACAACCTGATATTGCTGCTTCTGGTGTTTTTGCACCTGCGGTTTGGGGATCGCAGGTGCAGTGTTGCACGTGCGAAAGGGAAGGTGCATATGCGGTCTGAAGAGGTAGTGTCAGGAACCATAAATGTGGTATAGGGACAGCACCTATGGAGTCGTAGATGAGACCAGTTGATCGCACATGCAATATGTGACCGTTAAGTGAGTTCTGCAGAAATGGAGGAGTTGATTGCAAATGCGGTACCGCAAAAGTAGGTTTTGGACTATAGATTCAGAAAAGTTTGGCTAGACCATATATGTTATTTCATTTCGCAATTTTGGGTTATTTCACCATTGTCGCATTCGACCTTGGAGCTTTTGGGGCGTATTTGAAGAGAGAAATCAGGAGGCCTCGTTAAGGTAAGGATTTTGGACCTAAAACACAATTCTATGGTAGATTTTCATGGATTTAGGGCTGTAATTTAAGAAATTGAAAGGCTGAAATGGAGGATTAGGGCTTCGAGTTTAAGAGACTTTTAAATAGGGATTTGAGGGGTGATTTGGACTTTAGTTTTTGTGTTCTTAATATGTATAAACTCGTGGGAAGATGAGAAATCTAATGATGTTAAAATTTTTGCGTTTCGAGAGGTGGGCTTGGGGCTCGGGTAAGGCTGTAATGTGTCCCGGGCTCGGGCCTAAATGGGCCTGGTGGGGTGGTTTTTGTGGGCTTGGACCTGGCGGGCTTCAACTCTGGCGGTCTCGAGTTTGGAGGTCTCGGGCTTGGCGGTCTTGGAGGGTAGAACCGGCCCGTGATGGGACTAAGCCCATGTGGTCCTTGGCCTAGCGGGATTCATGGGCCTCGTGGGCTTTTTAATAAAAATATTTTTTGTTTGTTTAATAATAATAAATTATGTATATATATTTCTATAGGAGAGATATGTTGAATAGCCGGGAAATGGCTAGAAATTGACCTTCTGCTATAAATAGGGGTCTCGTTATCAAACTGGATACAAATCCTTCCATCGGATAGGCATGCGGTAGTCCGCGTAGCCTATACACAGATACAGTAAATTGTATCCTTTAGCTTAAGGACTGGCGGTAATCCGCACAATCAATAAGGACTCAAGAGTCGAAAATATAGAAGAATTTTACAAAGCTTAATGATTGTATGGTAACCTTTTACCCGAGCAAGGGGCCTGTCTGGAACACACTAATTATCTATTCTAGCTCTTGTCTAACCGTTCTGACCGTGATAAAGATGCCCTAACGCACTCAGCTTAGCAGGCTTAAAGCACAACTTGTTAAATGGAGCCAGTAAAGATAGTAATGTAACGGACTGTACCACCATCCCGGAACCAAGTCATAAATTCTTTATAAAATTTCTTTATATTTTGATAAGTCTAGATCTTTCATAGTAAACAAGTATAAGACGTTAGAAAACTAACATAGACATGAGTATTCTCAGCCGGACATAGTCACGGCTTAGAGAGAGAAGAAGGAGAAGACAGAAGAGAAGAAGAAGAGAAGTACCTTAGGCCTTAGCACTTCAGGGAATACGTATCACTTGTATTTTTCTTGAAAATAAAACTTTATAAAGGGAGAGAGATCTTTACAGTTGAGAAGAGAGAGAGCTTAAGAGAAAAAAACTATTTTGTTCCTTGCCTTCCTAATGAATGAAGGCTACCTATTTATAAAAGAAAAAAGAATTTATGAATTGTAAAAGTGAGTCCCTTACGTGGGCCCATACAAAGTGTTTCTACTGTTTACACAGTGTTTTTACTATTCATGAATAGTAAAGTAGGTCTCTCATGCGGGCCTTTGCACATTATATCTACTGTTCAGCTATCTTGTCAGTGGGTCCCGCGGCTTTGCTGTTTATTGTTTCTTCTTTCCGTCTTTTTTCATTGTCTGGAGGAAATTTTCCACTTCGCGGATCTTGTTCTCAGATAATATTCTCTCGGTTTCCATTGGTTGAGAGTCTTGTAAATCTTCGTTGCTTCTTCCACTTAGCATTGATGAATCTGATTTTTCAGTTTTATTAATTGTCTATCAAGTTCCTTTTAACTTCGTCAAGGTATTGCTGGATTAGTTCGACTTTATCTCCTTCTTGAACAGAGATTCTTCGGGCAATATGCCTAACTGAACAGTCATCATATAAGATAGTTTTCTGAGACAGCTCCGAGGGATTTGTGATTTAATGGTGTCCAATAATTTCTGTCCATATAGTTGTTTTGTTTTGGGATCATTTTTCATTAATTTATCCCAAAAATTATTGTAAAATATCCTGTATAAACAAGGGATGTTTTCTTCAGTATAACCGAATTCTGGATTCCATTTATGAATCCAAGGGATTGAGAATTCAATAAAGAAATATAGTTGATCTATACATTCCAAAAAACATATATGATCGGCATGGTATAACTAGGTAAGAAATGGCGAAATCTTCGCCCATTCTTTATATAATTTCAGAAATGGTTCAGTTAAAATATTTACCGTATCTATGAAAGATCTAAACTTATCAAAATATAAAGGAATTTTATAAAGAATTTCTGACTTGGTTCCGGGATGGTGGTACAGTCGAGTGCATTACTATCTTTACTGGCTCCGTCTAACAAGTTGTGTTTTAAGCCCACCAAGTTGAGTGCGTTAGGGCATCTTCATCACGGTCAGAACAGTTAGACAAGAAATAATATAGATAACTAGTGTGTTCTAGACAGACACATTGCTCGGGTAAAAGGTTACCATACAATCATTAAGCTTTGTAAAATTCTTTTATATTTCGACTCTTGAGTCCTTATTTATTGTACGGATTACCGCCAGTCCTTAAGCTAAAGGATACAAATTACTGTATTAATAAAACTGAAAAACCAGATTCATCAATACTAAGTGAAACAAGCAACGAAGATTTACAAGACTCTCAATGGAAACCGAGAGAATATTATCTGATAACAAGATCTGCGAAGTGGAAAATTTCCTCCAGACAGTGGAAAAAGACGGAAAGAAGAAACAATAAACAGCAGGTGAACAGTAAATATACTATGCAAAGGCCCGCATGAGGGACTTACTTTACTATTCATGAACAGTAGAAACACTATGTAAATAGTAGAAACAATGTGTATGGGCCCACATAAGGGACCCACTTTTACTATTCATAGATTCTTTTTTCTTTTATAAATAGGTAGCCTTCATTCATTAGGAAGGCAAGGAATAAAATAGTTTTCTTCTCTTAAGCTTTCTTCTCCCGAATAGATTACTAATGTTGTTTCTTGGGACGAGTATTCTCATATTACTCAAAATCCTAATGGAAGGATTTTTATTCAGTTTGACAACGAGGTGTATATATATATATATACCTTTGAACCAAGTCAACTTTTGATAAGAAATAAGGCTGATATTTATGATAACCTTCTCATAATATATATATATCGTTGAACCAAGTCAACTTTTGATAAGAAATAAGGCTGAGATTTATGATAACCTTCTCATAATATTATGATTGAGTCTAGATAAAATCATGACATCCCTACTGTAGTTACCTGAACTTCAACATAGATATGAACAAATTTAGCCGGAAATAGTTCCAACTATCATTTGAAAAAAAGGAGAAGAGAAATCGAAATAGTACCTGATCGGAAAGGTCGAATGTGTCACCAAGAAGATGCCGGATAATATAAACACAAACTTTATTTAGTAAGAAAATATATTACAAGTGGAGAGAGGTGAGAGCTTTGCCAAACTTGGCTTGTTCCAAATGAATAAGGGAGTGGTCCTTATATAGACGAACCGGGGGAACAAAATGAATCTCTGTGGGTCCCACATCCGGGCCCTTACAAAAAGCAGCCATTTATTTTGTCTGCGGATAAGAATAAAACAAATAAAGTGGACAGGTCTTATCTCTTGTCCATCTTTAACAATTTTTAACAATATTATTATTATTACATCTTGTCATTTTCTTTAGATTTTTTGAATGATCCTTGCTGTGCTTGCAGAACTGTTCTATTTGAAGAATTTTTTCTTCTGTTATAGAAGGTGTCTCTGGCCGTTGAGACTCTTCTAAATCTGTTTCTGGCATATCTCCAGTACTGGAATTACTTCTCATTGAATAGTTTAATTTGTCAATCTGGGAGAGGTTCTGCAATAAACTTTGTTCTACCTCCTTTAAATAATTTTTGATCATTTCCTCCCTATCACCTTCTTGTACGGAGATTCTCCTGGCAATATGAGTTACTGAATTGTCAACTACCAATTTCTTCGGCTTTATCATGTATTCGGCAATTGAATTTTTAATCTGATTGATTAGTTCGGTGCCATAAAGCGTTTTTGTCTCGGGATATGTTTTCATCAACTTGTCCCAAAAATTGGTATAATAGACTCTGTATAGGCATGGAATTTGTTCTTCAGGGGAAGTATATCCCACTTCCGGTATCCATTTGCAAATCCAGGGAATAGAATATTCAATAAAGAAATACATCTGGTCAATAGTATCTATTTTGCAAATGTGTTCGGATAAATATAATCCGTTAAGAATGGTGAAACTGCAGTCCATTCTTTATAAAGATTTAGGAATGATTCTAGTAAAATTTTTGTGGTAGGACCATAATATGTCCACCATTTAATAAACCAAGTAGGAATATGTTCATTAAAAACGTTTGAACAAATTTTTATTCACCAAGAATGTTTGTGCTTATCATTATTATAAAAGAATACTTTTGAAAAGCTTGGATATAATCCCAGTAAGTAAAGCTTGTGGGAGTTTTATTTATTAAGACTTTCTTTTCAGAAATTGTAGAAATTCCCCAAGCTTCAATTGTTAGAATTCTTTTAACAATTAATTTAGAATATTGGTAAATCTTGTTATCGTTACAATTGAAGTGTTGAATATCAACAATGCCCGTGGAGATTAACAGGCTTTCGTAGTAACTACGTTGTTTGTATGATTCACCTGGAAAATACAATCCAGATGTAAGGTACCGTTGGCATATTTTCCACGGATCCCTTTTCATATCAGAAGACTCAATAAGAAATATCATTTCTTTTAATCATTTATTGAATTCCTTTGAAGGCATATCTCCCCCTTTCATCATCGAAGCGAATATATTACTTTGCTTCTGAGAATCAAGGAAATCTTTTAATTATCCATATAATGGATGGCTTTCCGAAATATTTTCCAGTGAAATTGTTGGAGTTGAAGAAGATTCTCCAACCTTTGAATTCACCAAAGTTTTTCCCGCTATTTTTCTGAAAACTGGAAAATCTCTGGATGATGAATAAGATGAATTAGGGTAAGTTGGAGGGACATATCTTCCTTTTCCCCGATTATTCTGTCTTCCGCCACCTTTGCCGCGAACTGGCGGAGACCATAATGGTTCTCCGTTTCCACCCATCCTTGAATAAAAATGAGGATTAGTAAAATTCATAATAAGTATCTATATCGTACTATGAAATATGTTCATCTTCATAATCAAATATTGAAAATAAGAAGTCATCTTCTTTATCTTGTTCTGGAATATTATCAATAAGCTTTTTCAGAATTATTTCTTGGATATCTTGTCCAAGAGGAACGGCTAGAAGAATTGCAATTATTTTGTTATCACAAAAATATGTACTAAGATTCATATTTTAATTTAGAAATTCTCTTGATAAGAAATCAGGTAGAGAATTATCGATTCCCTTTTTATAAAGAATTTCGAAATCAAAAGGTGCCAGCTTGTGCTTGCCACCTAACGAAAATCATTTTAGAAACGTCATGCTTATAGTCTTTGTTAAACATAAATTTAACAGACTGAGCATCAATTTTTATTAAAAACTTCTGATTATATAAATCATCTTGAAATTTTAGAACACATTTAACTATATAAAGCATTTCGTGAGCCACAGTAGGGTATTTCCTCTGGGCTTCATTCCATTTTCCGGAATGAAAACGAATCAAGTATTCATGCTTATCGTTGGGATTAATTTGTTTAAGTATCCCACCAAAGCCAATATTGGAAGCATCAGTTTTAATAATTTTTTGCCAATTAGGATTGGCAAGAGTTAAGCAGGGAAGTGAATCAACACGTTGTTTTACCTGTTTAACTAGATTTGCCAGACTATCAGTCCAAGGGGATTTAGAATCCTTTTTTAGCCTATCAAAAAGAGGGGCTAAATCTCGAGAAAGATTTTTGTAGAAAGGGGAAATATATTTCAAACTTCTTAAAAAATTTTGCAGCATAGTCATGTCAGTAATAACATCACGAAACTTAGAAGTAAAATCAATGGATCTTTGAATAAGAGTAATCTTCCCTTGACAGATATTATGTCCAAGAAATCTTTCTTCTGTTTTTAAAAGGTTCATTTTTGGTTTTGAAATTACTAAACCATTTTGAATAATTATTTTCTTAAAAATATCCAAATGTTGAATATGTTGTTCAAGAGTTTTTGAATATACCAATATATCATCGATATAAACTATAATAAAGTCTAAATAAGAGCTGAATATATCATTCATAATTTATTGAAATTCAGAAGGTGCATTTTTTAGGCCAAAATGCATTACATTCCATTCGTATTGCCCAAGTGGAACATTAAAAGCAGTTCTGTAAGAGTGTTCTTTAAAAATCTGAATTTGCCAATAACCTGATTTTAAATCGAACTTTGAAAATATGTTTGAATCATAAAGTCTTGAAAGTAAATCTTTTTTATTGGGGATTGAATATCTAATCCATTTCAAAACTTTATTTAACGGTTTGTAATTAATCACCAATCGGGGATGACCGCGTTCTTTTTCAGCTGCATTATTAACATAAAAATTTGTGCAAGACCAAGGTGATTTAGAAGGTTTGATCAAATTCTTTTGTAAAAGATTATCAATCTCCTTTTTGCAAAATTCAACTAACTTTGCATTCTTTTGACAGTCTTGATTAGTTGGAATTTTTTCTTCTGAAAAATCGTCTACATAAGGAAGAGTAACAATATGTTTCTTTCTATTCCAAAAAGCACTTGGATGATCGGCACAAATATCAATAGCCATTTTTTCGATTCGGTCTATAATTTGATTCTTACTAAATAACCATTTGTATAGTTAAATGTGTTCTAAAATTTCAAGATAATTTATATAATCAGAAGTTTTTAATAAAAACTGATGTTCATTCTGTTAAATTTATGTTTAACAAAGAATATAAACATGACGCTTCTAAAATAATTTTCACTAGGTGGCAAGAACAACTGGCACCTTTTGATTTCGAAATTCTTTATAAAAAGGGAATCGATAATTCTCTACCTGATTTGTTATCAAGAGAATTTCTAAATTAAAATATAAATCTTAGTACATATTTTTGTGATAACAAAATAATTGCAATTCTTCTAGCCGTTCCTCTTGGACAAGATATCCAAGAAATAATTCTGAAAAAGCTTATTGATAATATTCTAGAACAAGATAAAGAAGATGACTTCTCATTTTCAATATTTGATTATGAATATGAACATATTTCATGGTACGATATAGATGCTTATTATGAATTTTACTAATCCTCATTTTTATTTAAGGATGGGTGAAAACGGAGAACCATTATGGTCTCCGCCAGTTCGCGGCAAAGGTGGCGGAGGACAGAATAATCAGGGAAAGGGAAGATATGTCCCTCCAACTTTCACTAATTCATCTTATTCATCATCCAGAGATTTTTCAGCTTTGAGAAAAATAGCGGGAAAAACTTTGGTGAATTCAAAGGTTGGAGAATCTTCTTCAACTCCAGCAATTTTACTGGACAATATTTCGGAAAGTCATCCATTATATGGACAATTAAAAGCTTTCCTTAATTCTCAGAAGCAAAGTAATACATTCGCTTCGATGATGAAAGAGGGAGATATGCCTTCAAAGGAATTCAATAAAGGATCAAAAGAAATGATATTTCTTATAGAGCCTTCTGATATGAAAAGGGATCCGTGGGAAATATGCCAACGGTACCTTACATCCGGATTATATTTTCCAGGTGAATCATACAAACAACGTAGTTACTACGAAAGCCTGTTAATCTCCACGGGCACTGTTGATATTCAACACTTCACTGGTAACGATAACAAGATTTACCAGTATTTTAAATTAATTGTTAAAAGAATTTTAACATTTGAAGCTTGGGGAATTTCTACAATTTCTGAAAAGAAAATTTTAATAAATAAAAGTCCTACAAGCATTACTTACTGGGATTATATCCAGACTTTTTCAAAAGTATTTTTTTTACAATAATGACAAGCACAAACGTTTTTAATGAACCTATTCCTACTTGGTTTATTAAACGGTGGATATATTATGGTCCTACCACAAAATTTTTATCAGAATCATTCCTAAATCTTTATAAAGAATGGACTGCAGTTTCACCATTCCTAACAGATTTATATTTATGCGAACACATCTGCAAAGTAGATACTATTGACCAGATGTATTTCTTTATTGAATATTTTATTCCCTGGATTTGCAAATGGATACCAGAAGTGGGATATACTTTCCCTGAAGAACAAATTTCATGCCTATACAGAGTCTCTTATACCAATTTTTGGGACAAGTTGATGAAAACAGATCCCCAGACAAAAATGCTTTATGGCACAGAACTAATCAATCGAATTAAAAATTCAGTTGCCGAATACAAGATAAGCCGAATAAATTGGTAGCTGACAATTCAGTAACTCATATTGCCAGGAGAATCTCCGTACAAGAAGGTGATAGGGAGGAAATGATCAGCAATTATTTAAAGGAGGTAGAACAAAGTTTATTGCAGAACCTCTCCCAGATTGATAAATCAGATTCTTCAATGAGAAGTAATTTCAGTACTGGAGATATGCCAGAAACAGATTTAGAAGAGTCTCAACGGCCAGAGACACCTTCTTCTATAACAGAAGAAAAACTTCTTCAAATAGAACAGTTCCTGCAAGCATATGAAGGATCATTCAAAAAATCTAAAGAAAAGGACAAGATGTAATAATAAAAATCTTGTTAAAGATGGACAAGAGATAAGACCTGTCCGCTTTATTTATTTTATTCTTATCAGCAGACAAAATAAATGCCTCCTTTTTGTAAGGGCCTGAATGTGGGACCCACAGAGATTCCTTTTGTTCCCCTGGTCCGTCTATATAAGGACCACTCCCTTATTCATTTGGAACAAGCCAAGTTTGGCAAAGCTCTCACCTCTCTCTACTTGTAATATATTTTCTTACTAAATAAAGTTTGTGTTTATTATCCGACATCTTCTTGGTGACACCTTCGACCTTTTTGATCAGGTACTATTCCGATTTCTCTTCTCCTTTTCTTCAAATGATAGTCGGAACTATTTCCGGCTAAGTTTGTTCATATCTATGTTGAAGCTTCGGTAACTACAGTAGGGATGCCATGATTTTATCTAGACTCAATCATAATATTATGAGAAGGTTATCATAAATCTCAGCCTTATTTCTTATCAGAAGTTGACTTGGTTCAAAGGTGGTGAAATAGTCGATGCCGACACTAGCTACAGTATAACGAGCAGTGGTGTATTGTAAGTCCCCGGTTAGCTATGGTGCGTTTTGGGGCAATAATTGATACCACAATTAGAACTGTTATTACTATTGACAGTATCGCAAAATGGACATGCCCCATGCTTTGGTAATGGCTTCTAGCCTTCCATACAGTCGACCAAAATTAATGAATAAAGCTAGATTTAAATAATCAACTTGAGTATTTTGAGGAAATCATTGCTTTCTATCCCAATTTAGATAACCGTGCGGTCTACCGCCAGCCATATAGATCTTGAATCGAAACCTTTTCAGAAGAATTGTTAGATGAAGACCAACCCCTATTTTCTGAGGTTCAAGCTAGGATGTCTCAAGGAGGACTAGAAAAACCTAGTAAAAAGAGGCCTAATTACAACAAAAAGAAGACTTATGCCTCTGTCCCGCCTCTGTCACGACTCAAAACCCGGCCGTGATGGCGCCCAGCACACTGCTAGGCCACCCCGACCAATCAAAAACAATTACGGAGCTATGAGCTCACTTATCCAATTTATACATAACAATTGTAAGTCAACATTTATAGAAATACCAAACCAGGGAAACCAAGTCCCAAAACAGTACAACTCCCAAAGATCGATGGGTCAAGAGTCAAGAGCCTTTACAGATAACATAAGTGTAATAGTGTTCGACATGATACTCAGTACTGAAAGAAATAGAAATACGAAATCAAAAGACAGATGGAAGGGATGTCAGATCCTGCGAACTCTGCAGCTACCTCGACTACCCCGCAGATATCGCCTCGGAACGGCTGCCGGATCAGGACTGCTGAGAGGTACCTGGATCTGCACACAAGGTGCAGGGAGTAAAATGAGTACTGCCAGACTTAGTGGTAATAAACAGGGGTAAGACAGCGTAGATAAGAATCCACAATAAAGCACTATGTAAAGCTGTAACCAATACCCTGTAACAGTTCAATATCAACAGTAAAGCACCGACAAGTATCAACAACATAGAATAACAACAAGCATATGTAGTTAAATGCAATGCAATGCATGAAATGACCGCGACGGCGCGTAGCCCGATCCAATTGGGTACTCGTGCTCACTATGGGGGTTCAGACTCCGGAGGGGCTCCTACAGGCTATATGCCAACTCACCCGATCCAAAAAGGCTATATGCCTCATTTTCAATCCAATTCACTCCTAACTCACCCGATAGACCCTCGCAGGCTCAAAAGTAGTTTTGAAAACTCTTTTATCATTTTTCAGTTGAAAACAGTAATATCAAGTCCTAGAGGTTGGAAATAGCATGATAACAAAAATAGCTACGGACTGGTAGTAAACTAGCATGTCACTATCACAAGACAATGATAACGATCCCCGCGGAATCCAATAACTGGCTCACAGCCCATAAGTATACTCAACCGTCCAAGAAGGAGGTTCAACGGCTCAAGAGTAGCCAATATCACAATATAGTATGCAACCATCCGAGAAGGAGGTTCGACGGCTCGAGAATAGCCAATATCATAACACAGTGCCAACAAGTCGGATTAAGCCATAGTCCCCAATCACAATCGACCCCGCACTCACAAGAGAGTACGTGTCTCGCCGCTATACAACGTCACAAAGTGGTATACCGGGGTTTCGAACCCGCTGGTCATCACCCACATCTATTACTCACCTCAATACAGCGCGACGACTACTCTGCGATGCCTTTGCCACGAGAATCAAGCTCCGCACGCGTAGAATCTGATCAAATATAGTAAATACACATCAAATTAGACCAATGGGACGACACCCAATCAAAACAACTCAATTTACATCAAAATTCCCAAAGTTGCCAAACCCGACTTTTGGAACGCTTCTCGAAAAATTACAAAAGTCACATATTCGGAATCCTCATCTCAATACGAGTCTAGGCATATAAAATTTACCAAAATCGGACTCCATTTGCCCATTCAAAATCTTGATTTTCTAAAGTTTAAGCCTAGGGTTAAATCCTCCATGAATTACCCCGAATTTCTCCATTTTTATGATATAATTGCATAATATTATCAATACTAATTGTAATTTATGTCCATAGTTGATTACCTGATGATTCCCCTTGAGCTTCTCTTTAAAATCTCCCAAATCGCCTTTAAAGCCGAGACCCAAATGTGTGAAATGTTTCTGAAATTTTCTAACTTCTGATAAAATTAATCTTCTGCGATTTTCGCTTCTGCGGATAAAATTCCGCTCCTACGAGCCCGTATCCGCGACCAACTGGTCGCTCCTGCGATTCCAGTCCTGGCTGGCCAATCCTGCTTCTGCGAGAAAAGGACCGCTTTCGCGCGTCCGCTTCCGCGATTGAACAACCGCTCCTGCGAAAACTCCCGCTTATGCGCACCAGAGTCCGTTTCTGCGGACTCGCCTAGGCGATCAATCCTCCGCTCCTGCGGATCTCCCTAATCCGCCTCTAGACCGCTTCTGCGGCACACCGTTCGCACTAGCGACACTGCCTCAGCGGAACAAGACCCGCTTCAGCGAACACAAGCGCTTCTGCGCTCCTCAGTCCGCTCCTGCGGACTCGCCTCCGCGGCCATATTTCCGCAGGGTTGAAAATGACAGAACCAAAATACTTCAACCTGCAATTTCCATGTTTTTCTTCCGTTTAACCACCCGAAAACACCCCGAGGCCCCCGGGACCTCATCCAAACTCACCAACACATCCTAATTCCTTATTCGAACTTGTTCCAATCCTCAAAACACGTCTAACAACATAAAAACCCATAATTCACATCGAATTCAAGCCTAAATTTCTTAAAACTTTCCGAATTAAACATTCAATAAAAAACCTGACCAAACAACGTCCGAATGACCTGAAAATTTGCGGACATATCCAAAATCACATAACGAAGCTACAGGTATTTTCGGAATTCCGTTCCGACACCCGAATCAAAATCTCACCTACCGTTCGGATTTCGCCAAAATTCAACATTAGCCAATTCAAGCCTATTTCTACACCGGAACTCCAAATTCAACTCCGATTGCTCCCCTAAGTCACAAATCACCTCCCGAAACTAACCAAATCATCAGAATCCGATTCCGAGCCCTCTAACTAAATAGTCAACTCCGGGTTGACTTTCTATGTTCAAGTTTTCCCTCAAAAAGGCTATATGCCTCATTTTCAATCCAATTCACTCCTAACTCACCCGATAGACTCTAACACTGATTTAAGAGCATAAAACATATAATTACGAACATAACAGGGTGGTAATTCCCGTGACGATGGGCCGGGTCGTCACATTCTCCCCTCTTAAGCAAACGCTCGTACTCGAGCAGGTCAAGAAACATACTTGAAGTCTTAAACAAGTGAGGATATCTGCTCCGCATCTCCCGCTCGATCTCCCAAGTGGCCTCCTCCACGGGTTGAAGTCTTAAACAAGTGAGGATATCTGCTCCGCATCTCCCGCTCGATCTCCCAAGTGGCCTCCTCCACGGGTCGACCTCTCCACTGAATCTTAACTGATGCAATCTCCTTCGACCTCAATTTTCTCACCCGACGACCCAAAATAGCAATAGGCTCCACATCATAGGATAAATCACCATCAAGCTGAATGGTACTGAAGTCTAATACATGAGACTGATCCCCGATGTATTTCCGGAGCATAGACACATGGAATACTGGATGAACGCTGGATAACCTGGGCAGCCAGGCCAACTCATATGCCACCTCTCCAACTCTCCTAAGTATCTCAAAAGGACCAATGTACCCGGGACTCAACTTCCCCTTCTTCCCGAACCTCATGACACCCTTCATGGGTGAAACATTCAACAATAATTTGTCACCAACCATGAAAGACAACTGTCGAACTCTACGGTCTGCATAACTCTTCTGGCGAGACTGTGCTGTACGAAGCCTCTCCTGGATCAACTTTGCTCTATCCAGAGCATCCTGAACTAACTCGGTCCCTATCAATCTATCCTCACCAGGCTCAAACCATCCCACGGGGGATCTACACCGTCTGCCATACAATGCCTCGTACGGGACCATCTGAATACTCGACTGATAACTGTTGTTGTAGGCAAACTCATCAAGTGGTAAGAACTCATCCCACGGACTACCAAAGTCAATCACACATGCTCGCAACATATCCTTCAGAATCTGAATAGTGCGCTCAGACTGCCCGTCTGTCTGGGGGTGAAATGCGGTGCTCAACTCAACCCGCGTACCCATCTCTCGCCGAAATTCTCTCCAAAACTGAGAAGTGAACTGGGTGCCCCTGTCAGATATGATAGACACTGGGACCCCATGCAACCGGACAATCTCCCGAATAAAGATCGCTGCCAACCGCTCCGATGAGTAGGTAGTACTAACTGGAATGAAGTGAGCTGACTTGGTCAGCCTATCCACAATCACCCAAACAGAATCGAACTTCCTCGCTGTCCGAGGGAGTCCAGTAACAATATCCATAGTGATCCTCTCCCATTTCCACTAAGGAATATCAATGCACTGAAATACGCCACCGGGCCTCTAATGCTCGTACTTAACCTGCTGACAGTTGAGGCACCGTGCTACATGTCTGACAATGTCCATCTTCATCTTTCTCCACCAATAGTGCTGTTTCAAATCTTAATACATCTTCGCGGCTCCTGGATGGATGGAATACCGCGAGCTATGGGCCTCCTCCCGAATCAATTCACGAAGGCCATCAACATTGGGCACACATATCCGGCCCTGCATCCTCAATACGCCGTCACTATCAATGGTGACATCTCTAGCATCATCATGCCGAACTCTGTCCCTAAGGATAGCCAAATGTGGATCATCATACTGGTGCTCACGAATACGATCATATAGAGATGACCGAGATACAACACAAGCCAATACCCTGCTGGGCTCCGAAATATCTAACCACACTAGCCAATTGGCTAGCACCTGAACATCATAAGCAAATGGCCTCTCCTCAGCTGGAATATATGCCAAGCTCCCCATACTGACCGCCTTCCGGCTCAAAGCATCGGCCACCACATTGGCCTTCCCTAGATGATATAGAATAGTAATGTCATAATCCTTCAGCAACTCAAGCTATCTCCGCTGTCTCAAATTAAGATATTTCTATTTGAATAAGTGCTGGAGACTACGATGGTCGGTATACACCTCACAAGACACGCCGTACAAATAGTGCCTCCAAAATTTTAAGGCATGAACAATGGAAGCTAGCTCCAAATCATGAACATGATAGTTCTTCTCACGTGGCTTCAACTGCCGAGAAGCATAAGCAATCACCTTACCTTCTTGCATCAACACACAACCTATCCCCACTCTCGAGGCATTATAGTAAACAGTATATGAACCTGAAGCTGATGGCAATATTAACACTGGAGCCTGTGGTCAAAGCTGTCTTGAGCTTCCGAAAGCTCTCCTCGCACTCATCCGACCACACGAATGGTGCACCCTTCTGAGTCAATTTAGTCAATGAAGAAGCAATGGATGAAAATCCCCGAACAAACCGACGATAATATCCCGCCAAACCAAGAAAACTCCTGATCTCTGTAGCTGAGGTCGGTCTAGGCCAACTCTGCACCGCCTCTATCTTCTTCGGATCAACCTGAATACCATCACGAGACACCACATGTCCCAGAAATGCTACGGACTCGAGCCAAAACTCGCACTTGGAGAATTTATCATATAGCTTCTCCTCCCTCAATCTCTGTAACACAATACTCAAATGCTGAGCATGCTCCTCCTGACTACGGGAGTAGACTAGAATGTCATCAATGAACACAATCACAAATGAATCCAAATAAGGTCCGAACACATTGTTCATCAGATGCATAAATGTTGCTGGGGCGTTGGTCAGCCCAAAAGACATCACAAGAAACTCATAATGACCATATCTGGTCCTGAATGCAGTCTTCATAATATCCGAGTCCCTGATCTTCAGCTGATGATAGCCTGAACGAAGATCAATCTTAGAAAACACCCTCGCACCTTGTAACTGATCAAACAAATCATCTATGCGCGGTAGAGGGTACTTGTTCTTCACTGTCACTTTGTTCAATTGTCTATAATCAATACACATTCGCATGGAACCATCTTTCTTTTTAACAAATAACACCGGCGCACTCCACGGGGACACACTAGGGCGGATGAAACCCTTATCCAGAAGCTCCTAAAGCTGCTCTTTCAGTTCTTTCAACTCAGCTGGTGCCATCCGATAAGGAGGAATGGATATGGGCCGAGTGCCCGGCACCAAGTCAATGCCAAAATCAATATCCCTGTCCGGCGGCATGCCCGGCAGGTCTGAGGGGAATACATCTGGGAAGTCCCTCACAACAGGTACAAGAATCAATGCTAGGAGACTCAACTCCCACATCTCTCACAAAAGCTAAGTACGACAAACACCCTTTTTCAACCATCTTCTGAGCCTTTAAGAACGAAATGACATGGCTAGGGATGAAATCAGTCGAACCATGCCACTCAATCTGAGAAATACCAGGAATGGCCAACGTAACTGTCTTAGCATGACAGTCCAATATAGCATGGTGCGGAGACAACCAGTCCATACCCAATATAACATCAAAGTCCACCATCCCCAACAATAACAGATCTGCCTGGGTCTCCGGACCCCCAATAGATATAACACAGGATCTATAAACATGATCCACAACAATCGTATCACCTACGGGAGTGGATACATGAACATGTAAATCAGGACTACCCCAAGTCGCGCCCAAATGATGTGCAAAATAAGAGGAAACGTAAGAATATGTGGACCCTGGATCGAATAGAACATAGGCATCTCTGTGACAGACAGAAATGATACATGTAATCACTGCATCGGAGGCAACTGCATCACGCCTGTCAGGGAGTGCATAGAATCGTGCCTGGCCTCCACCGGATCTCTCCTCGCCTCTGGGGCGACCACGAGAAGACTGACCTCCACCTCTACTAGCCTGAGATGGTGCTGAAGAGGAGGGCTGATCCCACTGCTGAGTCTTGTCCCTACGAAGTCGAGGGCACTGTCTCCTCATGTGGCCAAACTCACCACACTCATAACATGCACCCGGTGCTGGAGAAAGGGACTGAAGGGAACCCCTCGCCGCAGAAGAACCATGGGCTAAAGAAGTAGGTGTTGCACTCTGGGATGGGAGGGCACTAAGTGATGACCGACCCTGCTGAAACCCCTGTCGACCACGACCATAAGAACCTCCGCTCTGCTCTGGGCGGCCTAAATGAGAAGGTCTAGATGAGCGACCTCTGCTCTACTGGGAATGCCCTCTAGATGGAGCACCATTGAAACTGCCAGAACTACGAGGCCTCTTGGCCTCCCGCTCCTCCCTCTCTCGGCGACGATCCGCCTCAACGGAGCGTGCCATATCAACAACCTGCTCAAAAGATGATGAAAGAACTCGCTCTCTGGTCATAAGAATGCGGATAGAATAGTTGACGCCATCAATGAACCTCCTGATCCTCTCCCTATCAGTAGGGATCATCCATGTGGCATGTCTAGCCAACTGTGTGAATCTAACTCATACTGAGTCACAGTCATATCACCCTGCACCAACCACTCAAACTGGCGACGTAGCTCCTCGCGACGAGACTGAGGTACATACTTCTCTAGAAAGAGAGTAGAGAACTGCTGCCATGAGAGAAGTGCTGCTCCTGTAGGCCTACGCCTCTCGAACACCTCCCACCAATCAAATGCGGGACCAGTGAACTAAAAGGTAGTAAATGAAACTCCGCTGGACTCAAGAATACCAGTCGTACGCAGCATCCTCTGACACTTATCCAAGAAACCCTAGGCATCCTCGCTCTCAACGCCACTGAAATGGGATGGCTGAAGTCTACCAATCCTCTCAAGACGACGCTGCTCGTCGTCGGGCATAGCCTCTGGCGTCTGAAGTCCCTGAACAACCTGCTCAGGTGTGCGAGCTGCAGGGGTCTGCTGACCACCCCCTGTCTGAGATGTCGCTGCAGTGGCAGTAGCTGAAACTACCTGAGCCAAACCGGAACACACCGATAATATCTAAGCAAGAGTCTCCTGAAGACCAGGAATAGCAATAGATACAGTCTGGCCCTGAACTGCGACTGCTGGAGCATCAACCACTGGGGGCTGCTCCTGAACTGGTACAACGGGCGGTTCAGTTGGCACTGCCTCAGCTGCCCTACCTCTACCTCTAGCACGACCGCGCCCACGACCTCTAGCAGGTGGTAATGGAGGTCGTCCACCTCGTCCTGATGCTCGCGTTCTCGCCATCTGCGAGAGAATAGAATATAGAAGTTCAGTTTTCAGGATAACAAGATCGCACAACAGAGTTCAAGAAAAGTGAAGTGTTTCCTAAAGGTTCGCAGCCTCCCGAGGATAAGTACAGGCGTCCCCGTACCGATCTACAAGACTCTACCAACCGGCTCAAGACTCATAAGGCCTAGTAAACCTAGGCTTTGATACCAACTTGTCACGACCCAAAACCCGGTCGTGATGGCGCCCAGCACACTGCTAGGCCAGCCCGACCAATCAAAAATAATTACGGAGCTATGAGCTCACTTATCCAATTTATACATAACAATTGTAAGTCAACATTTATAGAAATACCAAACCAGGGAAACCAAGTCCCAAAACACTATAACTCCCATAGACCGAAGGGTCAAGAGTCAAGAGCCTCTACAGATAACATAAGTGTAATAGTGTTCTACATGATACTCAGTACCGAAAGAAATAGAAATACGAAATCAAAAGACAGATGGAAGGGATGTCAGGTCCTGCGGACTCTGCAGCTACCTCGACTACCCCGCAGATATCGCCTCGGAACGGCTACCGGATCAGGTCTGCTGAGAGGTACCTGGATCTGCACACAAGGTGCAGGGAGTAAAATGAGTACTGCCAGACTTAGTGGTAATAAACAGGGGTAAGCCAGCGTAGATAAGAAATCCACAATAAAGCACTATGTAAAGTCGTAACCAATGCCCTGTAACAGTTCAATATCAATAGTAAAGTACCAACAAGTATCAACAACATAGAATAACAAAAAGCATATGTAGCTAAATGCAATGCAATGCATGAAATGACCGCTACGTCGCGTAGCCCGATCCAATTGGGTACCCGTGCTCACTATGGGGGTTCAGACTCCGGAGGGGCTCCTACAGCCCAAGCACAATATTACTGCGCGTGCAGTCCGATCCAACATATATACCGCTGCGGCGCGCAGCCCGATCCACTACCAGTCAGCTAATATGCAAATACAACCTCGCAGGCTCAAAAGTAGTTTTGAAAACTCTTTTATCATTTTTCAGTTGGAAAACAGTAATATCAAGTTCCAGAGGTTGGAAATAGCATGATAACAGAAATAGCTACGGACTGGTAGTAAACTAGCATGTCACTATCACAAGACAATGATAACGATCCTCGCGGAATCTAATAACTGGCTCACAGCCCACAAGTATACTCAACCGTCCAAGAAGGAGGTTCAACGGCTCAAGAGTAGCCAATATCACAATATAGTATGCAACCATCCGAGAAGGAGGTTCGACGGCTCAAGAATAGCCAATATCATAACACAGTGCCAACAAGTCGGACTAAGCCATAGTCCCCAATCACAATCGACCCCGCACTCACAAGAGAGTACGTGTCTCGCCGCTATACATCGTCACAAAGTGGTATACCGGGGTTTCGAACCCGCTGGTCATCACCCACATCTATTACTCACCTCAATACAGCGCGACGACTACTCTGCGATGCCTTTGCCACGAGAATCAAGCTCCGCACGCGTAGAATCTGATCAAATATAGTAAATACACATCAAATTAGACCAATGGGACAACACCCAATCAAAACAACTCAATTTACATCAAAATTCCCAAAGTTGCCAAAACCCGACTTTCGGTACGCTTCTCGAAAAATTACAAAAGTCACATATTCGGAATCCTCATCTCAATACTAGTCTAGGCATATAAGATTTACCAAAATCGGACTCCATTTGCCCATTCAAAATCTTGATTTTCTAAAGTTCAAGCCTAGGGTTAAATCCTCCATAAATTACCCCGAATTCCTCCATTTTTATGACATAATTGCATAATATTATCAATACTAATCATAATTTAAGTACATAGTTGATTACCTGATGATTCCCCTTGAATTTCTCTTCAACATCGCCTAAATCGTCTCTAAAGCCGAGACCCAAATGTGTGAAATATTTCTGAAATTTTCTAACTTCTCATACAATTAATCTTCTGCGATTTTCGCTTCTACGGATAAAATTCCGCTCCTACGAGCCCGTATCCGCGACCAACTGGTCGCTCCTGCGATTCCAGTCCTGGCTGGCCAATCCTGCTTCTGCGAGAAAAGGACCGCTTTCGCGCGTCCGCTTCCGCGATTGAACAACCGCTCCTGCGAAAACTCCCGCTTATGCGCACCAGAGTCCGTTTCTGCGGACTCGCCTAGGCGATCAATCCTCCGCTCCTGCGGATCTCCCTAATCCGCCTCTAGACCGCTTCTGCGGCACACCGTTCGCACCAGCGACACCGCCTCAGCGGAACAATACCCGCTTCGGCGAACACAAGCGCTTCTGCACTCCTCAATCCGCTCCCGCGGACTCGCCTCCGCGCCCATATTTCCGCAGGGGCGAAAATGACAGAACCAGAATACTTCAAACTGCAATTTCCATGCTTTCTTCCGTTTAACCACCCGAAAATACCCCGAGGCCCCCGGGACCTCATCCAAACTCACCAACACATCCTAATACCTTATTCGAACTTGTTCCAATCCTCAAAACGCGTCTAACAATGTAAAAACCCATAATTCACATCGAATTCAAGCCTAAATTCCTTAAAATTTTCCGAATTACACATTCAATCAAAAACCCGACGAAATAACGTCCGAATGACCTGAAAATATGTGGACATATCCAAAATCACATAACGAAGCTACAGGAATTGTCGGAATTCCATTCCGACCCCGGATCAAAATCTCACCTACCGTTCGGATTTCGCCAAAATTCAACCTTAGCCAATTCAAGCCTATTTCTACACCGGACCTCCAAATTCAATTCCGATTGCTCCCCTAAGTCACAAATCACCTCCCGGAACTAATCGAATCATCAGAATCCGATTCCGAGCCCTCTAACTAAATAGTCAACTTCGGTTGACTTTCCATATTCAAGTTTTCCCTAAAAAAGGCTATATGCCTCATTTTCAATCCAATTCACTCCTAACTCACCCGATAGACTCTAACACTGATATAAAAGCATAAAACATGTAATTACAACATAACGGGGTGGTAATTCCCGTGACGACGGGCCGGGTCGTCACAGCCTCTTATGACTTATTATTACCCCAAACCAACACCTGAGGATGTCTTAATTGAGGAAAGAGACTGGAACCAAACCAACACTTCTTACAACGGAGATTCCGTTTATGAATGGTGTATTGACGGTCTTACTGAAAGACAAATCTCTATTATGTGCCATCGTATGATGATGTATGCTTCTATTTGCGCAGATTCTAATAATGATTTAGTTGTCGCAAAAATAATTATTAATGGATTCATAGGTCAACTTAAAGGCTGGTGGGATAATTGCCTAAGTATTGACGCTAAGAATCATATTCTTACTGCCACCAAAATAGTTAAAGATGAGACTAAGACCGTCGTTTTAATACACGATTCGTTCTATACTTTGATTCTTACTATTCTAGAACATTTCAATGGTAGAATTTACCAATGGTTATGAGAACCTTCGAACTCTCCTAAATGCTTTACGATGTAAACATCTCGGAGAATTTCGTTGGTATAAGGATACTTTCCTTAGTCGTGTTATGGACCTACCTGACAGCGGCCAATCTCATTGAAAAGCCAGATTAGTTGATTGCCTTCCCCCTCTTTTTGCTGAACGTATTAGAAATACGCTCCGAGGAGCAAATAATTCTATTCCTTATGATAATTTAACCTATGGCCATATCATTGGCACTTGTACACAAGAAGGATTGAAACTGTGTAACGAGTTAAAGTTGAATCAACAACTTAAGCGCCAAAAGGCCACAAAAAGATCTCAATTAGGAGATTTCTGTACTCAATTCGGTATTGAAGGACCTTCTAGGCCTAGACTTAATAGAGGAAATTATTCTGGTAATAAACCTCGCCGTAAGAAATATCGTAGGCGCTCCGAACACTATAGGGAAAAACGGGAAGCTAAAAAGGCGCACCGTAAGTCTACGAGATTTGCAAGGAATTTCTCTAAACGTGAGCTTCGCACAGTTAAGTGCTACAAATGTGGTCAATATGGTCACATTGCCCCGAATTGTAAAGCTGATAAGATTAAAGGTTTAGGACTTGATGACGAAGTCCCGGACAAGATTTCAACCATGATTTATGAAGCTTATGCTGTAAAGACAGATCAGTCTGATGTATACCCATCTTCAACTAGTGATCAAGAAGATAGTCCTGATTACGATACTGAATCAGACGATAAAAACAATCTCAATTTGATAATCTTGATTTTAACATGATTAATTCTGAAAATGTTATAGAACTTTTAAAAGAAGTTAAAGACGATGATATTCGTAACAAAATTTTAGAAATGACTTCAAAAGCTTCGTCTTCTTCAAAATCTTTTCAAAAGAATAAGCCGAAAAACTTTATTCCTCAAATTTATTCTATGAAAGAAGTTTTTGACAAATTACAAAAGAAGCATGAAATAGTCGAAACTCGCGATTCTTCTCTCGATGATTTAAAATTCGAAGTTGAAAAACTGAAGCAAGAGATTAAATCTCTGAAACAAAATCAGGCAGTTCACCATCACAGAATTTCTCGGTTAGAGAGAAATGAGAAGTCATCCGATTCTGAAGCTTCAACTTCTGTTCCTAATAAAGGAAAAGAAAAAATTCTCTTTGAAGAAAATAATTCTTCTGACACAGATTTTTTTAAATAAAAAACTTGATCTTTCTAAAAAAGATATTTTTTTAGGAATGTTACAGGTCGTAACTGCGCATAAATGGCATGTTCAATGTACGATTTTAGTTAACAGAGAATTTACTATAACTGATACTGCTATAATTGATAGTGGTGCTGATGTAGCTGTATTCACGAAGGATTAATTCCTTCTAGATTATTTGAAAAAACTACTCATGTAGTTAAATCTGCTTCTAATCACTCTTTGTCTATTCGCTATAAATTAAGTAAAGCCCATATTGCCAAGACAAGGTTTGTATTCCTCATTTTTTTTTTCTAGTAAAAGATTGCATGAGTCCTCAAATTATTTTAGGAACGCCTTTCATAAATGCAATCTACCCTTTTACTCACATTGATGCAAAAGATTTTACAGCCACTTTTAATAGCAAACCGATTTCCTTTCAGTTTATAACTGATCCTATTACCAGAGATATAAACTCTATGATTTTGAATAAAGAACGATTTGTAAATTCTTTACAACTCGAAATCTACTGTCATAATATTACAAATTCTCTTCAATTGGCAAAAGTTCAAGAAATAAAATCGATTTCTGAAAAAATGGCTGTTTATATTTGTGCCGATTATCCAAGTGCTTTTTGGAATAGAAAGAAACATATTGTCACTCTTCCTTATGAAGATGATTTTTCAGATGAAAAAATTCCAACTAAATCAAGACCCTGTCAAATGAATGCAGAGTTAGTTGAATTTTGCAAAAAGGAGATTGATAATCTTTTACAAAAGAATTTGATCAAACCTTCTAAATCACCTTGGTCTTGCACTGCTTTTTATGTTAATAATGCAGCTGAAAAAGAACGCGGTCATCCCCGATTGCTGATTAATTACAAACCGTGAAATAAAGTTTTGAAATGGATTAGATATCCAATCCCCAATAAAAAAGATTTACTTTCAAGACTTTATGATTCAAACATATTTTCAAAGTTCGATTTAAAATCTGGTTATTGGCAAATTTAGATTTTTAAAGAACACTCTTATAGAACTGCTTTTAATGTTCCATTTGAGCAATACGAATGGAATGTAGTGCCTTTTGGCCTAAAAAATACACCTTCTGAATTTCAAAAAATTATGAATGATATATTCAACTCTTATTTAGACTTTATTATAGCTTATATCGATAATATATTGGTATATTCAAAAGCTCTTGAACAACATATTCAACATTTGGATATTTTTAAGAAAATAGTTATTCAAAATGGTTTAGTAATTTTAAAACCAAAAATGAACCTTTTTCAAACTGAAGTAAGATTTCTTGGACATAATATTTGTCAAGGGAACATTACTCCTATTCAAAGATCCATTGATTTTGCTTCTAAGTTTCCTGATGTTATTACTGACAGGACTATGCTGCAAAGATTTTTAGGAAGTTTGAATTATATTTTCCCTTTCTACAAAAATCTTTCTCGAGATTTAGCCCCTCTTTTTGATAGGCTAAAAAAGGATTCTAAATCCCCTTAGATTGATAGTCTGACAAATCTAGTTAAATAGGTAAAACAACGTGTTCATTCACTTCCCTGCTTAACTCTTGCTAATCCTAATTGGCAAAAAATTATTGAAACTGATGCTTCCAGTATTGGCTTTGGTGGGATACTTAAACAAATTAATCCCAACGATAAGCATGAATACTTGATTCGTTTTCATTCCGGAAAATGGAATGAAGCCCAGAGGAAATACCCTACTGTGGATCACGAAATGCTTTGTATATTTAAATGTGTTCTAAAATTTCAAGATGATTTGTATAATCAGAAGTTGTTAATAAAAACTGATGCTCAGTCTGTTAAATTTATGTTTAACAAAGACTATAAGCATGACGCTTCTAAAATGATTTTCGCTAGGTGGCAAGCACAGCTGACACCTTTTGATTTCGAAATTCTTTATAAAAAGGGAATCGATAATTCTCTACCTGATTTCTTATCAAAAGAATTTCTAAATTAAAATATGAATCATAGTACATATTTTTGTGATAACAAAATAATTGCAATTCTTCTAGTCGTTCCTCTTGGACAAGATATCCAAGAAATAATTCTGAAAAAGCTAATTGATAATATTCTAGAACAAGATAAAGAAGATGACTTCTCATTTTCAATATTTGATTATGAAGATGAACATATTTCATGGTACTATATAGATACTTATTATGAATTTTACTAATCCTCCTTTTTATTTAAGGATGGGTGGAAACTGAGAACCATTATGGTCTCCGCCAGTTCGCGGAAAAGGTGGCGGAGGACAGAATAATCGGGGAAAGGGAAGATATGTCCCTCCAATTTCGCCTAATTCATCTTATTCATCATCCAGAGATTTTCTAGCTTTGAGAAAAATAGCGAGAAAAACTTTGGTGAATTCTAAGGTTGGAGAATCTTCTTCAACTCCAGCAATTTCACTAGACAATATTCCGGAAAGCCATCCATTATATGGACAATTAAAAGCTTTCCTTGATTCTTAGAAGCAAAGTAATACATTCGCTTCGATGATGAAAGAGGGAGATATGCCTTCAAAGGAATTCAATAAAGGATCAAAAGAAATGATATTTTTTATTGAGCCTTCTGATATGAAAAGGGATCCGTGGGAAATATGCCAACGGTACCTTACATCTAGATTGTATTTTCCAGGTGAATCATACAAACAACGTAGTTACTACGAAATCCTGTTAATCTCCACGGGCACTGTTGATATTCAACACTTCACTGGTAACGATAACAAGACTTACCAGTATTTTAAATTAATTGTTAAAAGAATTCTAACATTTGAATCTTGGGGAATTTCTACAATTTCTGAAAAGAATGTTTTAATAAATAGAACTCCCACAAGCTTTACTTACTGGGATTATATCCAGGCTTTTTCAAAAGTATTTTTTTTACAATAATGACAAGCACAAATATTCTTGGTGGATAAAAATTTGTTCAAACATTTTTAATGAACCTATTCCTACTTGGTTTATTAAACGGTGGACATATTATGGTCCTACCACAAAAATTTTACCAGAATCAATCCTAAATCTTTATAAAGAATGGACTGCAGTTTCACCATTCCTAACAGATTTATATTTATCCGAACACATCTGCAAAGTAGGTACTATTGACTAGATGTATTTCTTTATTCAATATTCTATTCCCTAGATTTGCAAATGGATACGAGAAGTGGGATATACTTCCCCTGAAGAACAAATTCCATGCCTATACAGAGTCTGTTATACCAATTTTTGGGACAAGTTGATCAAAACAGATCCCCAGACAAAAATGCTTTATGGCACCGAAGTAATCAATCGGATTAAAAATTCAGTTGTCGAATACAAGGTAAAGCCAAATAAATTGGTAGCTGACGATTCAGTAACTCATATTGCCAGGAGAATCTCCGTACGAGAAGGTGATAGGGAGGAAATGATCAGAAATTATTTAAAGGAGGTAGAACAAAGTTTATTGCAGAACCTCTCCTAGATTGATAAATCAGATTCTTCAATGAGAAGTAATTCCAGTACTGGAGATATGCCAGAAACAAATTTAAAAGAGTCTCAACGGCCAAAGACACCTTCTTCTATAACAGAAGAAAAAATTCTTCAAATAGAACAGTTCCTGCAAGCACAGGAAGGATCATTCAAAAAATCTAAAGAAAATGACAAGATGTAATAATAATAATCTTGTTAAAAATTGTTAAAGATGGACAAGAGATAAGACCTGTCCGCTTTATTTGTTTTATTCTTATTAGCAGACAAAATAAATGTCTGCTTTTTGTAAGGGCCTGAATGTGGGACCCACAGAGATTCCTTTTGTTCCCCTGGTCCGTCTATATAAGGACCACTCCCTTATTCATTTGGAACAAGCCAAGTTTGGCAAAGCTCTCACCTCTCTCTACTTGTAATATATTTTCTTACTAAATAAAGTTTGTGTTTATATTATCCGGCATCTTCTTGGTGACACCTTCGACCTTTCCGATCAGGTACTATTCCGATTTCTCTTCTCTTTTTCTTCAAATGATAGTCGGAACTATTTTCGGCTAAGTTTGTTCATATCTATGTTGAAGCTCCGGTAACTACAATAGGGATGTCATGATTTTATCTAGACTCAATCATAATATTATGAGAAGGTTATCATATATCTCAGCCTTATTTCTTATCAAAAGTTGACTTGGTTCAAAGGTGGTGGAATAGTCGATTCCGGCACTATCTACAGTATAACGAGCAGTGGTATATTGTAAGTCCCCGCTTAGCTATGGTGCGTTTAGGGGCAATAATTAATACCACAGTTAGAACTGTTATTACTGTTGACAGTATCGGAAAACAGACAGGCTCCATGCTTTGGTAATGACTTCTAGCCTTCCATACAGTCGACCAAAATTTATGAATAAAGCTAGATTTAAATAACCAACTTGAGTATTTTGAGGAAATCATTGCTTTCTATCCCAGCCTAGATAACCGTGCGGTCTACCGCCAGCCATATAGATCTTGAATCGAAACCTTTTCAGAAGAATTGTTAGATGAAGACATAATAGAAATTTGTATATATATGTTAAATATCTACTTCTGGCCATGCTTTAGATATAAAGTATAAACTGCCTAACACGCATATTTGTCAAAATAAAGTTTGCATTCCTCACTTCTTTTTTCTGGTTAAAAATCAGTTATATCCTCCTATTATTTTAGGAACTCCTTTTATAAACGTTGTTTATCCTTTTACCAATATTGATGCAAAAGGTTTTAATGCTACCTATAATAATAAAAATATTTATTATTCTTTTGTTACAAATCCTGTAACTCGTGATATCAATGCTTTAATTGACATGAAACAAAAGCATGTAGATTCTTTGCAATTAGAACTATTTAGCATGAACATATTTGATACAATAAATTCTGCTAAAACAAAAGAAAAAATCAATTTGATTTCTAAAAAATTGGCTATTGATATTTGTGCCGATCATCCTAGTGCTTTTTGGAACCGAAAAAGCATATTGTTACTCTTCCTTACGAAGATACTTTTTCTGAGGATAATATTCCTACAAAATCTCGACCATGCTAGATGAATTCATAATTGGTCGCCTTTTGTAAAACTGAGATTGATAGTCTCTTACAAAGAGGTCTGATAAAGCCCTCAAAATCCCTTGGTCTTGTTCGGCATTTTACGTTAATAATGCTGCAGAAAAAGAACGAGGAATTCCCCGATTAGTTATCAATTACAAACCTCTTAATAAGAGTTTAAAATAGATTAGGTATCCGATCCCCAATAAAAGGGATCTTCTTTCTCGTTTATATGATGCTAATATATTTTCAAAATTCGATTTAAAATCTGGTTATTGGCAGATTCAAATTTTTAAAGAGCATACTTATAGAACCGCTTTTAATGTTCCCTTTGGACAATATGAATGGAATGTTATGCCATTTGGTCTAAAAAATGCTCCTTCTGAATTTCAAAAAATCATGAATGACATTTTTAATCCATATTTGGATTTCATCATTGTTTATATTGACGATATTTTGGTTTATTCCAAAACCTTTGAAACACATATCAAACATCTTGATATTTTCAAAAAGATTGTTATACAAAATGGTTTGGTAATTTCTAAACCAAAAATGAGTTTATTTCAAACTGATGTTAGATTTTTAGGTCATAATATTTCTCATGGAAAGATAACCCCTATACAACGTGCAATTGAATTTGCTTCTAAATTTCCTGATATTATTACTGATAGAACTCAATTACAAAGGTTCTTAGGAAGCCTTAATTATGTCTCCCCTTTTATTAAAGACTTGTCGCGTGATTTAGCCCCATTATACGACCGGCTAAAAAAGACCTACAAACAACCTTGGACTAATTTACATACAAAAATAGTCCAAAATATTAAGCAAAGGGTAAAAGCTTTACCCTGCTTAACTTTGGCCAATCCTACTTGGCAAAAGATTGTTGAGACCGATGCATCCAACATCGGTTATGGTGGGATTTTGAAACAAATCAATCCCATTGATAAAAGAGAATATCTGATAAGATATCACTCTGGAAAGTGGAACGATGCCCAGAAGAAATATGCTACCGTGGCCCACGAAATGTTGACAATTGTCAAATGTGTTTTAAAATTTCAAGACGATTTGTACAATCATAAGTTTTTAATAAAAACTGATGCCCAATCTGTCAAATATATGTTTGACAAAGATTTTAAGCATGATGTTTCTAAGCTCATGTTTGCTAGATGGCAGGCTCAACTAGCACCTTTTGATTTTGAAATTGTTTATAAAAAGGGAATTGATAACTCTCTTCCTGACTTTTTATCTCGTGAATATCTTGAATAATGAGTTATTACACCAACTTCTTCAACGATGAGACTCTTATTTCCATTATAAGAGCGATTCCTTTAAATAAAGACTTACAAAGTCTTATTATTGATAAAGTAATCACTTCGATTATGGACGATGATTTTGAATTTTCAATTCATGATTATTCTGATGTTTCTAATCAAGATCTTAATTGGTTATACCGTGACGAAGATTTCTACTTTTCTGAATGATTTACTATCTGTGCAGAATGGACCCTCCTTGGGCCACCAGAGGAAGAGGTAAGGGAAAAACACCCTCTCGATCATCCTCAAATTATCAAAATCGATCATATCAAGGATCGTCATATGGATCCTCATCTTCCCCAGTAATACAATCGGGAAGAAAACAATTGATAAATTCAAAAATTGTCCAGCAAGAAGAATCTTCTTCTTCTTCTTCAATACATCTGGAAGATATCCCAGAAGACAGTCCGTTATACGGACACTTACAAGCATATTTAGCCAGCAAAAAGCAAAGTGATACATTTGCTTCAATCGCTAAAGAGGAGGATGAAGATACTAAATCCTATGAGAAATTGCTCAAGAAAGAAATGATATTTCTTTGGGAAAACTCTGAAATTCAGAGAAAAGACGAGCCGTGGAAGATATTCCATAGATACCTTATTAATGGATTATATTATCCGGGTGAATCATATAAAACCCGATCTTATTATGAAACTATCCTTACAACTACGGGTAGTGCAGAGATTCAACACTTCTCTGGTTACAATACTTCCGAGAATGTTTATAGCTTCTCAAAGATTATTATCAAACAGATAATATCTGTTGACGAATGGGGAATATCTACCATGAAAGAAAGGCAGATAAGTCTAAACAAATCCCTTATGAGTTTCACCTATTGGGATTATATCACAGCATTTGATAAAGTGCTATACTACAATAATGATCGACATAAGCATACTTGGTTTATCAAGATATGTGCGAAGATATTCTCTGCACCTATTCCAAACTGGTTTATAAATTGGTGGTCATATCATGGCCCTACGGTAAATATTTTACCTGAACCATTTCTGAAGTTATACAAAGAATGGACGAAGATTTCGCCTTTTCTTACCCAGTTATACCATGCAGATCATATATGTTTTTTGGAACGTATAGATCAATTATATTTCTTTATTGAATTCTCAATCCCTTGGATTCATAAATGGAATCCAGAATTCGGTTATACCGAAGAAAAAATCCCTTGCTTATACAGGGTATTTTACAATAATTTTTGGGATAAATTAATGAAAATTGATCCCAAAACAAAGCAACTTTATGGACAAGAGTTATTAGACACCATTAAGTCACAAATCCAGTTATACTCGAAGGTGTCTCAGAAAACCATCTTATATGATGACTGTTCAATGAGGCATATTGCTCGAAGAATCTCTATTCAGGATATGTATACATAATATACTAATCCAGCAATACCTGGACGAAGTTAAAAGAAACTTGATAGAGACTATTAATAAAACTGAAAAGTCTGACTCATCAATGCAAAGTGAAACAAGCAACGAAGATTTACAAGACTCTCAACCGATGGAAACTGAGAAAATATTATCTGATAACGAGATCCGCAAGGTGGAAAATTTCCTCCAAACAGTGGAAAAACACGGAAAAAAGAAACAATAAAGCCGCCGGACCTACTGACAAGACAGGTGAACAGTAGATATACCGTGCAAAGGCCCGCATGAGGGACCTACTTACTATTTATGAACAGTAGAAACACTGTATAAACAGTAAAAACATTGTGTATGGGCCCACATAAGGGACCCACTTTTTACTATTGATAGATTCTTTTTTCTTTTATAAATAGGAGCCTTCATTCATTAGGAAGGCAAGGAAGAAAATACCTTTCTTCTTGAAAGCTCTCTCTCTCTCTCTCTCTCTCTCTCTTCTCTATTGTAAACATCTCTTTCTCTTTGTAAAGTTTTATTTTCAAGAAAGAATACAATGATACGTATTCTCCAAAGGGCTAAGGTACTTTTGTTCTTCATCTCTTCTGTCTTCTCCTTCTCCTCTCTGTAAGCCGTGACTATGTCCGGCTAAGAATATTCATGTCTATGTTAGTTTTCTAACGTCTTATACTTGTTTACTATGAAAGATCTAGACTTATCAAAATATAAAGGAATTTTATAAAGAATTTTTGACTTGGTTCCGGGATGGTGGTACAGTCTCGGGTACATTACTATCTTTATTAGCTCCGTTTAACAAGCCGTGTTTTAAGCCCGCTAAGCTAAGTGCGTTAGGGCATCTTCATCACGGTCAGAATGGTTAGACAAGAGCTAGTATAGATAACTAGTGTGTTCCAGACAGGCCCCTTGCTCGGGTAAAAGGTTACCATACAGTCATTAAGCTTTGTAAAATTCTTCTATATTTTCGACTCTTGAGTCCTTATTGATTGTGCGGATTACCGCCAGTCCTTAAGCTAAAGGATACAAATTAGGCTACGCGGACTACCGCATGCCTATGCAGAGATCCTGTTAATGGTATCAGAGCCTAGGCGCTTTCATAGTAAATAAAGTACTAGATGTGAAGAAACTAGCATAGACATGAAATATTTGAACATGGATCCAGGAGAAACTAGTACTAAAAGTACTAGATTAGAAGAGGTAGATATACCTCTTAATCTTGATTTATTGAATAAATGGACTATTCCTAAAGTCCCTATGAAAACCATTTATGATTATGGTTTGTTTGATAAACTGTCTAATAAACAGTTGATTAAAACGACAGAGCAATCTTTAGCTCTAAACTCATCCGAACAGACGATTTGTTTACTCAGCAAGAGAGATATTTCTTCTTATAGAAACATGTATAATTATTTGCATATTGGTATGGTTCAAATTGCTTTTAAACCTTTAACCCTTAAAGGGTTACCGGAGACTTTCCTAGCAGCTCTTAGAGATGCTAGAAATTTAAATTTTAGACAGTCTCTAATGGGTTCGATTGAATCTACTGTCGCCTATGGTCCAATATATTTCAATACTCAACCCAATTTACAATTATCTCTTTCTGATGTTAATATTCTTGATGCCTTGACATTAAATGTCAAAACTCATGGTTATAACTATGCTCCGGGTTCAGAACTTATATGTTTGTCTTATAGAATTTATTTTAAATTATTGTCTACTTTAAATCCGAAATGTAAGTTATATGATACATCCGATCAAACGATTTTGGTAGAAACTAATTTTGCCAAATCAAAGGTCACCACTAGGAGACCTATTAAGTGGGAAGAAATTAATTTTCCAACCACTTGGACCTTAAATTCGGTCATATCTCCCGAACAGATTACTAATGCTGTTTCTCGGGACGAGTATTCTCATATTACTCAAAATCCTGATGGAAGGATTTGTATCCAGTTTGATAACGAGACCCCTGTTAATAGCAGAAGGTCAATTTCTAGCCATTTCCCGGCTATTCAACATATCTCTCCTATAGAAAAGGTGGTCTATGGACCAGCTCGAAAGAGTGCCGCATCACCGCATACGATTTCCAGTAGAGATAATAATAGCTACGTTGAAGAGGTACGAATCAACCCTCAAACAAATATTGTCCAGGATAGTAAAAATGTCCCGGATAAGGACATTCCTTCCCCATCCGAAATGGATTTTGACCCAGATAGTACTTAATGATTCCACACCAAATTGATTTTAGTCCGGGTTCTCCGGCAAGAAAGTTTATTCAAAAAGAATTTTCCGATAAAAAATGGAACCAGTTTAAAACTTGGTTTTTTGACACTTATAGTGAAAATGATTTAAATTGTATTTCGCAAGAATTCTATGAAACTTGTGCTTTGCATAATCAAATCATATATTTTGTTCCCTGGTTTATAACCACTTATTTGCCTTATTACATTAAGGTACTAACACGTTCTTATCATGAAAGCGATGGTAAGATTGTTACCATTGTATATCCTCCTCAAGCCCCGTTTGTTTTACCAAATAGTACTGGTATAACATTTTCTGCTTTTCAAAAATTTATTGAAAAAAATGTCGGGCAAGTTAGTATTAACGAGATTAATAATCTCTTTTCTCAAAATAATTATTTGAGCCTTTATGTTAAAGTTTTAGGAGAACATATTAGTTCTCTTGATCAAAAGCTTGATAAGCTTATTGTTTTGATAAAGAACTTGAGTAAAAAGACTACTATTGAGGTAACACATACTTCCAGTGTTGCTTCGACTTCAAATAGTCAAACTGTTCCAACTCATATTCAGCGTCCTCCTGAGATTACGGATTTTAAGTCTTCTACATTTAAAACTCTTGAAGACCTTCTCAATGAGAAATTTGCTAATCTCGATCTTAAACCGTTAAATCTTTCAAATGACTTTGTTGATAGAATAGAGTCCACTTCTGACTATAAAGAAGAAATTTGGTCAGAGTTTAATAAACTCAAAGGATCTAGAGGTTTGATTAAGCCAAATAGTAGGTATGGTGATAATCCGAGAATGACAAATTTTTATTATTCTCGACCTACTCCTCAAGATGTCTTAATCGAGGAACGTGATTGGAATCAGACTAATATGTCTTATAGTGGTACCCATATTTACGAATGGAATCTCGATGGTTTAACCAATAGACAGTTAACCATCCTTGTTCATAGAATACTAATGTATTCCACGATCCGTAAAGCTACTGGCAATACAGATAAAACTATTGCTAAAATGATAATCGCTGGCTTTACTGGCCAACTTCGTGGCTGGTGGGATAATAATCTTACTTCCCCTCAAAAGGCTTCAATCATGGAAGCCAAAGCCAAAGAAGCGGGTTTTGATAACCTAGGTCTTCCCCTTGCTGCAGATAGAGAAGATGCAGTCTATACTCTTATCTTGAATATTTTAGAGCATTTTAGTGGTAGATTTACCAACCAAAATGAAAATGTTCGTATTCTTTTAAATAGTCCTGAGATGTAAGAATCTCAGCGAATTTCGTTGGTATAAAGATACATTTCTTAGTCGGGTTATGGAATTACCCGAGAATGCTACCGATTTTTGGAAAGCAAAGTTTATAGATGGTCTTCCCCCTTGTTCGCCGAAAGGGTAAGAAATACCCTAAGGGGAAATAATACTCATATTCCCTATGACACCTTTACCTATGGTAATTTGGTAGGAATTTGTACCCAAGAAGGGTTAAAACTTTGTAATGAGCTACATCTAGCTCAACAAATTAAGAATACTAGGCGCCAAGAAAAATCTCAATTAGGAGACTTCTGTACCCAATTTGGAATGCCTAATAACTCAAGAAAAAAGAGTTATAAGCGTCATAACGCTGATTATTCCGATAAGCCTTATCGAAAGAGAAGATCTAGATATAGATCGAAAGAAGAGCGTGATACTAGAAAGTCACATCGTAAATCTACTAGATTTGCAAAAAATAGATCCAAACGGGATCTTGCCAACATTAAGTGTTACAAATGTGGAAAATTTGGCCACATAGCTCCAAATTGTAAGCTTCATAAACTTAAAGCTTTAGAGCTAGACAATGAATCTTACAACAAGGTTTATGGTCTTTTGTACACTTCCGGATCTGAATCGGATTATATCTCAGATTCTTCCGAATACGAATCCGAAGCTGACTTGATTAAATTAGATACTAACGAAGATCGTGATATATCTTCCTGTGTAACCTGTAATAGCACTGCTTGTACTTGTGAAAATGATGAATTTTATAAATTACAAGCTGTTTTTCAAGATTTGAATGTGCAAACTATTTCTTCTGAAAATGTCATAGATCTTTTAAAAGAAGTTACGGACGATAAACTTCGTCAAAAAATTATTAATTTTGCTTCAAGCTCTAGTAATACTACCGAGTCTTCAAATGATTTCTTTTCCAAGAAAAGGATTGAGTATACTCCCCCTTATACGATTGATGAAATCAATAGACGACGAGAAAATAGAGTCAATGTGACTCGCGATGCCTCTTTTAATGATCTAAAGGAGGAAATTGAAAATCTGAAAAGGGATATTAAATCTCTTAAACAGAATCAAATGATTCATGATCACCGAATTATTCAACTAGAAAATTATAATTCTCTAGTTCAGTCACCTACCGATAAAGGTAAAAATACTGCTACCGAGGAAAAGGAACCTCACTCTCTAGATATCAGTCCTGCTAAGGATATGTTTCTAGGAATGATGCAAATAGTGACTGCTCATAAATGGTACATTAATTGTACTATTCTCGTTAGTAACGATTTTACAATTTCTGGTGTTGCTATGATTGATAGTGGTGCAGATGTTAGTTGCATCCAAGAAGGATTAGTTCCCACTAAATATTTTCAAAAAACTACTCATATGGTTAAATCTGCTTCTGGCCATGCTTTAGATATAAAGTATAAACTGCCTAACACGCATATTTGTCAAAATAAAGTTTGCATTCCTCACTTCTTTTTTCTGGTTAAAAATCAATTATATCCTCCTATTATTTTAGGAACTCCTTTTATAAATGTCGTCTATCTTTTTACCAATATTGATGCAAACTTTTTTATATTGCAGAATAGTCTAAATAATATATGTGCCACTTTATCATTTCGTGTTTTTCGATTTAATAATTTATTATTAAATATTTATATTTTTTCAAATTGGAAGCAACCCCCACTTCCAACCAAGAGGTTGTGAGTTCGAGTCTCCCCAAGAGCAAGGTGGGAAGTTCTTGGAGGAGGGAAGGATGCCGGGGGTCTATTTGGAAATAGCCTCTCTACCCAGGGTAGGGGTAAGGTCTGCGTACACACTACCCTCTCTAGACCCCAGATTATACTGGGTTGTTGTTGTTGTTGTTGTTGTTGTTGTTGTATATTATGTATTAAGAGATATTAAAAGTATAAAAAAATGTGTAATAATTTTTATTACCAAAATTGGCATATCTTTATTAGATTTTTTCCCCCAATGGAATGAGCACAAGAATGTTCTAATACCTCCATTAAAAGGAAAAAAAACTAAAGAAGATGTGCCAAAGTACAAGTTACAATACAATCTACATTGTATCTCTAACAAATCTCAAAAATCCTTCAAGGTTTGGAGGAGGTTCCGTTGGTAGTGGTGGAAAGAAGTTTGTTCATCACCACTTCCCAGCAAAGCAACATACTTTTCAAGTTCAGCTATCATTTCTTCATAAGCTTCATCCACATCTGGTTGTGATTCCGCAAGTCCAATATTTCTTCTTTTCAAGCGAATCCAATCTCTGAATAACACCGATTTTTCCAAGTTCTCCCTCATAGATGCTCTATGATCACCTATTTGAAGTCTTTCTTGACTGAAGGCGCTCTTTGATGCAACAGTTGAAGCTTGAATCGATAAAATATCGCGAGCCATCCTTGCAAGAATAGGAAAATGTTTCCCCGTTACTTCCACCATTCCAAAAGCTTAAAACTCCCGTCTGGATTCTCCTTCTCAAGTCCCTGAAGCTCATTTAGATGAGAAGTTTTATCATAATTATCTCCTTGAGAACCCCTAAACTTCGTTCAAGATTTAAGTGCCTTCAATCCCGCGGCTCTTTTAGACGACGATCGGTCGGGTCGTTACAGGTTGGAACATTTGACCTAGAATGTTCTAAGGATAGTTGGTATGTATTATATATTGTTTGAGTATTAATTTTAATTGATGCTTTTGCATATGCAAGTGTAGCACGTTTCTCTACTAAAAGATCTAAAGCCCTATAAATATTTGTATACAAAAAATGCGGGCATCCTAATTTCATTTGTAGGGTTTAACATTGCAGCTACACCATAAATAAGGGGGTATGGAAAAAATATTTTTAAAATTTTTCTTTCATTGCATTTATAGCAAGTTGTTAAATTTCCCCACCATCCGAAAAATTCATAAATAATTCATATAAGGCTGCAATATAAACTAAACATTTGAAATAATTGTATAATATTGTCCGGAAAATACGTTTGTAGCAGCTTGAAAATGTTCTAAAAAATCTATAAGAATTTTAACGTTTGTCCAATCTTGGGTTGTAGGCATTTCATCATCATCCACACCCCCAACCCGAGCATTGAACGTTGCATTAATTGGGTTCCTGTATTTCTAAGCAACTACTGAACTTTTGTACATATAATTTCATATAGTGGGGCAAGGTAAACTTTCGTACTAAACTTTTGTAGAATCTTTCTTTCTCTTAGTCCATATTCATCACATTTTTTAAAATACTCCCTAAGTCTATTTCTACGGTTAGAATAAAAAATCCAATTAAGAGCCATTCTAACCTTTTCAATTTCTAAATTTAAAATTCGCATACCATCACCGACAATTAAATGATAAATATGACAAATACATCTAATATAAAATATATTACTAAATACAGGATTTAATATTGTTGTACGAATATATACTGCACTAGTGTTGCTAGAAGCATTATCCATAGAAATTGACATTATTTTATCACTAATGCAAAAATATCTATAAGTATCTCCAACAGTGTTAGCGATAAACTTATTTGTGTGACGTGAATTAGTTATTCTATACGCAAGAATGCGTTTTTGCATTATCCGCTCCTCATTTATCTAGTGACTAGTAACAGTTAGGTAATCACAATTGTTATTACTTCTACCAATATCAGTGGTAATAGAAATTCGATTACTTATATGACTAAATAAATATCGCAAATATTGTTCGTATTCATGTTTAAATTTATAAATATCGGCGTTAACTGTTGCACGAGGCCAACCTTTATAAGTAGGATTAAAAACTTTTCTAATATAATGCACAAAATTAGGATTAGAAGGAAAAGTATATGGTAAACACATAACGGTAACCATCTTTGCTAATTCTTCCCGATCTTTAATATAAAATACCTCCGGTAACAGTGTTAATTCCAGGTTGAATTAGATTTGAACCTGTACTAGAGTTACCCGCATTTTTTACACTTGTCCCCTCTAGTTGTGCTTTCAATTTGTAACATTTAACTTTTTCACTAGGGTGTGTTAGTATGTGCCTAGTCAAACTATCCGTGCCACTACGGTCTCCAGTAAATTTATGCACCAACAATTTTTTACAATTATTACACTAAGTCCTATTTTGTTCTCTTAGTTGAGTAAAAAATTTCCAAACTACTGATGTTTCTTGACGTTTAGAAGGTTGTCTACTAAAAGTAGGTGTTTGTACAGGTGGGTCTATTGGTGCATCACTTGGGTTATTAGCCGGACTAATAGGTGTATCATCTAAATTTGGTTGGGTTTCATCTAAATCCTGTTGGGTTTCATCAAAATCACGTTGGGTTTCATCAAAATCCAGTACAAAATTCAGAATCCGTAAATTGAAAATAAAGATTATCACTATCAAGAATAATTGGACCACCACGAAGGGTAGGTCGGGGAACCGGGGGAGGGGGGAAGGGTAGTTGGTTGACGACTACTTTCACTCATTTTAGCTTTTCCCTTACCACTAAATATTTTTTTCAAAGAAAATGCCATATTAGTTATAATTATGCAAACTAAAGCACACAAAATATATTCTTAAAAATTAAGAGATGGAACGAGTTTACCGAATTGCCGAACAACTTCTTCAAAATTAAAAATTAAAAATCGTTGAAGATTTGAAGACTTGAATACTTCAATTCACCAACTTCACAAAATTTCACAAAATTAAAATAATAATATAAGCAATTATATAAGAGAAATTGGATATAGATTGAGAGATTGAGAGAGATTGAGATAGATTGATGAATTAGTGAGTAAAAATGAATGAATGAGGGAGTATTTATTGTTGAGAATTGAGAAAAAGTGTAATTATATAAAGTTTGGGGTTATATTAAAGTTTAGGGGCCATTTGGTTATTTTTGCAAGTGCCAAACGGCTATTTTTGCAGCCCCAACACCTACTTTTGAAATTGGACCGTTTGGCATTTTTAATTTTTTTTTTAAAATTTTGACTGTTGGGACCGGCCGAGGACCGCTACCCGGTCCCGGTCTTGCGGTCCCGATCTCGTGGGCTCAGAGGTTGGGACCGGCCCGCCATGAGCCTTGAAGACCACATGGGCCCGGCACATCAGGATCAGCCCACCAGGACCGCCAGGCCCGCCAGGATCGCGATCCCGGTCCGGATCCGGCCCACAATACAGTGTTAGGCTCGGGTTTTGGTAATTTTGGAATTTTTGGTATTTTTCGAATATTTTCGCTTGGTATTCGTTCCCTTAGCTTATTTTGATGCTGTAATTCTGATTTTAACTATATTCAGCACGAATGGAAGCCAATTCGAGAGGCAAAGGCATCACAAAGTAGTATTTTCACCAATTTGTGGCAAGTAACCATTTTAAATCTTGTACTGAGGGTACAAAACCACGGTACTTGACTTGTTTAGACAAATATGGCGACACACATGCTAGGTGACGAGCGTACGGGCTTGCATCAGTAGGGATTGTGACTTGATCTGTCCCGTAACGACTATTAAGCCGCGTATGTGGTTTGAAAATATTATATTATTCCTTGTTTTAGGTATTATACTGTATAATGGGATGTATTCCATGTTTGGGGCCTTGTGCTAACCTATAGCAACCCTTAGGGGCATTTCTGTCTATTTTCCTCACTTTACTTGCTACAAGCAAACTATCAGTCATGTTTTACCGCTTAAATGTTTTAAAACTGGGTTGTTACTTTACTCCTAAAGGTGAGGACTGTCTGGGTTGATTCCCTAATTTCCATTGTTGTGCCCAAAAGGGTGTAAGGTTAAAACTGAAAAAGGTTGAGAACCCCAATTGTTAGAATGTTTATATATATATATATATATATATATATATATATATATATATATATATATATATACACACATGGATCGGATTGCACACTACAACGATACTTATATGGATCGAGATGCATGTCGCAGTGATTTATTTATATTGGATCGCGCTACACGATGCAATGATATAACGTTTGGGCTGTAAGGGCTCCTCCAGAGTCTTCACACTCCCAATGAGCATAGTCGACTGTAAACATATGAATCGGTCTGCACGCCACAACAGTTATTATGATTTCTATAGTTTTGAGATATAAATGAGCTGAGTGCTGAAAGTGAGTACTGAGAGGTTTGCCCGAGGGGGCATATTTTGAGTGATTCTTTGCCCGAGGGGCACTATTATGTTGTTTCTATTGTTTCACTCTTCTTTTAAATAAGTCTCCATTGGATATATTGCTAAATAACTCATATCAATGTTTTAAATTGAAAATGGTGATTCTTTTGACGGAATTGATTTTAAGGTTATAAGTTTTCGAACTGCTCGTCACTTCTTTCAGTACTTACTTACTTTAGTTACTTACTGAGTTGGCGTACTCACGTTACTCCCTGCACCTTGTGTGCAGATTCAGGTGCCCGAGAGGCCGAGTGGGAGCTTTTCAGTTGTTCAGCAGTTGCTAGGAATTTTGAGGTAGCTACATGACATTCGTAGTCCTGTTTTCTCCCTTCTATCCTGTTGTTTTCTGCATTTCTAGACATTTGATATAGTAGGTATTCAGACTTGTATTAGAGGTTGTAGACTCGTGACACCAGATTGTTGGGGCTGTGTAGTTATTGTCATTTTACCTTCCACATATTTCTGTTATTTTAACGCTTATGATGAATTTCATATTTTAAAACTTTTGATAGAAAATGGAATAAATGTTAAAGTGAAATGGGTTGTTATTAGTTAAATGGTTGACTTGCCTAGTCATGTGATAAGCGCCATCACGACCGGTATTTGGGGTCGTGAAATCCTTAAAATAAGACTTAGTTACTCTGTTATAATCAAGTAATAATTTATGAAAACACGAGCATGACCACCTCATACTTAGATTTTAAACTAGACATATGTTTGGGTTATATATTTTGATACAATGTTATCCTTCATCTGTAACTCCCTTTCTTCATGACATGTTTAACTTGATCTTGAATGTGCAAAGATCCCATGTCTATATAAATTCATAACTTCACTTTAAGAGTTCATGTAACTAATTGAATATTGTATGTTCCTATTTGATTCCTGATTTCATGCCTTGTCTAGAAGCACTTCACTCCTTTTGCTATTGTTGTTTTTAAAACTAAATCTGATCCTTAAATCTTATGAGGTCTTTTGTTGATGCTACTTGAACATGATGACTTGTTGAATCCTTAGGGATTCCGTGTTTTAATCTGTGAACTTGTAGTCATGTCGAGAATTTAATCTTGTTCCTGATATCTTTGATAACATTTGTAAAAATATTAGCCATTACTGTTTGGTCTGAATTTTCATTGATGACCTTTAACGTGTTAAGTAGTTTTATCAACCAATGTATGTGGTAGAAGCAAAACAATCAGTTCATGGTTGGTTTTACAGAAAAAAAACATTTGTATCTATTGAGTTATTGCATATATGACCCTATATAGCTTGCATTTCCTTTGGGTGTGCTCTTTTCTGGTGATTAGACCTTTACATCATGCTTGTGATATTTCTGCTCCTTTCCTGCGTGCATTCGAAAGTCAGATCCTTATTTACCTGGTATGTATGTTTTGTCTGGTATCTAATGTAGACTATATGTTCTTATGTTAGGAGGGAGGGTATATTTTTGTGGTAATTAGTAATCCTATAGCATTCATTTTACATTAAGGGTGTGTTTGGTACGAAGGAAAATGTTTTCCATGGAAAATGTTTTCCTAGAAAATGTTTTCATGAAAAATGAGTGATTTTATCACTTATTTTCTCTTGTTTGGTTGGTAAGTGGAAAACATTTTCCGGAAAATATTTTTCATGTTTGGTTAGAAAGTAAAAAATAGTTTTTTTAGAAAAATATTTTTTTTGCAACTCTCCTACCCCTCCCCCTACCACCTCCCCCACCCCTCCCCTTCCCGAAGTCGCTAAACATTGACACAATCTAAAGGAACTAATGTGATGCTTTACTTTTTAACGCAAAAATCGCGTATTTTTGAATCGGTAAATTTATAATTTCTAAACCCGTAAACTTCCGAACTCATAATTTTGGAACTTGTAAAATATTGAGTCTTTAATAAAATATATATTTTAATAAATAATAAAATTAAAAACTGAAAAATATATTTTAAAATTTTTTCGGGGGGTGGGGGGTGGGGGGGGGGTGGGGGGGCTGGGGCAGGGGGGGCAGTAAATTGAAAAAAAAATAAAAATTTAAATTACAAAAAAAAAGTAATTTTTTTTGTGGGGGGTGTTGGGGGGTGGGGGAGCGGTTGGGGGTGGGGGTGGGGGGTGCAGAAAAATAAGAAAACAGAAATTTAAAATTTATAGAAAAAAAAATTAATAAAAGAATTTTTTTTTTGCGGGGTGGGGTGGAGAGGTAGTAGGGTGGATGGTAACGGAAAAACTGAAATTTTTCTAAAAAAAAAATTGTTTTTTGGAGAGGGGTGGGGTGGGTTGGTGAGGGTGAGAATGATTGAGAATGAGCTTTGGAAAATGTTTTCCCTTCTTTTGATAAGAAAACATTTTCCTTCAATTGGAGGAAAATGAATTGATAAGGAAAGTGTTTTCCAAAACATTTAAGCCAACCAAACATGGGAAAATTGGAAAATTTCCTTCATACCAAACACACCCTAAAAGGACCTCGTTGGCATTTAAACTCGTAAGAAAAAACATGTCGTTAATGTTTAAAGGTATTTGGAATTGGATTTTAACTCTAAGTTAGGCTAGCCTCCCCAGCACAAGCATTGTCCTGGGGCTTGAGTTCCATGGAAACTTTGAAGTATCGAAGAATTCAAAAGGAGCATCGACCTTGAGTAGAAGTACCTCCTTAGCCTTGAATTCATTGGCAAATTTAGTTCTTTAGGAATTTAATATTTAATGTCAGCTAAAGGTTTTCAATGTAAATTGTTTACCAAGTACAACTACCATATTAATATAATTTCCTATAGTATTCGAACATTGTTAAATTTCTTGTTCCAGTTGTTTGTCTAAATACATTTCGTATATTTTTGAATATACATCTAATGACATCTTTTCTTTTTTAGGCATGTACATATTTGGACCTTCTGAGTTTCAAAGAACTCAGGCCCAAACCAGACTACTTGTATTTTCTTGAAGGTCCATGTCAGCTATAGCCGTATCTTCAAATTATTGGGCCTACCATCCCAAGAAAAAACCATCACAGTCCAGTCTCATTTTCCTCATTTCCTTCATTATTAGTTATTTCTTCCTTAATCTAGTTTATTGCTTTAGTACTTTACCTACTACCTTTGTCATTTTATCGTATTCCATTATCATGTATTTGACATTCATATATTAGGTGTAATTTTCCTTCATGATTTAATATCACCTTAACATAGGCAAATTTTAACTAATATAGGATTTAAAGAGAATTAGTTAGTAATTAATCTTCACCCTGCTAATTATAACTGGTTCATCTTGTTTACTCATGTAAGGTCTTGTAAAATTTTGCCAGGAAATTTAAAGTTTTTTTTGGTGGCAAGGAAGACATCTGTGCACAGAATGAAGTGTTGGGGAAAATATTTTGCTGAAGGGCAAATTATGCTGTCAAGTTCGCGGCTACAGAACTGATTTGCAGGACACACAAGCATCATAAAGTTGAGCAGAAAAATAATTGCATTTTGAAGGTCATTTTGCAGTCTATTCTGCGATCGCATATACATTTTGCGACTGCACTTTCGTCGCAAATTTGGCATGAAACATTTTGGAGAGTGATTCTACGATCCACTCTGTGGCCTTAGAAGTGCTTCGCAGAACGCAGACCTGTCGTAGACCGGTCTAGGCCAGCACAGGTTTTTGAAGTTAATTTTGCGGTCTTTTATAAAGACGACAATCTATTCTGCGGTCCATTCTGTGACCATAGACTTGACTTTGAATGGTCTATTTTCTATTTTAATAACACGACCCTATTTAGATAAATAGCCTTTGGGGCTCATTTTGAAGTGAATGTTCGATGATTTCAGAGAGAGGTACAAGTATCTTAAAGAGAGAAGGAGAATACCTGGCATTCTAATCATCCATTCTTGCCCCAATCTTCAAGAAACATGGAAGCCACTCATTAGACCATAATCTATCCGAGTAAGTTCTTGTTCTTCTCCAACCGTGCAAGTTTGTTATGGGTTTAATTAGGTTATGGAATTGGAGATTGGCCATGTATGTGGCACTATATGGTAGTATGTGTGGTTGTTGAACTATTTTGGGTAGTTTCTTGTTAAAACTGGTTGAGGGAGGAAGAGATTACCATTATACAACTTTGTAGTCAATTCTTCATAATAGATATTTGACAAAATTCCCAAGAGACTTATGTGATGAGAATCCTTCTATTAGTATTCGATTTTCTATCTTCCCATAGATTGATATCACTAGAAGTCTTTGGGGATTTATAGTAATCTAAAGAAAGCTCAAGAAAGGTATGTTGGCTAATCTCCCTCCATTGAATTGAATCCATGATGATCCCATAAGTTTCAAGTATAGTTGGCCCAGGTTTTTAATTCCCATGTTCGAAGTAACAAAGTGTCAAAAGTTATGTATTCAAAATATGTCTTGAATGCTCCTAAAGTCTTGATTTGAATTGTCTTGTTGTTGATAACCTATAAAGATGCTGGAAAGTGAAATAAGTTGGTTAAAGATATAAAGTGTGGCCACCGTTTCATTGATGAAAGTTATACTTGTGGCTAATGGATCAAATGAAACAAAATAATGTGAGAAAGTTTATGAGATGAGCCTTGATTCAACTATTCCAAATTGACTTTGAAAATAGATTTGCCTAAAAGCTTATGTCCTCAAGTCATGCCCTAATGCGGTTGTTTTAACTAATGCTATGCCATGAGAGTATTGTAAATATGTTTTATGATCTTACATATTCATGAGTTGAAATTGTGCATGGCCCTTATCGGGAATAGTATTTCAAGAATAAATGGGTGTGTCACTTGTTTATAATTTTAAATTGTGCTTCAATTACTAATCATCTTGATGCATTTCTTTTGAAAGGAAATGATTGTGCTTAATGCCTTCATTACTAATTAACTTAAAGTATTAATTTCTTCAATATTCTATATGTGGATGCTTATGATGATGATCCTTAAAAGTAAATGTATGAAAGTGTGGAATGTGAAATACAATCATCATGCCCATTAATAAAGAATTATATGTATGGTCAAGAGAGACAATGAAATAATGACATTGTAAGTTGTTGAAATTATCAATGAAGCTATATAAAATATGAAAGATTATGAGGTAAATTTAATTTTATTTCTATTTCCATTGAACGTAAATCAAAAAGTGTTTAGGAGTATCATTAGTCACTGACAACGGATAGGTAAAAGCCTAACCCCGAAACTACATGTGCTGTTGTAGGAGTGATTGAGTGGTCAATCCCCCAATTGATATGATGAAATTATTCCCCTTATATGGGATGAGATGATTGCTAGTGGAATGAGATATTAAATCACACTACATTATGGTGAGATGGCTTAGTCGATCAGGCTAAGATCAGACGCCATGCCGCGCACATGATGGTGTTGTAATTGTGATTGGATGTCTCTCGTGAGACGACTTAGACGATCAAGATGAGACTAGAATCTGTACTAAAAGTATAGTGGTATTGTGATTGGATGTCACTGGTGGGACGGCTTAGCCTATCTGGCCGATATTGACCTTCGTTCTAATTCAACAGTGATAGAAATATCAAACCAGGGAACCAAGTCCCAAAATAGTACAACTCCCCAAAGACCGAAAGGGTTAAGAGTCAAGAGCCTCTACAGACAACATAAGTGTAATAGTGTTTTACATGATACTCAGTACTGAAGGAAATAGAAATACGAAATCAAAAGACAGATGGAAGGGATGTTAGGTCCTGTTGTGATGACCCGGCCCGTCATCATGTGATTTATTACCCCGTTATCCCAGTTATATGCTTGTTAATGTTGTAATATGTATGTTGGGTAAGTTTGAGTCAGTCCGGATCGAGTTTGGCTGAAATTGAGACAAATAGTCTCTTAGAAGAAGGAATAGTTGAGAAAAGTCAGCTGGATGTTGACCTGTGAGTTAGAGAGCTCGGAATCGAATTCTGATGATTTGGTCAGCTAAATGCAATGTAATGCATGAAATGACCGCTACGGCGCGTAGCCCGATCCAAATTTGGGTACCCTTGCTCACTGTAGGGGTTTAGACTCCGGAGGGGCTCCTACAGCCCAAGCACAATATCATGAATATACGCTGCGGCGTGCGGCCCGATCCACTACCAGTCAGCTAATATGCAAATGCAGCCTCGCAGGCTCAAAAGTAGTTTTGAAAACTCTTTTATCATTTTTCAGTTCAAAACAGTAAATGTCAAGTTCCAGAGATTGGAAATATCATGATAATAGTAATAGCTACGGACTGGTAGTAAAACTAGCATGTCAATATCACAGAACAATGATAACGATCCTCGCAGGATCCCAATACTGGCTCACAGCCCATAAATGTATTCAACCATCCGAGAAGGAGGTTCAACGGCTCAAGAGTATCCAATATCACAATATAATACGCAACCATCCGAGAAGGAGGTTCGACGGCTCAAGAATAGCCAATATCATAACACAGTGCCAACAAATCGGACTAAGCCATAGTCCCCAATCACAATCGACCCCGCACTCACAAGAAAGTACGTGTCTCGCTGCCATACAACGTCACAAAGTGGTATACCGGGGTTTCGAACCCGCTGGTCATCACCCACATCTATTACTCACCTCAATACGGCTCGACGACTAGTTCGCGATGCCCTTGCCACGAGAATCAAGCTCCGCACGCGTAGAATCTGATCAAATATAGTAGAAGCGCGACAAATTAGACCAATGGAACAATACCCAGTCAAAACAACTTAATTTACACCAAAAATGACAAAGTTGTCAAAATCCGACTTTCGGTACGCTTCTCGAAAAATTACGAAAGTCACATATTCGGAACCCTCGTCTCAATACGAGTCTAGGCATAAAAAATTTACCAAATTCGGACTCCATTTGCCCATTCAAATCCTTGATTTTCTATAACTCAAGCCTAGGGTGAAAACCTCTATAATTTTCCCCAAATTCCTCCAATTTCTTGAGATAATTGCATACTTTATCAATACAAATCATAATTTGAGTCCATAGTTGATTACCTGAAGAATCTCCTTGAATTTCCTTTCAAAATCGCCCAAATCGACTCTTTAGACCGAGCCCTAAATGTTTTAGAATGTTCTGAAATTTCTAACTTCTGATATTATTAATGTGACGACCCAAAGGGTCATCACTTATTTTATTAATCATTTCGAGCTTCTGAGGCCTTGAAAACCTCATTCCATGTTGCCTCGATTTACGTGCTCGATCCGAGCACCGCTTCCTCGCGTCCGCTCCTGCGGATCCACCTCCGCCCCTGCGGGATTTCCCGCTTCTGCGCATAAGAGTCCGCTTCTCGGACTCGCTTAAGCGACCAACCTTCCGCTTCTGCGGATCTTCACCTAACGAACTTTGACCGCTTCTGCGATCTCACCCTCGCACCCGCGATACCGCCTCAACGGACAAAGATCCGCCCCTGCGAACCAACCCACCTTAGCGCTCCCTTGTCCGCTCCTACGGACTCGCCCCTGCGCCCCCATTTCTGCAGGAGCGAATGCAACAGAACCAGAACTCCCAAACCTGCAATTTCCATGTTTTTCTCTCGTTTAACCATCCGAAAACACTCCGAGGCCCACGAGACCTCATCCAAACACACCAACACATCCTAATACCTTATTCAAACTTGTTCCAATGATAAAAACACGCCCTTAAACTCAGAAATCATCAATTTATAGCGGATTCAAGCCTAGGATTTCATCTAAACTTCCGAAACTAACATTCAATAAAAAACCCGACCAAACGACGTCCGAATGACTTGAAAATTTGCGGACATATCCAAAATCACATGACGAAGCTACTGCAGCGGTCGAAATTCCATTCCGACCCCCGGATCAAAATCTCACCTACCGTTCGGATTTCGCCAAAATTCAACCTTAGCCAATTCTAGCCTATTTCTACACCGAGCCTCCAAATTCAATTCCGATCGCTCCCCTAAGTCACAAATCACCTCCCGGAACTAACCGAATCGTCAGAATCTGATTCCGAGCACTCTAACTAAATAGTCAACTCTAGGTTGACTTTCCATATTCAAGCTTCCTTCAAAAAGGCTATATGCCTCATCTTCAATCCAAATCATTCCTAACTCACCCGATAGACTCTAACATTGATGTAAAAGCATAAAACATATAATTACAACATAACGGGGTGGCAATTCCCGTAACGACAGGTCGGGTCGTCACATTCTCCCCCTCTTAAGCAAATGCTCGTCCTCGAGCGGGTCAAGAAACATACCTGAAGTCTCAAACAAGTGAGGATATCCGCTCCGCATCTCCCGCTCGATCTCCCAAGTGGCCTCCTCCACGGGTCGACCTCTCCACTGAACCTTAACTGATGCAATCTCCTTGGACCTCAATTTTCCTCACCTGACGACCCAAAATAGCTATAGGCTCCACATCATAGGTCAAGTCATCATCAAGCTGAATAGTGCTAAAGTCCAACACATGCGACGGGTCGCCAACATACTTCCGGAGCATGGACACGTGAAACACTGGATGAACTCCCGATAGACTGGGTGGCAAAGCAAGCATATACGCCACCTCTCCAATCCTCCCGAGGATCTCAAAAGGGCCAATAAATCTCCGACTGAGCTTCCCTTTCTTCCCAAATCTCTTGACGCCCTTCATCGGCGAAACCTTCAGTAAGACTTTCTCACCTACAGAATAAGACACATCTCGAACCTTCCGGTCCGCATAACTCTTCTGGCGCGACTGAGCTGTGCGAGGTTTCTCCTGAATAACCTTCACCCTATCCAAAGCATCCCGGACTAACTCTGTCCCCAATAACCTTGCCTCACCGGGTTCAAACCTACCAACTGTAGATCTACACCGTCTCTCATATAAAGCCTCATACGGCGCCATCTGAATACTAGATTGGTAGCTGTTATTATAGGAAAACTCTGCGAGAGGCAAGTAATCAACCCACGAACCACCAAAGTCAATAACACAAGCTCTCAACATATCCTCCAATATCTGAATAGTACGCTCGGACTGTGCGTCCGTTTGAGGATGAAACGTAGTACTCAACTCAACCTGCGAGCCCAACTCACACTGAAATGTCCTCCAGAACTGTGAAGTAAACTGAGTACCTCTGTCTGATATAATAGAAACCGGGACTCCATGCAATCTAACGATCTCCCGAATGAATATCTCAGCCAACCGCTCCAAGGAGTACGTAGTACACACAAGAATGAAGAGAGCTGACTACCCCGTTATGTCGTAAATACATGTTTTATAATTTTATATCAGTGTTAGAGTCTATCAGGTGAGTTAGGAGTGATTGGGATTGGAAATGAGGCATATAGCCTTGGTGAAGGAAACTTGAATAAGGAAAGTCAACCTGGAGTTGACTATTTAGCTAGAGGGCTCGGAATCGGATTCTGATGATTCGGTTAGTTCCGGAAGGTGATTTGTGACTTAGGAGAGCAATCGGAATCGAATTCGGGGGTCCGGTGTAGTTTTAGGCTTGAATTGGCTAAGGTTGAATTTTGGCGAAATCCGAACCGTAGGTGAGATTTTGATCCGGGGGTCGGAATGGAATTCCGACAATTTCTGTAGCTTCGTTATGTGATTTTGGATATGTCTGCACAATTTCAGGTCATTCGGACGTCGTTTAGTCGGGTTTTTGATTGAATGCGTAATTCGGAAAGTTTTAAGGAATTTAGGCTTGAATCCGTGTGTAATTGGTGATTTTGATGTTTAGGATGGTGTTTTTATGATTGGAACAAGTTCGTATCGTGTTTTGGGGTATGTTGGTGGTTTTCGTTGGGGTTCCGGGGCCTCGGGGTGAATCCGGACCATCATCCGGCATTTGGAAGCATGAAATGGTCTGCTGAAATCTGCAGATCACTGGGCATAAAATAAGCCTTCGCGTTCGCGAAGGAAGGTTCCGCGTTCGCGAAGGCCAGGTTCTGCAAGGCATCGCGTTCGCGAGGGCGATGCCGCGTTCGCGAAGGTTGAGGCCAGTTGGCCATCGCGTTCGCGATGGATGGGTCGCGTTCGCGTAAGAGGAAGAGGTAAGGCATCGCGGACGCGTGACTTTACGTCGCGTTCGCGTAGAGTAAAAGTCGGAGGCTGAGGAATTGATCTTCGCGGACGCGTGAGAGCGTGCCGCGTTCGCGATGAAGAAGGGGAAAAAGGCATCGCGTTCGCGTGAGAGGCGTCGCGAACGCGATGAAGAAATGAGGTTGGCAGTGATGTTAAGTTCAGAACAGAACCAGTCGCGGGTTTAATACCCAAAAACGCCATTTTTGAGTTCTAGAGAGAGAAACTCACGGGAATCGCTGGTAATTCATCGGGGATTCGTTGGAGGTAAGTTTTGTGGCTTAATTACATCATTTTAACATGAAATCATGGGTTAAATTTCCGTAAATGGAAGATTAAAGGTGGGTTTGAGCCCTAGGCCTAAATTTAAGAAAAACACTGATTTGAGTGGGCAAATGGAGTCCGATTTTGGTAAATTTTATATGCCTAGACTCGTATCGAGATGAGGATTCCGAATATGTAATTTTTGTAATTTTTCGACAAGTGTACCAAAAGTCAGGTTTTGACAACTTGTGGGTTTTGATATAAATTGGGTTATTTCGAATGAATTTCGTGAAATTAGCGTATATTGATGCATTCTCTATGATTTTGAGCGGAGTTGGCATCCGAGGAGATTGATTTGCGAGGCAAGCGCAAGGCGGATTGAAGCTTCTACCGGTTCGAGGTGAGTGGTGGTAGTAAATAATGTACTGAGGGTTTGAAACCCCGTACTAGCACTTTACAGTGCTATATTGAGATGAGACACACGTTCTATGACGGGCGTGGTGACATTGTGATTGGGGGTTCGGACTTAGTCCTTCCCGGCTAATAGAATACTGTGTTGGATGACTGTTACTGAGACTATAACTGTACGATTGGGCTAATAGCCATGTTTGGGGCCTTGTGCCGATCTGTAGAGTATTAGGGAACCTATAGAGCTAGGTGACCCTTATATCGTGATTGGAAACATACACTCAGCCGTAGCTCTAGCCTGTATAGCATAATATGAGCCCGTACTAGATGTGTACATTGAGAGAGATTATCTAGGGTGGGATTCCCTGTTCTAGCTGAGTGGGCCTGAAAGGCCAAGTTTATATTGACTGGGATAGGGTCGAGGACCCATAATGAGGTATTATATATATATACCTACATTGGATCGGGCTGCACGCCGCAGCAGTATATATATTGGATCGGACTGCACGCCGCAGTAATATACATGTAATATACATGTAATATACATGTGGGACGGACTGCACGCCGCAGTATTATTGCGCTTGGGCTGTAGGAGCCCCTTCGGAGTCTGAGTCTGCACACATTCTCAGTGAGCACTGGTGTATATTATGGGATCGGGCTGCACGCCGCAGCAGTATAGAGATATATACATATATTTATTGGATCGGACTGCACGCCGCAGTAATATTTGTGTGGATCGTGCTGCACGCCGCAGTATTATAGTGCTTGGGCCTAGGGAGCCCCTCCGAAGTCTGTATACACCCCCAGTGAGCGCCGTCGACGTTAAATGGAGCGGGCTGCGCGCCGCAACGGTATATGTATTGGAGCGGGCTGCACGCCGCAGCATTATACTTAATCATATCCTACTATCTACTTAAATACTTATACATTATAGACATAAGTATGTGTCTTTATATGTTGAGATGGCCGTACACCGTAGGGGTACGAGTGAGGGTTGGTTCGGGGTGGAATCTTGTAGAGATAAACGTAGATCGGAGGTTAGAGTACTACTATAGTGATGACGTACCTGTGAGGGTTGCCTTAGAACTGCTAAGTGATAGCACAGGATTTCTTACCTTCAGTTATTATTTATTATTGTTACTCACCGAGTTGAAATATACTCACCCCACTCCCCTGCACTTTCTGTGCAGATCCACAGGTGCCCGAGAGCAGTTGAGACATTGTAGCCGCTGATCCTTGTCTACTTTTGCGGAGATTACGAGGTAGCTGCCAGCGTCCGCAGAGCTTGTTTTCTCCTTCTTTATCATCTTGTTGATTTCCTATTTGCCTATACTTGGTTGTATTAGGATGCTATTCTGTAGAGGCTCAGTCTCGTGACACCACGATATGGTTGGGACCGTATTTTGTATGTTTTACATTTTGCTTATCACCTGATATGATCATTTACTGTTTAAGTTTAATTTGATTAATAACTGGCTAGTTTAAGGGATAATATGGTCGGGCTTGCCTAGCATCGTGTTGGGCGCCATCACGACCAGGGTTTGGGTCGTGACAAGTTGGTATCAGAGCCTAGGTTAACAGGTCTCGCGAGTCATGAGCCGGTTGGTAGAGTCTCGTGGATCGGTGCGGGGACGCCTGTACTTATCCTCGGGAGGCCGCAAACCTTTTTAGGAAAAGTTTCAATTCTTGGAATTCTTGTCGTGCGATTACTTTTGACTCGAACTGAACTTTGACATTCTATTCTCTCGCGGATGGCGAGAACTCGATCATCCGGACGTGGAGGACGACCACCACTACCACCTGCTAGAGGCCGCGGACGCGGTCGTGGTCGTGGCGGAGTTAGGGCAGCCGAGGCAAGTGCCGGCCGACCCACGGCCCCCGACTACAGAGGTGCCAGCAAGCACCGCATCGTGCACCGACCGTGCCCATTGTTATTCCGGGTCCACGGGAGACCCCGGCTCGGATACTAGCGATCCGCACCGGCCTCAGCACGGGCGGTTTCGGCTACTATCGCAGCGACCGCATCGGGGATCGGGGGTGGTCATCGACCCCCGCAAGACGTACTCCGCGAGCCGGCGCGTGCGGGCATACGGACACCGCAGGCTCCTCCGGTCCGGCCACCGTGGTTCCGGTTCGGCCCGACGGATCGAGTTCGGGGGACAGGGTCCCGCGCATGACGGACGACGAGCGGCGTCGTCTCGAGAGGTTCACCGTGTTATCTCCTCCGGTGTTCACGGGTGCTCCGGCGAGGACGCCCAAGGTTTTCCGGATAAGTGCCGCTCGGATGCTTCGTACGACGAGGATGTCGGAGTCCGGTCGGGGTATCTTTCACTACCTTTCGGCTTCGAGGACCAGCCTTTGCTTGGCGGGAGGCTTACGAGCGCCGCGGCAGCCAGCCGGAGCAGCACCACCATCATGGCCGGAGTTCTCCACTATGTTCTTGGAGAAACGGGTGCCTCGATCTCAGAGAGAGGAGATGCGTAGGCAGTTTGAGGGTCTCCGTCAGGGGGACATGTCAGTGTCAGAGTATGAGATCAGGTTTACAGAGTTGTCCAGATATGCACCGTGGTTGGTTCATTCCGACGGAGAGAGGATTGGGCGCTTCGTGGACGGCCTCATTTATCCCATTCGTATTCCGATGACTCGGGGAGAGGGTTTTGAGTCGTACATTCGAGGATGCCGTGGATATTGCTCGCGACATCGAGACCCGATCGTCGCAGGGAGCGGGACGAGAGGGAGGCCAGCAGGCCCTCGACGAGCGCGCTAGTTCCGCGTGGCACTCGCACCGCAGGCCGCAGTCGGCAGCAGCCGAGGTCGCTCTTTCGGTCTTCGCGGCCGGGACGCTCGCATCGTCGCGGATGGTCACCTAGACAGGGTTATCGTGGTTCGCACCGCAGCCGCCCATCTCTCGCTGCCACGCCGCCTCGTAGTTCTTCACAGGCCCCATCCGCTCGGGATTCGTCTCGGCCTAGTTCATCGACCGGCCACCCGGCGCCGCAGGTCCTTATCGGGCCTCGGCACCCAAAGACCGGGGAGTCGCTACGAGTGCGGAGAGTTTGGGCACCACCGCAGGGAGTGTCCCCGTCTTGTTTCCAGATCTTATCAGCAGAGGGGGCAGCCCTCGTCATCCGGTCCTTCTACTTCAGCACCCGCCCCGCCAGCCAGGGGCGAGGGTCAGACAGCTAGGGGTCGCTCTCGAGGGGAGGCCGATCAGGCGGAAAGGCTAGATGCTATGCTTTTCGGGGCCGATCCGAGGCCGTTGCTTTTGATGTCGTCATTACGGGTATTATTTCGGTCTGCCACACGATGCCTCAGCATTGTTTGATCCCGGCTCTACTTATTCTTACGTGTCTACATATTTTGCTCCTCATTTGGGCACGACCCGAGGGAGTCTTGAGCTACCGGTGCATGTATCTACCCCGGTAGGGGATACTATTGTTGTGGACCACGTATACCGGTCCTGTTTGGTCACTATTGGAGGTCTGGAGACCCGAGTAGACCCGTTGCTTCTCAGCATGATTGATTTTGATGTTATATTGGGCATGGACTGGCTATCTCCATGTCATGCTATTCTGGACTGTCATGCTAAGACAGTCACTTTGGCTATGCCGGGCATTCAGAGGATCGAGTGGCGAGGCACGACCGAGTATGTACCTAGCAGGGTAATATCTTTCCTCAAGGCCCAACGAATGGTTGGGAAGGGATGTCTCTCTTATTTAGCATTTGTGCGGGAGGTCGAGGCCCAGACTCCCAGTATTGATTCTGTTCCCATCGTGCGAGACTTTCCCGATGTGTTTCCCTCAGACCTGCCAGGCATGCCGCCGGACAGGGATATTGATTTTGGGATCGATTTGGTGCCGGGCACTCAGCCTATTTCTATTCCTCCGTATCGTATGGCACCAGCTGAGTTGAAGGAATTGAAGGAGCAGCTCCATGAACTCCTAGATAAGGGGTTCATTCGGCCGAGTGTGTCGCCGTGGGGTGCACCGGTCCCGTTTGTTAAGAAGAAGGACGGATCTATGAGGATGTGTATTGACTATAGGCAGCTAAACAAAGTAACAGTGAAGAATAAGTATCCTCTTCCTCGTATTGATGATTTATTTGATCAGCTCCAGGGAGCTAGGGTGTTCTCGAAGATTGATCTTCGTTCAGGCTATCATCAGCTGAAGATTAGAGAGTCCGACATTATGAAGACTGCATTCAGGACCAGATATGGTCACTATGAGTTCCTTGTGATGTCTTTTGGGCCGACCAACGCCCCAACAACATTTATGCATCTGATGAACAGTGTGTTCAGGCCCTATCTTGTTTCATTTGTGATCGTATTCATTGATGACATACTAGTCTACTCTCGTAGCCGGGAGGAGCATGCTCGACACTTGAGTATTGTGTTGCAGAGATTGAGAGAGGAGAAGCTGTATACCAAGTTCTCCAAATATGAGTTCTGGCTTGAGTCCGTGGCATTCTTAGGGCACGTGGTGTCCCGTGATGGTATTCAGGTGGATCCGAGGAAGGTCGAGGCAGTGCAGAGTTGGCCCAGACCGACCTTAGTTACCGAGATCCGTAGCTTTCTAGGATTCGCAGGGTATTATCGCCGATTCATTCAGGGGTTCTCTTCTATTTCTTCACCCTTGACTAGATTGACTTAGAAGGGTGTTCCTTTCTTATGGTCCGAGGAGAGCTTTCAGAAGCTCAAGACAGCACTGACCACAGTACCAGTTTTGATTCTGCCGACAGCTTCAGATCCTTATACTGTATATTGTGATGCCTCAGGAGTCGGGCATTGGTCGTGTGTCGATACGGCGAGGGTAGGGTCATTGCTTATGCTTCTCGTCAATCGAAGCCCCACGAGAAGAACTACCCTGTTCATGATTTGGAGCTAGCAGCCATAGTTCATGCTTTGAAGATTTGGAGGCATTACATGTATGGTGTCTCCCGTGAGGTGTTCACGGATCATCGCAGCCTTCAGCACTTATTCAGACAGAAGGACCTTAATTTGAGACAGCGGAGGTGGTTGGAGTTGCTTAAGGACTATGATATCACTATTTTGTATCATCCGGGGAAGGCCAATGTGGTGGCCGATGCCTTGAGTCGGAAGGCGGTTAGCATGGGCAGCTTAGCTTTCATCCCAGTTGGGGAGAGGCCATTTGCTTATGATGTTCAGGCTCTAGCCAATCGGCTAGCGAGATTAGATATTTCGGAGCCGAGTCGGGTGTTGGCTTGTGTTGTTTCTCGATCTTCCTTATATGATCGCATCGGGGAGCGACAGTATGATGACCCACATTTGCTTGTCCTTAAGGACAGAGTGCCAGCATAATGATGTTAGAGATGTGACTATCGACAGTGATGGTGTTTTGAGGATGCAGGGCCGTATATGTGTGCCCAATGTTGATGATTTGCGGGAGTTAATACTTGAGGAGGCACACAGTTCGCGGTACTCTATTCACCCAGGTGCCGCAAAGATGTACCAAGACTTGAGACAACACTACCGGTGGAGGAGAATGAAGATGGATATTGTTAGGCATGTAGCTAAGTGCCTCAATTGCCAGCAGGTCAAATATGAGCATCAGAGACCGGGCGGTGTTCTTCAGCGTATGGTTATTCCCGAGTGGAAATGGGAGAGGATCACCATGGATTTTGTTACTGGGCTACCTCGGACAGCGAGGAAGTTTGATTCTGTATGGGTGATTGTTGATCGGCTGACTAAGTCCGCACATTTCATCCCGGTTAGTACTACTTACTCATCGGAGCGGTTGGCAGTGATCTTTATTCGGGAGATTGTCAGGTTGCATGGGGTCCCAGTGTCTATTATATCTGACAGAGGCACTCAGTTCACTTCTCAGTTTTGGAGAGCATTTCGGCGAGAGATGGGTACGAGGGTTGAGTTGAGTACAGCATTTCACCCCCAGACAGACGGGCAGTCTGAGCGTACTATTCAGATCCCGGAGGATATGTTGCGAGCATGTGTGATTGACTTTGGTGGTTCGTGGGATGAATTCTTACCACTTGCCGAGTTTGCCTACAACAACAGCTTCCAGTCGAGTATTCGGATGGCCCCGTACGAGGCATTGTACGGCGGACGGTCGTAGATCTCCCGTGGGATGGTTTGATCCTGGCGAGGTTAGATCGATAGGGACCGAGTTAGTCCGAGATGCTCCGGATAGAGCAAAGTTGATCCGAGAGAGGCTTCGTACGGCACGCGCCTCGTCGTGAAGAGTTATGCGGACCGTAGAGTTCGAGAGTTGTCTTTCATGGTCGGTGACAGGAGTATTGTCGAAGATTTCACCCATGAAGCGGTGTCGCGAGGTTCGGGAGGAAGCGGAAGTCGAGTCCCGGTGTATATTGGTCCTTTTGAAATACTCGGGAGAGTCGGAGAGGTGGCATACGAGTTAGCCTTGCCGCCCAGCCTATCCAACGTTCATCCCGTATTCCACGTGTCTATGCTCCCGAAGTACATCGGAGATCCGTCTCATGTATTAGATTTCGGCACCATTCAGCTTGATGGTGATCTATCCTACGACGTGGAGCCTATTGCTATTTTGGGTCGTCAGGTGAGAAAATTGAGGTCCAAGGAGATTGCATCAGTTAAGGTTGAGTGGAGAGGTCGACCCGTGGAGGAGGCCACTTGGGAGATCGAGCGGGAGATGCGGAGCGGATATCCTCACTTGTTTGAGACTTCAGGTATGTTTCTCTGACCCGCTCGAGGACGAGCGTTTGTTTAAGTTGGGGAGAATGTGACGACCCGGCCCGTCGTCACGGGAATTACCACCCCGTTATGTCATAAATACATGTTTTATAATTTTATATCAGTGTTAGAATCTATCGGGTGAGTTAGGAGTGATTGGGATTGGAAATGAGGCATATAGCCTTGGTGAAGGAAACTTGAATAAGGAAAGTCAACTTGGAGTTGACTATTTAGCTAGAGGGCTCGGAATCGGATTCTGATGATTTGGTTAGTTCCGGAAGGTGATTTGTGACTTAGGGGAGCGATCGAAATTGAATTTGGAGGCCCGGTGTAGAAATAGGCTTGAATTGGCTAAGGTTGAATTTTGGCGAAATCCGAACGGTAGGTGAGATTTTGATCCGGGGGTTGGAATGGAATTCCGACAGTTGCAGTAGCTCCGTTAGGTGATTTTGGATGTGCCTGCAAAATTTCAGGTCATTCGGACGTCGTTTAGTCGGGTTTTTGATTGAATGCGTAATTCGGAAAGTTTTAAGGAATTTAGGCTTGAATCCGTGTGTAATTGGTGATTTTGATGTTTAGGATGGTGTTTTTATGATTGGAACAAGTTCGTATCGTGTTTTGGGGTATGTTGGTGGTTTTCGTTGGGGTCCCGGGCCTCGGGGTGAATCCGGACCATCATCCGACATTTGGAAGCATGAAATGGTCTGCTGAAATCTGCAGATCACTGGGCATAAAATAAGCCTTCGCGTTCGCGAAGGAAGGTTCCGCGTTCGCGAAGGCCAGGTTCAGTAAGGCATCGCGTTCGCGAGGGCGATGCCGCGTTCGCGAAGGTTGAGGCCAGTTGGCCATCGCGTTCGCGATGGGTGGGTCGCGTTCGCGTAAGAGGAAAAGGTAAGGCATCGCGGACGCGTGACTTCACGTCGCGTTCGCGTAGAGTAAAAGTCAGGAGGCTGAGGAATTGAACTTCGCGGACGCGTGAGGAGAATCGCGATCGCGTGAGGGCGAAATGTTTGAGCATCGCGATCGCGTGAGGAGAATCGCGATCGCGTAGAACAAATGGGTCTGGCAGAGAATTTAATCACAGAACAGAGGGGCTACGGGTTCATTAACCCAAAACGCCATTTTTGAGTTCTAGAGAGAGAAACTCACGGGAATTGCCGGTAATTCATCGGGGATTCGTCGGAGGTAAGTTTTGTGGCTTAATTACATCATTTTAACATGAAATCCTTGGTTAAATCCATGTAAATGGAAGATTAAAGGTGGGTTTGAGCCCTAGGCCTAAATTAAAGAAAAACACTGATTTGAGTAGGCAAATGGAGTCCGATTTTGGTAAATTTTATATGCCTAGACTCATATCGAGATGAGGATTCCGAATATGTAATTTTTGTAATTTTTCGACAAGTGTACCAAAAGTCGGGTTTTGACAACTTGTGGGTTTTGATATAAATTGGGTTATTTCGAATGAATTTCGTGAAATTAGCGTATATTGATGCATTCTCTATGATTTTGAGCAGAGTTGGCATCCGAGGAGATTGATTTGCGAGGCAAGCGCAAGGCGGATTGAAGCTTCTACCGGTTTGAGGTGAGTGGTAGTAGTAAACAATGCACTGAGGGTTTGAAACCCCGTACTAGCACTTTACAGTGCTATATCGAGATGAGACACACGTTCTATGACGGGCGTGGTGACATTGTGATTGGGGGTTCGGACTTAGTCCTTCCCGGCTAATAGAATACTGTGTTGGATGACTGTTACTGATATTATAACTGTACAGTTGGGCTAATAGCCATGTTTGGGGCCTTGTGCCGATCTGTAGAGTCTTAGGGAACCTATAGAGCTAGGTGACCCTTATATCGTGAATGGAAACATACACTCAGCCGTAGCTCTAGCCGTATAGCATAATATGAGCCCGTACTAGATGTGTACATCGAGAGAGATTATCTAGGGTGGGATTCCCTGTTCTAGCTGAGTGGGCCTGAAAGGCCAAGGCATATATTGACTGGGATAGGGTCGAGGACCCATTACGAGGTATTATATATATATACCTACATTGGATCGGGCCGCACGCCGCAGCAGTATATATATTGGATCGGACCGCACGCCGCAGTAATATACATGTGATATACATGTAACATACACGTGGGACGGATCGCACGCCGCAGTATTATCGCGCTTGGGCCGCAGGAGCCCTTCGGAGTCCGAGTCCGCACACATTCTCGGTCGAGCACCGGTGTATATTATGGGATCGGGCCGCACGCGGCGCGCATAGAGATATATACATATATATATATATATTGGATCGGACCGCACGCCGCAGTAATATTTGTGTGGATCGTGCTGCACGCCGCAGCATTATAGTGCTTGGGCCTAGGGAGCCCCTCCGAAGTCCGTATACACCCCCAGTGAGCGCCGTCGACGTTAAATGGAGCGGGCTGCGCGCGCGCCGCAGCGGTATATGTATTGGAGCGGGCTGCACGCCGCAACGTTATACTTAATCATATCCTATTATCTACTCAAATACTTATACATTATAGATATAAGTATGTGTCTTTATATGTTGAGATGGCCGTACACCGCAGGGGTACGAGTGAGGGTTGGTTCAGAGTGGAATCTTGCAGAGATAAACGTAGATCGGAGGTTAGGAGTACTACTATATTGATGACGTACCCGTGAGGTTGCCTTAGAACCGCTAAGTGATAGCACAGATTTCTTACCTTCGGCTATTATTTATTATTGTTACTCACCGAGTTGAAATATACTCACCCCACTCCCCCGCACTTTCCGTGCGCATCCACGAGTGCCCGAGAGCGGCCGAGACATTGTAGCCTGCTGATCCTTGTCTACTTTGTGGAGATTACGAGGTAGCTGCCAGCGTCCGCAGCTTGTTTTCTCCTTCTTTATCATCTTGTTGATTTCCTATTTGCCTAGACTTGGTTGTATTAGGATGCTATTCTCTAGAGGCTCAGTCTCGTGACACCACGATATGTTTGGGACCGTATTTTGTATGTTTCACGTTTCGGTTATTACCTGATATGATTAACTACTGTTTAAGTTTAATTTATTTAATAATTGGCTGGTTTAAGGGATAATATGGTCGGGCTTGCCTAGCATTGTGTTGGGCGCCATCACGACCAGGGTTTGGGTCGTGACAAGAAGCTGAAGTGAGCTGACTTGGTTAGCCTATCCACAATCACCCACACTGAATCAAACTTCCTCGCTGTCCGAGGGAGTCTACTAACAAAGTCCATAGTGATCCTCTCCCACTTCCACTCGGGAATATTAATACATTGAAACATGCCACCGGGCCTCTGATGCTCGTACTTGACCTGCTGACAGTTGAGGCATCGTGCTACATGACTCACAATATCCATCTTCATCTTTCTCCACCAATAATGTTGTTTCAAGTCATGGTATATCTTCGCCGCCCCTGGATGGATAGAATGCCGCGAGCTATGGGCCTCCTCCAGAATCAACTCACGAAGGCCATCAACATTGGGCACACATATCCGGCCCTGCATCCACAATACGCCGTCACTATCAATGGTGACATCTCTAGCATCATCATGCTGAACTCTATCCCTAAGGACAGCCAAATGTGGATCATCATACTGGCGCTCACGAATACGATCATATAGAGATGACCGAGATACAACACAAGCCAATACCCTGCTGGGCTTCGAAATATCTAACCTCACTAGCCGATTGGCTAGCACCTGAACATCATGAGCAAATGGCCTCTCCTCAGCCGGAATATATGCCAAGCTCCCCATACCGACCGCCTTCCGGCTCAAAGCATCGGCCACCACATTGGCCTTCCCCGGATGATATAATATAGTAATGTCATAATCCTTGAGTAACTCAAGCCACCTCCGCTGCCTCAAATTAAGATCCTTCTATTTGAACAAGTTCTAGAGACTACAATGATCAGTATACACCTCACAGGACACGTCGTACAAATAGTGCCTCCAAATCTTCAAGGCATGAACTATGGCGGCTAAATCTAAATCATGAACATGGTAGTTCTTCTCATGAGGCTTCAACTGACGAGAAGCACAAGAAATAACTCTACTCCCCTGCATCAATACACAACGCATCCCCACTCTCGAGGCATCACAATATACGGTATATGAACCCGAAACTGATGGAAAGACCAATACTTGAGTTGTGGTCAAAGCTGTCTTTAGCTTTTGAAAGCTCTCCTCGCTCTCATCTGACCACACGAATGGTGCACCCTTCTGCGTCAACCTGGTCAAAGAAGAAGCAATGGATGAAAATCCCTGAACAAACATGCGATAACACCCCGCCAAACCAAGGAAACTCCCGATCTCCGTAGCTGAGGACGGCCTGGGCCAACTCTGCACCACCTCTATCTTCTTCGGGTCAACCTGAATACTATCACGAGACACCACATGACCCAGAAAAGCTATTGACTCGAGCCAAAACACACACATGGAGAACTTAACATAAAGCTTTTCCTCCCTCAATATCTGCAACATAACTCTCAAATGCTCCGCGTGCTCCTCTTAACTACACGAGTACATCAGAATATCATCAGTGAACACTATGACAAACGAGTCGAGATAAGGCCAAAACACGCTATTCATCAAATGCATGAATGCCGGTGGCGCATTTTTCACCACAGAAGACATCACAAAGAACTAATAATTAACTTATCATGTCCTAAAGGTTATCTTAAGAATATCTTAGGCCTTAATCATCATTGGTGATACCCTGGATGAAGATCAATATTGGAAAACACTCTCACTCTCAGAAGCTGGTCAAATAAACCATCAGTACGAAGAAAAGTATACTTTTTATTGATTGTTACTTTGTTCAATTGCCTATAATCAATACATATTCGCATGGAACCATCTTTCTTTTTAACAAATAACATCGGCGCACCCCACGGGGACATACTAGGATGGATGAAACCCTTATCCAGAAGCTCTTGAAGCTGGTCTTTCAGTTTTTCAACTGGATCTGCACACAAGGTGCAGGGAGTAAAATGAGTACTGCCAGACTTAGTGGTAATAAACAGGGGTAAGCCAGCGTAGATAAGAAATCCACAATAAAGCACTATGTAAAGTCGTAACCAATGCCCTGTAACAGTTCAATATCAATAGTAGAGAACCGACAATATCAACAATAAGTATAACAGCTAGCAGCTAAATGCAATGCAATGCATGAAATGACAGCTACGGCGCGTAGCCCGATCCAATTTGGGTACCCGTGCTCACCGTGGGGTTTCAGACTCCACAGGGGCTCCTACAGCCCAAGCACAATATCATGAATATATGCTGCGGTGTGCAGTCCGATCCACTACCAATCAGCGAAATGCAAATGCAGCCTCGCAGGCTCAAAAGTAGTTTTGAAAACTCTTTTATCATTTTTCAGTTGAAAACAGTAAATGTCAAGTTTCAGAGATTGGAAATATCATGATAACAGTAATAGCTACGGACTGGTAGTAAAACTAGCATGTCAATATCACAGAACAATGATAACGATCCTCGCAGGATCCCAAATACTGGCTCACAGCCCATAAGTATACTCAACCGTCCAAGAAGGAGGTTCAACGACTCAAGAGTAGCCAATATCACAATATAATACGCAACCATCCGAGAAGGAGGTTCGACGGCTCAAGAATAGCCAACATCATAATACAAGTATCAGCAAGTCGGACTAAGCCATAGTCCCCAATCACAATCGACCCCACACTCACAAGAGAGTACGTGTCTCGCCGCTATACAGCGTCACAAAGTGGTATACCGGGGTTTCGAACCCGCTAGTCATCACCCACATCTATTACTCACCTCAATACAGCGCGACGACTACTCTGCAATGCCCTTGCCACGAGAATCAAGCTCCGCACGTGTAGAATCTGATAAAATATAGTAGAAACACATCAAATTAGGCCAATGGAATGATACTCAGTTAAAACAACTCAATTTACACCAAAAACTACAAAGTTGCCAAAACCCGACTTTCGGTATGCTTCTCAAAAAATTACGAAAGTCACATATTCCGGAACCCTCATCTCAACACGAGTCTAGGCATATAAAATTTACCAAATTCGGACTCCATTTGCCCATTCAAATCCTTGATTTTCTAAAATTCAAGCCTAGGGTGAAAACCTCCATAAAATACCCCAAATTCCTCCAATTTCATGAGATAATTGCATAATTTTATCAATACAAATCATAATTTGAGTCCATAGTTGATTACCCGAAGAATCTCCTTGAATTTCACTTCAAAAATAGCCTAAATAGCCTCTTAAGCCGAGCCCTAAATGTTTTGAAATGTTCTGAAATTTCTAACTTATGATATAATTAAACCCTCTGCGATTTCCACTTCTGCGGATAATTTCCGCCTCTGCGATACCGCATCCGCGACCAATTGGTCGCTTCTGCGAACCCCAGGCCATGGACCGCTTCCGCGTGTTCGCTCCTGCGGAAACATATCCGCTCCTGCAGGACTTCCCACTTCTGTGCATCAGAGTCCGCTTCTGCGGACTCGCTTAAGCGGCCAACGTTCCGCTTCTGCAGATCTTCACCCCTCGACCCTTGACCGCTTCTGCAACATACCTTCCGCACCAGCGATGGTGCCTCTGCGGACAAGGATCCTCTTCAGCGAACACAAGTGTTCCTGCGCTCCTCAATCCGCTCCTGCGGACTCGAACGCGAAGGCCAATTTTCCTGAACAGTTTCTGCAATTTTTCTACAGATTTCCAAAGCTACAAAATACCCGAATGATGGTCCGAATTCACCACGAGGCTCCCGGGACCCCAACGAAAACTACCAACATACTCTAAAATACGATACGAACTTGTTCCAATCATAAAAACACATCCTTAAACACATAAATCATCGAATTATAGCAGATTCAAGCCTAGGATTTCATCTAAACTTCCGAAACTAACATTCAATCAAAAACCCGACCAAACGACGTTCGAATGACTTGAAAATTTGCAAACATATCGAAAATCACATAACGAAGCTACAGAAATTGTCAGAATTCCATTCCGACCCCCGGATCAAAATCTCACCTACCGTTCGGATTTCGTCAAAATTCAACCTTAGCCAATTCAAGCCTATTTCTACACCGGACCTCCAAATTCAATTCCGATTGTTCCCCTAAGTCACAAATCACCTCCCGAAACTAACCGAATCATCCGAATCCGATTCCGAGCCCTCTAACCAAATAGTCAACTCCGGGTTGACTTTCCTTATTCAAGTTTCCTTCACAAAGGCTATATGCCTCATTTTCAATCCAATTCACTACATTATGGTGAGATGGCTTAGTCGATCAGGCTAAGATCAGACGCCATGCCGCGCACATGATGGTGTTGTAATTGTGATTGGATGTCTCTCGTGAGACGACTTAGACGATCAAGATGAGACTAGAATCTGTACTAAAAGTATAGTGGTATTGTGATTGGATGTCACTGGTGGGACGGCTTAGCCTATCTGGCCGATATTGACCTTCGTTCTAAAAGTATACTGGTATTGTGATTGGATGTCTTTGGTGAGACGTCTTAGCCGATCAGGATGGGATCAAACTCTGTGCTAAATTCACAATGGTATATCTTTAAAATAGTGATTGTATGGTTGATGTCTTCAGATGAAGCGGCCTAGCCGATCGGGTCGTAATTGGACTCTGTGCTCAATTCACAGTGGTATATCGGTGCTAAAGATCTCCCAACTTAAAAAAAATAATGAAAATTTACTTGAAAACTTGTCTTGTTTCTAACTTGATGTTTTGGAATTGATTGAGACTTCTATTAATTCCATAATTTTCCTTTCTTGTATTATTACTCGTTCTATTGAGAGGGTGTTTAGTCATACATACTAATAATATTTCAAATTTACTAAAGTCCCATTTTGCCAGGGGCTTTGCATCTTTAATGGATGGAGGTGGTTCCACAGCAGGTGGCATTGATCAGTGATAGCAGTACACCTTGTTTCCAGCAGATTTAGTGAGCCCCATTTCATTTTGGGTTCATGTATCTATTGTTACTCGTATATTATGTTTGAGGTATAGCTGGGAGACTATTGCTGACACTATCATTTCCACAGTGGCACCATTGGGATTATCAGTCTTCCCACAATGCGGGTTGTATGTTGGTACGGGGAAATTCAAACTAGTAATGTTGTATTTGTACCACATGTTCTACTTCAAACTATGAAGGTGTATGTAATTTGAGACTTAAAAATGATGTAACTAATGATAATGAATTGGTGTTATTCACGTAATCCTCCTATTGTCTAATTAATGTAATAAATCTTCTTTAATCATGAGTTAGTTTGGTTAGAAGGTATTGTGCAAGCTTGCTCGATTGGTTTATCTCGGTTGAGCGTCGGTCACAATTTATACCAGTGAGATAATCAAAACTTGAAGAAGAAGATGGAAGAGGACGAAGAAGAATATCTAATACGTCATTTTGACTATTTGTTTCTTCATTTAAATAAGTTTTAACCTATACACCGATAGTGTTGAATTTTATTAAGCTATTCGTGTATTTTAAATTGTTATTTTTTAGGCGATAATAGTATAAATATTCTTCTAAATAATAATAATAATAATAATTGGCTGTCCGCTAAATTGACAAACTCTTATTGATCTTGGTAAGATAAATGAGTAGATGTTATAAGTGGACTTCCTAGTCACGAATATTTTAAATATATTCATCTTTTCGATCATGCAGCATGCGTTGCCTCGTATGTTCGCATGTCTGAATCTTAATTATCCAGATCTCATATATTAAGTCCGTTTGTCTTTAAAGTCTGAATCCTAATTATTTCGATCTTAATCATTAAGTGTGTTTTTTCTACTTCACAATCACTTAATGAGTCTGAATAGGTCTGTATGATCAAGATCTTTAAGACTTAATTTTATTAAGATGCTATCACATATTCATTATTAACTGTTGTCACCGCCTACCATTATCAACTACCACCATGTCACCACCACCACCATACTCATCCACCACCACCACACACATTCCCCCCACCACCTCCACCACCACCACACCATCATCCTTAATCATAGCCTCCATTATCGACCATCACCACCTACTATCCCCACCACTCCGACCACCATCGTTCTCACCCACAATTAACACTCATCCGCATCAACTATCACAACTGATCACCCCATCACCATCAACAATCACAGGCGGCACAACCCATCAATATAACCTACCACCATTCACCGACCACTTCCTCAATCACAATTACTACCACCATCCGGCATTATTAACTATTACCACCCACCACCACCATCCTCAATCATAATCGTCACCATACCAATCACTACTAGCTACTAGCATAAACCACCATCATCAACCAAACCTACCACCAACCACCGCCTCTAGTCGGCATTACACATTAGTCATCACCACCAACAACTATCATATTTTAAAAAATTATATATTTTATTGATAGAATATTAGATTAGTTAGTATTTCATTTGAATTTTATGTTTATTAATTTTCAAATAAAGATAAATTTTATACATTCAGATGTTAAAAATCAAACAGTCTTAATTATTTCTATTCAGATCTTAATACACATCAGATGTATTCAGATTCAGATGTCTTAATTTTAATACACATCTTGATATTCAGATGTGTATTTAGATTCATACGTCTTAATCTTAAAAAAATAAATGAGGCCTTAGAGTTGTAAAAATGATATTCTAGTTCCTTATAATTCAAAGAATAGAAATGATACAATACGATAAGGTTATTGATTAAAAACTTAAAACTAGATAACAAATCACAACATCCCTAAAATCAATATGGCCGTGGGAGCACCACACAAGCTGAAAAATGGTGGAGGAATATTCACCGAGATCATGGAGATGAGAATAGAACGCACTTAGGAGCATTGATTGCTTTACTGAAAATCTCGGTCGAAAAGTTCTCACCAAATTGTTGATAGAATTTTGGGATCCAGCCACAGTGGTTTTCAAGTTCGTTGACTGTGAATTGGTACCGACATTAATCTATGTAAATTTTCTACTTTTCTTGTTTACTTTTAGATTAATTGTCTGTAAGGTGCGACAATCAAACTCCAGAAAAATTGACCCTCTTTTAGGGGTTCTACCCACAGTTATATATATTACTGTATCTATTGTTACTCGTATATTATGTTTGAGGTATAGCTGGGAGACTATTGCTGACACTATCATTTCCACAGTGGCACCATTGGGATTATCAGTCTTCCCACAATGAAGGGGCCGTATCAATATCAACTTGTTACCAGTAGTTCTGTAAACCTTCTGTGGCAATCTTTAAGCTGCTTTGGGCCGACGATGTTGGCCGAGATACTGAGGGTTTTGTTTGCATATGCACAAGGGTATGATTTCTTTAAAGGTTGTAATTTGCTGCTTCTGATATGGTCTAGTGGACATTTCTTCCAGCGAGAGGACACTATCGACTACTTCGTGGGCATCAACAATATAATTTATAACCACAGTGAAAGAATAAGATATTGGGTCTCCCACATGGGCAAGAATAATGGAGGGAAATAGTGACCAATCTGACTGGAGACTGGATCAACTGGATGCTCTCCTGGTTAGGTTGAAGGGCAATCTTGAGGACTCCTAAAAAATACTTCATTGAGTTGATCAGACTTGAAGCCATTCAACTATACACAACCCTGTAGGTCCTCAGACAGTACAGGATGATCCAAGATGTGCCTCTATGGACAAGGATAACACTATGTGAGGATGAGTACAATGGGCAGATCCGAATTCCCAGGATTAAAAGGACACAAGAAAAGTTGAACGGCCTAGTAACAATACCTATGGGTAAACTTATGGTGTACTCTTGAGTATTATGTCTGGATTAATGAGGAAGAAGTGTTGGTTCAGCCAAAACAAAGAGAGTATAGCCTGGTTAGAGTATGCGGCGGTTGCTTTACAGATTTAGCATGAGTTCCTACCGCATTACCTAATGACCACTTTGATGCACCGACAGGTGGTCCCAGGATCCATTGAGCATATTTTGCCATATGCAAAAGATGATGGTAGGGTCGTGGAGTGCATCAAGATATAGTCTAGCACAAAGCCAAAAGAAGATGCTGATGAGGATGGCGAACTGGGGTCATGACAATTTTGTATGACTTCTAGTAGTTCCCTACTAGCCACACATATCAAGCCTACCTTATCTCATTGTATGTGTTTCAACCCCAAACCTTATACAACCACATGCGTATCAATACGACAATGTATAACAAATTGTACCTCAAGTTCCCAAATAACACAACTTGCCAAAGAAATTAACATTAAAAATATTCTTCACAAAAAGGAGCCCATAATAACAATATTCTTCACAATAAGGAACCCACAACCCAACCACACTGTACATAAAGTGCCAATAATAACAAAACGAATAGAAAAGTAACTCAGCAAGGAACAACATCTCCTTTAATCACAACTTCAACAACATAAGGTGTGATTCATCATTTGTCATATTGTTAGTGAGATGTGAAACATCGAGTAGGTATGCATTATTATTTGGAACTTCCCTGCAAAATTAGGGATCGTTCAGAGTTTGTCTGTTAGCATTCCGACGCTTGGTTGCAATTCTAGAAGTTCTTGAGTTCTTCCTTCAAATTTCATGCATGTTGATGTCTGATTCATAATTTCCGGTGTTATTTTGATTGCGTGATCACACGAGCAAGTCTGTATAATGTTTCTAGACTTGTGTGGATATTTATCGTAGAGCTCCAAGGGCTTGGGTGAGTTTTGGGGTGGTTTCGGACCATTTTTAGGCCATTTTCAGTTGTTGGTTTTTGACTACAAAGATGTGTATGATCGCGAACATTTGGTCTCATTCGCGAAGAGCAAACTACAGTTTGGGGCCTTGTGAATCACAAGCTTGTTAGCCTTTCGCTGGTTCGCGTCCAAGCAATTTCTGCTGCACAAGGCTGACTTTGGGAGCTTATATATTGCAATGTATAGGAAATTTGGAGATGATCCAGAAACAAAAGTTTTAGACCTTTGTTTCTTGTTGTTAAAAAATCAAACCATTTGAAATTTTGAGTTATGTATGAAAAGGTATGATGGATACACTAGAGACTATATGGGAAGAGTTTGGAAATCATTGTTGAAGAATTTGTTCATCGCGATTGCGAAGGGATGTCCATGATGGCGAAGAAGGAAGCTTGGGCCATGGATTTTTTGTCCAATTTTGGAACTTTAATCCGTTTATGCATATTTTGAGTTGGGTACCTCGGGATTTTGTGCTTTTTATGCCATGGATTTAATTTTTCTACTTGATTTTCGTTATATTTCATGATTCTATGATTATTTTCATCGTTAGTTAATAAATTGAATGGAAGAAGATGGGAAAATATGGTAAAATATTTAAAATATAAAATGAAGATATGAATGGCAATTCACTATCGCAATTTGATAATTTTGGTATCGTTGGACTCATGACAGAATGGGTGTTCAAATTTTGTGAATTTTTATCGGGTTCAAAGGTGCGGTTTCGGGGTTGATTTTCGGGTTGACTTTTTAGTGTAAACTTAAAATCCAAAGTTTTTTTTACCCAAAATTATTTCCTATGATTTTTAATTATGTATGAAATTATTTTTTCTTGATTTAGGCCGTCTAGAGATTATTTCATACGAGAAGGCCATTTTAGTGTATCGGCCTAGGTTCGTTAAGGTATGTATCTTGTCTAACTTTGTGTGAGAAAATTACCTTTTAGGAATTGAGTCGTTTGTGCTAACTTGCAATGTAAAAGCCATATAAGCAAGGTGACGAGCACGTACACTGCTTATATGTCAGAAATTCTATAATTTTAAAATCTAAGGCATCTTTTATGTATTTAATCGGAAATTATTGTCACATTATTTTATCTTTATTCTCCATGTCCACTGTTACATGCCTTATTAAAGTTGAAGTTACATGTACATTCTTTACTTGCCTAGTTTGCTCTTATATGCTTATTTGAAATTTTTACTACTTATACCATTTCGTGGATTCATTTGTTGTTAAGTATCCATTTCGTGGAGACACTTTCATTATTAATTTTATCTTCGAATAATTAAATGGGAATTTAAGTGATCAAGAGACATTAATCTTTTTTCATGAAGTTGTGATTAAAGGAGATATTTTTCCATGGTGAGTTACCTTTCCATTCATCATGTTGTTATTGAGACTTTGTGTATATTGTAGTTGAGCCGTGGGCTCCTTATTGTGAAGAATACTGTTTTTGTTAATTTCTTTGGCAAGTTGGGGCATTTGAGAACATGAGGTGCAATTTTTGATACGTTGTGATATTGATACGCATGAGATGGTATAAAGTTTGGGGTTGAAACGTATGCGGTGAGATAAGGTGGGTTGATATGCGTAACTAGCAGGGGAACTGGTAGAAGTTATGCAGTGTAATGAGGTGTGCTAAAATGCGAGATGGTATTTCGGGAATTTTTTTATAACTAAATACAAGGTTCCCTGGTAATATAATATAAATTATTTTGCGATTTGAGACTACGAGGTCGTACCCCGATATTGACCCTTGTTGATACTTTTCTACTACTTCACTTGTGTTTGGTTGTTTTATTTTCTTGGCATAGCATCCCTTGTTTCTTTCATGATGCATTATTTGTCTTAGGCATTGTAGTTAGTGTGGTATATTCCCTACTTGTTTCATTTCTATTATTGTCATTATTGTTGTTGTTGTACTCTGTGTTGTTCAACCGATGGATATGAGTGGTTGTGGTATTGAAATAATTTTTAAGAGATATTGTGGCATATGAGCACATATGGTGCAAGTCATTATTTTGTGTTGTTATTTTTTTGGCACACGTGATATTGTTGAGAGGATTGTCAAGGCGTTCACATGTGAGTTGTCCGTGCTATTGTTATTATTGATATATGCACATGCGGCGTGATAAGGGCAGACTATATATCTGAGTTGCGCATGTGGAGCGACAAGGTGGAAAATGTATTTTGAGCATGCAGTAAAACAAAGTGGAATTTACTTTATTATTGCTCACGTGACGGAACAAGGTAGGCTATGTAAGGTCTCGAAAATAAGTTTTTGTGGTGCCGAGTTAGGCCAAAGTGCACTGAGGAGTTAACGGAAAATTTTGGTATAAGAGGACTATTCTGCAGTTGGTTTGGGGACCACATAACTATTTTATAGGTCGTATAAGTGATGTAGAGTGAGGCTGAAACTTGAGTTAATTTTAGGTCAAGTGTGCGGCCTCATAATAGTTTCGCGGACCGCAGAACCCATCATAGAATCAACATGGAGATTCCAGAGGAAAGTTTTGTGGTGCATTATGCGACCGCAGTACAAGTTTGTAATATATTATGCGACCGCAAAACAGATCTGCGGGCCGGAGACTTGCCGTAGACCCAACCCGAATGCCTAGTCTTTTGGACCATCGTTGCGGTACATTTTGTGGACCGCATATATATTGTGTGGTCGATTATGAAATCACAGACATGAGTTTGAAGGGTCCATTTATAATTTTATAACCTGATCTCATTTTGATAAATAGCCTTTAGGGCTCATTTTGAAGCAAAAACCTAACTTTTTTTTAGAGAGAAGGAAGTTCCAAAATCTTGTCCAAGCTTTTAGATCCAAAAAAGATATATCACAAGATCTTCACCAAAGAGGTAAGGTGTTAACCCTAGTCTTCAAGTTCGAGTTTGGGTAAAATATGGGATGACGGGCCGGGTCATCACAGTTTGGGAGTATTATGTATATATGTATGTATCAATAAGGTTTGTGGGAAGATTGTTGAGCTCAAATAAGTAAAGATTGAGTTGTGGAGTGAAGTAAATCTTGTAAAAGAACCTTGTAGTCAAATTTGCACACCTAATATTTGATGTAATGCTCAAATGAGTTGAAAGCATGAATATCTGTCTGATTATGGTTCAATTGCGTTATGTTTCTAAATAGATTGAGTATTGTGAATTTTTAGAACATTGTAGTAATATAAGAAAAGCTCAAGCAACGTATGTTGGCTAAAATTTCTCTCTTAGAATCGAATTCCATAATATTTCCGTAAGTTTCAAGTATGGCAGGCTCAATTTCCAAATTCCTATATTCCGAGTTATCCCTTATAAAATTGACTATTCCAAATGAGACTTATGTCGAAAGATATATGTTCAAAGTATGGGTTGCATATCAAAATGCTATATATTTGAGTTGTGTTTCAAATGAAAGCTAGTATGCCAAATTATGTGAGGAAAACTTGATAAGCTTACGGCTCTTAATTGCTCATATGTGTACCTAAAGTCTTGATTGGAAATGTCTTGTTATTGATAATCTATAAGGATACTTAAAAATGAAAGAAGTGAATTGAGGATATAGAGTATGGCCAACGTGCCAAGAATGAAAGTTATAATTGTGACTAGTGGTGCCAATGAAATGAGATCATGTGAGAAAGACTATGAAATAAGCCTTGATTTAACTGTTCTAAAATTAATCCGAAAATAGATTTTTCGAAAAGCTTATGTACTCAAGTCATGCGCAAATGTGACTGTTTTACACTAGTGATATGGTTTGTAAGTATTGCCAATGTGTTTTGAGCTCTTATATACTCACAGTGTGAAATTTGAATTTCCCTTGCGGGATAAAGTATTTCAAAAATAAATAATGCATTACCCGTTTATGATTTTAATGTTTGTTTCTATTGCTGGTCAGTTTATCCCATTCTTTGGGAAGAAACCTATTGTGTTTAAAGACTCCATCACAAATGAATTTGAAGTTGTGATTTCTGGAATATTATGTATGTTGATATTTATGATGATAATCCGTGGAAGGAAAGAAATAAAAGTGTGGAATACGAAATACAGACACCGTGCCATGAATAAAAAATCTTGTGAATGACCAAAAAAGCTGGGGAATTTTTTTGTTGTGAGTGGTCGAAAATACTAATGAATATTTATACAATGTGAAAGATGATGAGGTGAATACATTTATATTTATGTTACCTTTGTGTGCAAATGTAAGGCCCCGGGAATTTTGCTAAGTAACCTAGGATCTCGTGATGCCATGTAGGCTTATTATAATGTTTTTAGGTGCTATTAACGTGGTGTACATCAATTGGATTTGGTAAATATGTGTATACATCTAATGATAAGTAATTTGGTGCCCAAGGAAAGGCCTAAGTCTAAAAAAATTTGGAAAAGTTCATAATAGGCTAAAATTCAAAATGAGCTTGTAGTAGTCCATACATTGAACAAGCATATCTAAATATGTACAAGGTTTTATGTGATGAATAACCAATCAAATGAAGGGTCTTCGAGTCTTGTCCAACGCTTCAAACCGTTTGTTGTTTGGACATTCCTACACAAAGTTATGATCAAATTACAAAAGGTTGAAAAAATGCAATCCTGTGTTAGATATGCAATCGCAAAAACTGCGGTCTGCACACTCGATTTAATATCACAAATCTTGCCGCAAATCTGGATCAGTGTAGCCAATTTTGGGCACCGAGTTTTGTGACGCATTTGCGGCCAGCATACCCATTATGCAGTCCATTATGCAACCGCAGACCCGCATTTAGAGGGTTATAACCTGGCCCCATTTTCATATATAGTCTTTGAGCGTTCAGTTGGGGTCATTTTTCCACTGAATTTAGAGAGAGTCGAGAGAATTTTAGAGAGAGAAGGAGGAACCCAACATTCAGTCATCCATACTTGCATTAACCTTCAAGAATCAAATAGTCCAATCATAATTTCTTCATCTAAGAGGTAAGATTCTATACATTAGGCTTTAATTTTGAGTTTAGGGTATAAGATGGGGCATTAAGGTATGATTCTTGGGTGTAATATTATTATATATACATGCATGTATAAATTATGTTTATGTAAAGATTTTTTAACATAAATAACCAAAGATTTGGTTGGGGGATGAAGGAAAACCTTGAAAAGGAGATTTAAAATAAAGATGCTTAACTAGTATTTGATAAAATGCTCAAATGAGCTGAAACCACGAATACCTTCCTAATTTGTTTTCAATTTTGTTATGTCTCAAAGTAGATTGAGATTGCTATAATTTCCAAAATATTGTAGTAACTTAAGGAAAGCTTAAACAAGGTATGTATTACTAAACCTCGTCTTTTAGAAATTGAGTTCTATCGATGCTTGTGTAATTGTGGAAAGACTGAACTTTGGATTCTTGCTTTGATTGATACTTTACATGTATTGGTATTGTGACCCTATATTTGTGAAAGAAGCATTCCAATATGATCAGTGTGCTATACTTGATAACTTAAAAAGGATGCAAGGAATATGAATCATGTATTGAAATGCTAAGACCTTAAATTGAGATTGGAGCTGGATATATTATTCTAACTATTTAAATCCGAAGAAGTGAAATGAAATGGTGATTGATATATATGCCTCAAATGAGGAAACCTAGCTGATCGGGTCGTGATTGGACTCCGCTCAAAATAGAGATGGTATTGAGAACAATGATGAACATATGAATGAAATGCCCCAAACTAAAAGATATGGAGAAAGGATGTGAAAATGGCATGATTCTTTAATTTAATAATATTGTGATCATTTTACGTGTTTGAGTTGTAATTGTGATTTATTATTATTATAATAAAATTCATTCTAACTAGATGGTGTTTAGTTATACATACTAGTGTTATTCGATGGATCTAACGTCTCTTTTACCGGGGGCGCTAACTCTTTAAATGGATGTAAGTATTTCTATAGTAGGTAGAGTTGGTCGCAGCTAGTGCCGCATCATCCTTTCAGCCGACTTGGTGAGCCCCACTTTGTTTTGGGGTCCTGTTTCATTTGTTTATCATTTACTTTGTATTTTAGGTATATCCGGAGCCTCGTTACAGGTATGTCTATATTACATTACTCCCCAGTTATGTTTGGAGGCTTTGTAGACAGGTTGTGCGACAGGTTGTGGGTAGTGTCGGGTATTGTAATTAAAGTAGAAATATTGATGTTTGGCAACGATTTAGAAAGCTTGTAATATTTTGATATTTATGATTTAAGCTATTAATGGAAATGAAATGAAAGTGGTTAATAAAACCCTTATTAAGTATTATTAATGGAGTCCATATCCGATTTATTCATGAATTAGTTTGGGTAGAATAAAACCTAACAGGCTTGCTTAGTCGGGTTTACTCGGTTTTGCGTTAGTCGCGCTCCTCGTATTTTGAGGCATGAAAAACTTGGTATGGGTTACGTGTCCTTCTGCTCACTCATCTCCTAGGATTATTGACAACGTCATTGTCATTTGCGGGAAATTTTGCTACCCCTGGCGTTCCACCTCCTTAAGGAGGATATGGGTTTTAATTATCTTTCTTCCCGGAGCATTACCTCAACCGTTGGAACTCCTCTAACCAATACATGATTTCACCCCTATGGTAGAATGTCCTAGCTATGTGGTTTCATTCGTGAAATGTTGAGATTAGATGCCTTTAGATTTTGGCACATATCACAAGCATATTGATTTGGAAGACAAGTTTTCGTATCTTTAGTTCTATTATATAGGATCAACTATCAGGAAGAGTTAAGCTGTTTGAAATATGATAATATCATTAGTGTTCAACTTCTTTTCATCATCATGGTTTTGTGGCATAGATTACGCGTTTCAAGTAATGTTAAGAGTTTAATCCAGCTTCATGTATTTAGAAACCCATATCGCATTCAATATGCCAAAGTATTCTTATTCTTGATAAACGGATTTACCCTATACTCTAGAAGACGAGTGGTTCATGTAATTGAATATTCCTCCTTAATGATTTCTATTGCCAATGTACTACTTACCCTTATACCTCATTTGTGCAACAATTGACATCGTCAGAAGGATTAACGATGCCAGCAGTGTTAGTTGTAACTTTCGTGTCCCTTAGTATATAACCTCAGAATGTACTCTACTCAGCGCATTAATGGATTCTTCGATAACTCTAGCCTGATCTTGAACTCTGTTGTTCCTCATTGTATTAGATCCATTGGGTATTGTAAGTTCGGACAAGTCAAAGATAAAGCTTCATAGTGTGATCACATATATATTGGATAGATAAAGTTATGGTCAGTTTATGGTATCACATCTGATCACATATATTTGATAGGTAATTTTTGTGGTCAGATTATGATAGCACATCTTAGAGTAACTGTTGAAGGTCATCAAGGGTTTAGTGTGAGTGTTCGTCTAGAGATTTAGAGTTTTAAAGGGTGAAAAGGTTATTCTCAATATTTTTCCTGAAGATGTTATGTGAGTTGATAATGAAGGTTGCATAGGTGTATTCCATATTAGGCCACACTAGGAGTATGAATTGTCCCTATAGTTGTTTGGCATATATTTTGTGGATTCACGTGTCTATATATAAAGAAAGTAGGTGGAGATCAATTGTGTATCATTCCGGTGGAAATTATTAAAGGTGAATTTAGTGGATAGTTAGCTTATCTGAGATATCTACTTGTTATCCTTGTTAATTAAGTTTAGGGGTCAAAATTGCTCCCGTGAATGTGTCCTGGAAAAGTCTGTAGATATAAGAAGCCATTGAAGGTCGAGAGTGTTGTGAAAATAAAATCTCTTGACTGCGTACGATTAGTTTTGGTTTGAAAGGTACCTACTAGGTGATATGATTTAATAATGTGCAGCCCATGCCCAGGTATCATAATGATAAAGTAGTGTTTGTAATGCTGAGGTTCTTGTCATTGATATATGCATTATGGTGCGTTGTTGAGTTATGGATGTGTTTTTAGGATGGTTTTGGTGGTTCTCTAGCAGGTGGATAGGTCTAGTTACAAAGGAGATTCTGCCGAAATTTTTGAAAAATTTAGGAGTTAGTAAAAAATTTAGGGTCTTCAGTTAGGTGAGAAAAAAGATTTATTATATTAAGCATTTAAGTCGGAATCTACTCCTCATTCGAGGATGAATGATCCTGGGGGGGGGGGGAAAGTAAGGCCCCGAAAAATTTTGCTAAGTAACCTAGGATCTTGTGGTGCCACGTAGGCTTATTATAATATTTATGTGCTATTAAGATGGTGTACATATATTTAGATTTGATTAATATGTGTATAAGTCTTATGGTAAGTAATTTGGGGTCTAAGTAAAGGCCAAAGTCTAAGAAAAATTGGAAAAGTCCATAATAGGCAAAAATTCCCAATGATCTTGCACTAGTCCCTAATTTGAACGAGCATATATGTGATGACCCGGCCAGTCATCATGGGAATTACCACTCTGTTACCCTTTATTTATATGTTTCATGTTTCTATATAGATGTTAGAGTCTATCGGGTGAGTAAGGAGTGATTCTTGTTGAAAATGAGGCAAATAGCCTTTTGAAATGAAGCTTGAATATAAAAAGTCAACCTAGAGTTGACAATGTATTGTTAGAGTCTCGGAATCGGATTCTGATGATTCGGGTAGTTCCGGCAGGTGATTTGTGACTTAGGGGGGCGATCGGAATTGAATTTGGAGGTCCGGTGTAGAAATAGGCTTGAATTGGCTAAGGTTGAATTTTGACGAAATCCAAACGGTAGGTGAGATTTTGATCCGGGAGTCGGAATGGAATTCCGACAATTGCAGTAGCTCCGTTAGGTGATTTTGGATGTGCCTGCAAAATTTCAGGTTATTCGGACATCGTTCGGTCGGGTTTTTGATAGAATGTAAGTTTCGGAAGTTTGAGTTGAATCCTAGGCTTGAACCGGCCTTAATTTGATGATTCGTGTGTTTGAGGGTGTGTTTTTATGATTGGAACAAGTTCGTATGATGGTTTAGAGTAGAATTGTATTTTTGGTTGAGGTCTCGGGGGCCGCGGGTTATTTTCGGAAGGCGAAACGAAGGATATTGGAGTTTGCAGTAGGTCTGAAATACCTGACTGCTGCTATTTTTGCTCCTGCGGAAAAAGGGAAGCGGAGGCGAGTCCGCAGAAGCGTACTTTTATGCGCAGAAGCGCTTGGAGGCTAGAAGTGGGAGTTTTTCAGAAGCGGAACTCTTTCCGCTGAAGCGGCATCGTGGGTGCGGACCAAGGGCCGCAGAAGCGGAAGTGGACTTGGGCGACCTTCGCAGAAGCGAATAGATGGTTGCTTAAGCGGTCTCGCAGGTGCGAGACCTGGACCGCAGAAGCGAAATGGTCAGTTAAGTGGGCTTTTGCAGAAGCAACAAAATAGTCGTAGGAGCGGACTCGCTTATGCGAGTTTATGACCGCAGAAGCGGAAAACGCATCAGTGATAAATGATGAGAAGGTTAAAATTTCAGAAATGTTATATCACGCTAAGGCATAAACTAAGAGGCGATTAGGGGCGATTTTAAGAGGAAATCGAAGGGATTCTTCAGGTAATCATTCATGGACCTAATTTATGTTATTATCTTGCTAAATTATGGAGTTTATACCTGAATTTTGAACGATATAAGGTGTATTAATGGAGATTTTTGCTCTAAGCCTCGGTTATTGAAATTCATCGATTTGAATGGGCAACGGAGTCCGATTTTGATAAACTTTATATGCATGGATTCGTGTTGAGATAAGGATTCGCAAAATGAAACTTTTGTAATTTTTTGAGAAGCGTACCGAGAGTCGGATTTTGGCAACTTCGTGGGCTTTGGTGTAAATCGAGTTATTTCTAGGTTGTGTTTATGTCCCTTTGGCCTATTTTGATGTATTTCTATTGATTTTGATCAGATTCTATACCTGTGGAAGCCGATTCTCGTGGCAAGGGCATTGCGGACTAGTCTTCGAGCCGAGTCAAGGTGAGTAATGGGTGTGGGTGATGACCAGCGGGTTCGAAACCCCGGTATATCACTTTGTGACGCTGTATTGAGGCGAGACACGTACTCTCCCGTGAGTGCGAGGTCGAATGTGATTGGGGACTATGGCTTAGTCCGACCTGTCGATACTATACTGTGATGTTGGCTATCATTGAGTCATTGAACCTCCTACTTGAATGGTTTTGTACATCTTTAGGTTGTGAGCCAATTATTGGGATAATGCGAGGATCGTTATTATTGTTTCTATGATATTGACATGCTATTTTGATACCAGTCTTGAGCTATTACTGTTAAAAGTTGGTTTTCCAAACTCTGGAATTTATGAAACATTATTTTCTACTGAAAATGATTAAAAAGAGATTTCAAATACTATTTCTATGTCTGTGAGGCTTGCATTGCATTATAGCTTACTGGTAGTGAATCGGGCTGCGCGCCGCAGCATATCATGATATTGTGCTTGGGCTGTAGGAGTACCTCCGGAGTCTGAATCCCCACAGTGAGCACGGGTACCCAAATGGACCGGGCTACGCGCCGTAGTGGTCATATTCATGCATTGCATTGCATTTAGCTATACCTGTTATTTTGATAGCTGATATGATGTTAGCTGATGTTGCTGGTTCGAATATTGTTCATGTTGATACTGATGCAAGGTATTGTGTATAGCTTTACTTAGTGTTGTATTGGGTTTTCTTACCTTTGCTGTCTTACCCCTGCTTATTACCACTGAGTCTGGAAGTACTCACTTTACTCCCTGCACCTTGTGTGCAGATCCAGGTACATCGTAGCAGAGCTGATTCTATAGCTGCTTGGGAGTTGCATGGAATAGTCGAGGTAGCCGCCAGCGTCCGCAGGACCTGACTCTCCAGTTTATTCTCATTTTGTTTAGTCTATTCCACACTTGTGCATAGATGTATACACTATCACAGTTTATAAATTCTGGTAGAGGCTCATGACTTGTGACTCCTGGTCTATTGGGAGATTGTTCTGGTTTGGGATGTTTAATCCCGATGTTTGGATATTTTCATTGTTATACTATCATTGTTTATGCCTAAAAGGGGTTAAATGTGAGCTGATAGCTCCGTGTTTCTGTTGATTGGTCGGGCTGGCCTAGCAGTGTGCTGGGCGCCATCATGACCGGGTTTGGGGTCGTGACAAGTTGGTATCAGAGCCTAGGTTACTAGGCCTCATGAGTCTTGAGCCGGTTGGTAGAGTCTTGTGGATCGGTACGGGGATGCCTGTACTTATGCTCGGGAGGCCGCAAACCTTTACGAAACACTTCACATTTCTTGAACTCTGTAGTGCAATTTTGTTGTTCCGAGAACCGAACTTCTGTATTCTATTTTCTCGCAGATGGCGAGAACTCGAGCTTCAGGATGAGGTGGACGACCACCATTGCCACCTAATAGAGGCCGTGGGCGACGACCACCATTGCCACCTTAGGGCAGCTGAGGTAGTGCCAGCTAACCCACCCGTTGTCCCTATTCAGGAGCAGACCCCAGTGGTTGATGCTCCAGCAGCACCAGCTCTGGCACCGACGGTGTCTATTGTCATTCCTGGTCTTCGGGAGACTTTGGCCCAGATATTATCAGTTTGTTCTGGATTGGCACAGGTTGTATTAGCTACCGCTACAACAGCGACCTCCCAGATCGGGGGTGGTCATCAGACCCCCGCAGCTCGCACACCAGAGCAGGTGGTACAGGGACTTCAGACGCCAGAGACTAATTCCAGCTGCACCAGCTCCAGAGCATGTTGTACAGGTTATGCCAGATGACGAGCAGCGTCACCTAAAGAGATTTGGTAGACTCCAGCCGCCTCATTTTAGTGGTACTGAGGGCGAGGATGCCCAGGGTTTCTTAGATAAGTGCCAGAGGATGTTACGTACAGCTGGTATTCTTGAGTCCAGCAGGGTTTCATTTACTACTTTTCAGTTTACTGGTCCTACGTTCGATTGGTGGGAGGAGTTTGAGAGGCGTAGGCCTGCGGGAGCAGCACCTCTTACCTGGCAGCAGTTTTTTACTCTCTTCTTAGTGAAGTATGTACCTCAGTCCCGTCGTGAGGAGCTTCGTCGCCAGTTTGAGTGGTTAGTACAGGGCGACATGTCAGTGACACAGTATGAGCTGAGATATACCCAGCTGGCTAGGCATGCCATATGGATGATCCCGACAGATCGGGAGAGGATTAGGAGGTTTATTGATGGCCTCAACTACTTCATTCGCATTCTGATAACCACAGAGAGAGTACTATCATCATCTTTTGAGTAGGTTGTGGATATGGCATACTCCATTGAGGCAGATCGTCGTCGGGAGCGGGAGGAGCGGGAGGCCAAGAGGCCTCGAGGTTCTGGTAGTTTCAGCGGTGCTCCATCTAGAGGGCAGTTTCGGCAGGGCAGAGGTCGCTCATCTAGACCTTCTCAGTCAGGCCGCCCTGAGCAGAGCGGAGCTTCTTCTTCTGGTCGTGATGCAGTTTCCTCCGATGCAGTGATTACATGTATCATTTCATTTTATCACAGAGATGCCTCTATTTTGTTTGATCCCAAGTCCATATATTCGTATGTGTCTTCTTATTTTTTACATCATTTGGGTGCAACCCGTGGTAGTCTTGATTTGCCTATTCATGTATCCACCCCGGTGGGTGATACGATTATTGTGGATCATGTCTATAGATCCTGTGTTATTTCTATTGGGGGTCTGGATACCTGGTCCTAATTTCAGTTTAATGTTTTCAGATTTGAGTTCTAGATTCTTATTCTCAAGTTGATGAACCTAGTTCTTCAACTCAGTACTTATGTTGTCACTCTTATCAGCCCTAGACTCAAGTCTTTTACATTTTTCTTCTGGGATAACACATTCTTTCGACAGAACATCTTTCTCACTGTTTAATATTTCAGATTCATCTATGAAGTCCATCAGCAAGTCAGCCAGCTTTCCTTTGGATGAAAATTTTATCTTTTCTTTAAGGTGTAGAATACTTACCTCCTGTTCATCTTTTGACTCTCCGATGACCATCAGAGCTTGCTCATCTCCAGCTTCATTTTCTGAGTCCTCATATGATGTTTCTCCCATGCAGCAACCATGGCTTTGGTAGATCCCTCGTTCCTTTTTGGTTGAACACTGTTCCATCTTCCTGTTTCTTCTTTCAGCTTTTTCTTTCTTCCATTCAATCTCCCATTATGGACAATTTCTGATGTGGTGATCAGTCTTCCCACACTTGTAACAACCTTCATTTGTTTGTTTCTCTGGAGCTCTAGGTTTGCTAAATGTTGTACCTTTTGAAGTACCCTTTCCTCTCATAAGAAATTTCTTGAAATCTCTGGTTATCATAGCCATCTCCTCATCCTCAAGATCTGATCCTTCTGAAATTCTGAGAGCCAGACTTCTTTCTTTTTTTGGAGCATCCATTTTCATTGTTTGCCTTCTTAGTTCATAGGCAGTGAGGTTTCCAATTAGTTCATCTAACTTTAGAGTAGCAATGTTTTTTGATTCCTGAATAGCAGTGATTTTGCTTTCCCATGAGATTGGCAGAACCCTAGTTAGGATTTTCTCCACCTTGTCTTCTTCCAGAATAACCCTTCCAAGAGACCCTAGTTCATTAGTCAGTATAGTGAACCTGGTATACATTTCTTGATAGTTTCTCCTTCCTTCATAGTAAAATTCTCATATTGAAAATACAGAAGTGTTTCTCTTGATCTTTTCACTCGAGGTGTTCCTTCATGAGCCACTTGTAGAGTGTCCCATATTTTCTTAGCAGCTGTACACCTTTGAATCCTATTGTACTCGTCTAGTCCTAGACCCACACACAAGCCATTTCTTAGCCTTAGCATTCGTTTTCCATTTCCTCAAGCCCTTAACATTGCAGTCAACTCTTGTTTTTGGCACATCTACTCCTTCAACATTCTTCTTCGTGGTAGCTAGGGGGCCATCGGGGACCATGTCCTACAACTCATAGTCTTCTTCGATGATGTCATCTCTAATCCTAATTTTTTACCAAGAGTAGTAGAGGCCATTGAAGAGAGGAGGCCTAGCTGTGAATTGCCCTTCCCAGTTCCCAGGTGGAGCACTCATGTTGATCTTTCCTAAGGTGTTAACCTCTTCAAGGATAACCTGCTCTGATATCAATTAATGTTCTATACGTCAATACTACACACGGGAGGGGAGGGGTGATTTGTGTGGTACCTAATTTTTGTACTAGAAGAACCTGGTTCTTCTAGGTGTTCTATATGGACATGGTTCATTTGACCGTTTGGACCATTATTTTACGTGGAAAACACCTGGCACAAAAGGTGAAAAAACAATGACCTACTACTTAGTAGGATTTTCCCAAACTCCACTAAAATCACTGAGCCAAAAACTGCATTTACAAAGACACTTTGTAAACCTAAGGATTAACTCTAATCCCAATGTGGCACACAACCTCAACTGTTGTGACACCTTCAAGTTAACTCTAACTTGAATACTTAATGCACCTATTACAATTGCTTCTATAAAAGCTGAAAGGTACAATATGAAAACCTACTACAATTGAACTAGACTTTGAATAAACACAATGATGAAACTGGTTCTTCTATCTTAGTTCATGTAGCTTCGGATGTGCACACTTGTATCTCGCTTATATTGCTTGCAAAATAGACTCGATTCTTTTTTCTCTCAAATATGCTTTACTTCTGCTCTTATGTGCATACCTGTAAAAGAGAACAAACGAGTTAATTAAATAGATAAGCAATTAGAGCTTGATCAAGACTCTATCGCTTATCCCTTTGTCAATTTCAGTCCTTAACTACTACGAACTCTCATCCTTATCCTGACTTAGGATTGTGTTCTCTTATCTCAAAGGGACTGTTCCTCTTAGAACTCAATGCAACCTTTTCGATTATCCTCAGAAGATATTTATTGCATACACCTCAGTATATATCTTCTTCACGTGCCTTCCATGTGCAATGGTTATGACTGAACTGTGTTTCTCGGGATGGACCAGGTCCTTCTTCTTATGTTCATTTGTCAATCTTCAAAACATAACCAACATATTGTCTTTCACTATGACTTGGGCTTATCGCCATATTTGGGGCTTATTGCCAACTGTTTTATAGACTATCATCACTATTTTCCTTATTATTTGAAATATTATTTTAGATCACACTTTCAATAGAGTTATCTCTTTACTTAAAGCTCGTCGTATGGTTGAGAAGGGATGTGATGTGTATTTAGCTTATGTTAGATATGTGAGTGTTGATACCCCTTCTGTTAATTCAGTTCCAGTGGTACGGGATTATTCCGATGTGTTTCCAGCCGATCTTCTGGCATGCCGCCCGATAGAGAAATTGGTTTTGGCATCGATCTGTTGCCAGGCCCATTTTCATTCCTTCGTATCGTATGGCTCCTTCTGAGTTGAAGGAGTTGAAGGATCAGTAACAGGAATTGCTTGATAAGGGTTTTATCCGACCTAGTGTTTCACTGTGGGGTGCTCATGTCTTGTTTATGAAGAAGAAGAATGGTTCTATGCGTATGTGTATTGACTATCGCCAGTTAAACAAGGTTACATTAAAGAATCGTTGTCCTTTGCCCCGTATTGATGATCTGTTTGACCAACTTCAGGGCGCATATGTGTTTTCTAACATTGACTTGCACTCAGGTTACCATCAGTTGAAGATTCTGTAGAGCTAGATATCCCGAGGACTTCCTTTAGGACTCGGTATAGTCATTACGAGTTCCTTGTTATGTCCTTTGGGCTGACCAATACCCCAGATGCTTTCATACACCTAATGCACAGTGTGTTCAGGCCATATATTGACTCATTCATTATTATTTTTAATAATGACATTCTATTGTAATCCTGGAGTAGGGAAGATCATGAGAAGAACCTATGGACCGTGCTTCAGACCTTGAGGGAGAAGAATTTATATGCAAAGTTCTCAAAATGTGAGTTTTGGTTGAGTTTGATGGCATTCTTAGGCCACGTGGTTTTGATTGAGGGCATTCGGGTGGATCCGAGGAAGATAGAGGCCGTGCAGAATTGGCCTAAGCCCTCCTCAGCAACAGATATTCGCAGTGTCCTTAGCTTGGCGGGCTACTGCCATAATTTTGTGAAGGGATTTTCATCGATTGCGGCCCTTATGACTAGATTAACCTAGAAGGGTGCCCCATTTCAGTGGGCAGATGAGTGTAGGGCGAGCTTTCAGAAGCACAAGACATCTTTGACTGCAACCCTAATTTTGATGTTGCCTACCGGTTTAGGGTGTTATACTATCTATTATGATGCCTCGAGAGTTAGCCTCAGAGCGGCGTTGATGCAGGACGGTAGGGTAATTGCCTACGCGTCTAGATAGTTGAAGATACATGAAAAGAATTACCATCTCCATGACCTTGAGTTAGTTGCCATTGTTCATGCCTTGACGATCTGGCATCATTATTTGTATGGTGTGCCTTGTGAGATCTATACTGACCATCGGAGCTTGCAACACTTACTCAAAGCAAAAAGATCTTAATATGCATTAGAGGAGGTTGTTTGAGTTGCTGAAGGATTATGACTTTACTATTCTATATCACTCCGGCAAAGCCAATGTTCTAGCCGATGCCTTGAGTTGCCGGGCAAAGAGTTTGGGGAGTTTGGCATATTTACCAGCCTCATAGAGACCTATGGCGATGGATGTTCAGGCCTTTGCCAGCAAGTTTGTGAGATTGGACCTTTCGGAGCCTAGTTAGGTTCTGGCCTGTGTGGTTTCTCGGTCTTCCCTATTTGATCGTACCTGGGAGCGACAATATGATGACCCTCATTTACTTGTTCTTCGAGACAGAGTTTGGCGTGGTGATGCTAGAGATGTAACCATTGGGGATGATGGGGTATTGAGGAAGCAGGGCCGGATTTGTGTGCTCAATGTTGATAAGCTTTGAGAGTTGATCATAGCAGAGGCCCATACTTTGCGGTATTCCATCCATCCGGATGTTGTGAAGATGTGTGAGGACTTGAGGTGACACTATTGGTGGAGGTAGATGATGAATGATATACTTGGGTATATGTCTAGATGCCTCAAATGTCAGTAGGTGAAGTATGAACACCAACAATCGGGTGGGTTGCTTCAGCAGATAGATATTTCGAAGTGGAAATGGGAGCACATCACCATAAATTTTTTATCTGGACTCCCTCGGACCTTGAAGAAGTTCGATGCCATTTGGGTGATTGTGGATCGGTTTACCAAGTCCGCTCATTTTATCCCTATATGTATTGCTTATTCATCAGAGTGGTTGGTGGAGATTTATATCTGGGAGATCGTTTATCTGCATGGTATTCCAGTTTCTATTGTTTTAGATAGAGGTACTCAGTTTACATCATGGTTATGGAGACCCATTCAGTAAGAGTTGGGTACTCGGGTGGAGTTGAGCACAACATTTCACCCCCAGACGGACGGACAATCTGAGCGCACTATACAAATTTTTGAGGATATGCTCTGTGCATGTGTGATTGATTTAGGAGGATCTTGGGATTAGTTCTTGAAATTAGCGGAGTTTGCCTACAACAACAGTTACCAGTCGAGCATCTAGATGGCTCCTTACGAGGCTTTATATGGTAGATGGCGGCCTCCAGTCGGATGGTTTGAGTCGGGAGAGGCTCGGTTGCTAGGGACAGACTTAGTTCAGGAGGCCTTAGACAAGGTCAAGACTATCCAGGAGAGATTGCGTTCAGCTCAGTCTAGATAGAAGACTTATGCGGATCGTAAGGTCCGAGATGTAGATTTCATGGTTGGTGAGCAGGTCTTTCTTTGAGTGTCGCCTATGAATGGCGTGATGATATTTGGGAAGAAGGGAAAGCTTAGCCCTAGGTTTATTGGCCCGTTTGAGATTCTTAATCGAGTGGGAGAGGTGGCTTATAGACTTGCATTTCCACCGAGCTTATTAGTCGTACATCCAGTGTTTCATGTGTCTATGCTTCGGAAGTATCACGACGATCCATCCCACGTGTTAGATTTCAGCATTGTCCGGTTGGACAAGGACTTGTCCTATGAGGAGGAGCCGGTAGCTATTCTAGACCGGCAAGTTCATCAGTAGTGTTCAATGGAGAGGTCAACCTCCTAAGGCATCGACCTAGGAGTCCGAGTCGGATATGCAGACCCGTTATCCTCATCTATTTCCTGACTCAGCTACTTCTTTATTTTGTCCGTTCGAGGATGAACAATTGTTTTAGAGGTGGAGGATGTGACGACCCAAATGGTCATCACCGTATTTCTCGATTTTTCTGCATACTTTCGAGGCCTTGAAAACCTAATTTAGGGTTACTTCGATTTGTGTGCGCAATCCGGATGCGTAGCCGAAAAGCTAAATATGAATTATGTGAGAAAAATACTAATTTTTTATATTAAAATAAATAAATTTGACTTCGGTCAATATTATTGGGTAAACAAACCCAGACAATGATTTGACGGTCCCGGAGGGCCCGTAGGAAAATATGAGATTTAGGCGTATGCCAGGAATCGAATTCTAAGGTCCCCCCCGAGAAATGAATTTTTATGTGAAATTATTTTCTAAAAATAATTAAGGAAATTGGAAATAAAATTTGATTAGAAGACTACGGTATCGGGCCAGTATTCTAGTTTCGGCATCCGGTACAAATCTTATATATGATTTAAGCACTTTATGTAAAGTTTGGTTGAAAACGGACGTCGTTTGATGTGTTTCGGACTTAAAATGGAGAAAAAAGAAACTTTTCAAATTCTTTTTCCTTCTTAAATTTATTATGGTGATTTGATTGCACGGATAAGTTTGTAGAATGTTTTTGAGGTTGTATGCATATTTGGCGATTTGATCGCACAGATAACTTCGTAGGATGTTTTTGAGGTTGTGTGTATATCCGGTTTGGAGCCCCGAGGGCTCGGGTGAATTTTGAGTAGGTCCCGAAAGGTCTTAGACTTATAATACCAGGTGTTGCAGGCTCCAGCGCGCCCGCGGTCGCCTTAGCATGGTCCGCGGTGTATGCTGCGCAGACGCAGTCGCCTTAGTGTGGTCCACGTAGCTAACCTCAGAGAGCCAACACTCTTCAGGTCTATCAGCGCGACTGCATTCCTCTTTTTGTGTTACGCGCTGGAGGATTCAGAGAGTTGTATTTTGTGCAGTTCTTCAGCGCGGCCGCGGTCCATTTTTGCGTGGTCCGCGCAGGGTCTTCAGGGAGGGTCTATAAAGACGAGGATTTCAGATATTTTTCACTCTTTCAAAACTTTTTAACATAATTTCAACGTCAAATCGAAGAATTTAATGGGGAAATTTGGGTATATTGGGTAGGACCTAGGATTTTGCTAAAATTAAGGGTTGGACCTCAATTCGAGGTTCGATTTCAAAACTAATCACATATTTGGATTCGTGGGGGATGGGTAACCAGATTTTAATTCTTATTCGATTCTGAGACATTGGTGGAGGGGAATTTTGGTCATTTTACCTATTTTGCACCTTACCTTTAATTTTAATACTGGAATCAGTTATTTGCAATATTATTTAAGATTTGTAATTGGATTGAATAGATTTGGGCCATTTGGAGTCGAATACTCGTGGCAAGGGCATCGTTCCCTAGTTGATTTTTGTGCCGATTCGAGGTAAGTGACTTGTCTAACCTTGTATGGGGTACCTTTCCCCTTAGGATTGATATTAGGTATTTGAGTGCCTTGTACGTGAGGTGACGAGCACGCACTTGAGCTAATTGTTGAAAACCTGGTTTTTACTTAAGATATTGAGATTGAGTTTCCTTCATATTTGCCTTATTTTACTTGCAATTATAACCTGTGTCAGATTAGAAAAACATGTTTAGTTGATTCAACTTGCCTAATTGTTTAAGTTTCCTTGACTGTACTACATAATGCATGTTAGGATAGTGCTACCTGTTGCTTGTCTTTTGTACTTCATTTCTATGTGTCTTCTGGCTGTGATTGCGCATTTGTATTGGGACTACGGATGTGAGATTCCGATAGTTCCCCCCCTTGCTTGTTTTCTTTGGGACTACGGGTTTGATTTCCGGTAGATCCTCCTACACTTTTACTTTGGGACTGCGGGTTAGATTTCCGATAGATCCCCCTATAAATTGATAGTTGGACTATGGGATGGTATCCCCGGAGATCCTGGATTTACACATAAGATGGACTATGGGACGGTATCCCGAGAGATTCACTGGGCAGTTGAGAAAGGACTACAGGATGGTATCCTGGGAGATCCTCATTGTTATCATTGGTATTGAATTGTACATATTTCGTGTTTATTTTGTTCTTTGTGTAGTTGTTATTGTCTTATTTAACCTGCCTATTCTCACTGTTGTACTCATTATTACCGCCAATATTTCATACTATTAATTTATTATTATATTTTACCTCATTAGGACCCTTGACCTTCCTCGTCACTACCCAACAAAGGTTAGGCTTGGCACTTACTGAGTACTGATATGGTGTACTCATGCCTGTTTTGCGTATATTATTCATGTACAGACCCAGGTAATTCATCTCGGGTGGACTATCCATGAGGCCAGGAGAGCTACGGAGACTTTGAGGTACTTCTGTAGCGTCCGCAGACCAAGGAGTCTCTCTCTTTACTCTATTTGTAGTATTTAGCCTTCTTTCGTACTTTTGTTTAGACAAATTCTGGAGATTAGAGTCGTATATTACTTTTCATTAGCTTGTGTTCCCGTGAGTTTTCGGGTTTTAGGGTGTTATAGTAGACTTCCACATTTATTTTGAGTTGTATATGCCAAGTAGCAGTTATATACATATTTCTTATAGTTATTCAGTCTTAATTAGTAGTTTTCACAAATTATGTTAAATTGTTCCACACTGTTAGACTTACCTAGTTGTAGGAACTAGGTGCCATCACGACATGTTCATGGAGGGTGAACGGGGATTGTGATAAGTTGGTATCAGAGGCTCCTTTAAAATGCCTGATAAGGAATCCCAATGTGAGAAGGACTCTGGACACCTGCTGAGTCAAAACCAGTACTCGATATCCCATTCGTAGCCTCGCCACCTTTAAAATGGGTCGCATCAGCATCCGACTCCGGTCTGGAGGCATTTATCCCCTAGCCCGAGGAGCTACCGGTCCCGAACGATCCTTGGAGGCTGCCAAAGGGCTATTTTCTCCCTCACCTTCAGCAGGAGGTTTCCCATCGTGCCAAAAGCCAACCTTGGGCTCCTTGGATTCCTCAAATTTGGTCCTTTTTGGCTCTGTTAAATCGATTAGAGCATCCATCTGCATGTTCTTCTCTTCGTCAAGCATTTGGATATCCCCTCTGGCGAGCGACATTTCCTTTATGAGTAAGATCCCTCCTAGACCTACATAAGTATAAGGGTTAAAAGCGTGGAAAGAGAAAAGCCGTTAGCAGCAAATTGCAATAGGGTGTGTAGATACACCGAGAACTCGAGACTTACCATGATCTTTCACCTCCCATCGGGCTCGGGACAGATCCTTTCATACACGATCGCTATACGGGCAAGCCAAGTATAAACACCCAACCCAATCCCGCAGATTTGACACCGCCCCAGGGTAGACCACCTTGGCTAAAAAGACATAGAAGAAACGACAAAGTTAGAAACACAAGGAGAAACCACCAAAGGGAAGCATGAGCCCTGCATCTACTTACGCGCGATATTCCACTTTTCAGGAATGACATTCCTTCTGTCGGGATCAGATCGAACGTCATCCTCGAACTAATTGACTCAACCACCCGTCGTCCCCAAACTCCTCAGTACAGGCAAAAAGAGACCTCGAAGATAGTGAAGCTTGATTAAGCCCCCGCAAAGGAGGCGGGGGTTGTACATCCGGATCAGGTGATTCAAATTGAAGGCATCCCCTCTATCATGCTCGAATAATGCCTGATCATATAAATTATATATGCCGGAACGAAAGATGGATCTGACCCAGAGTTACCTGATAACTCTGGCAGAAATCGAGAATCACAAGATCTATTTGGGGCAAAGACGGTCCTGCCGGTCCCAAAAGTAAATGGGTAGGTATACATGCTCAGGAAACCAGCCATGTAAGCTGTAATGTCTTCATCCCGAGCAGGTATCTCTACGAGCACAACATCCCCCCAGCAACAATCGACTTTCACTTTCCCTGTATCCGTTATGGAGCTAATGTATCGAATTACTGGTTCGCGACATCCCGATTTAGAAGAGGGTCTTTCGACCTGAAATTCGAAGTCATCGCAAAAGATACTAGGACGCACCCCTCAACACAGGGAGGAGCCGTCACTTCACCTTGAGAGAAGAACGAATATGACGAGCCCACCATCTTGTGGGAAGCAACTGTAAAAATTTTCGCCATCCTTGAAAAGGCCCAAGAAAAGAGGAAAGTGAAGAAGGTCGTGCTCCTAGGAAGAAAGCAAGGAGAAGCAAAAAGACAGACTTCACAAAAAATGTTCTGAATGGAATATGGATAGGAAGAAGTAAGCTTTTATAAGGCATCATGGGTACATTAAATAGATCCAACCATCGCAGTCAATAATGGAGTCTGCATTTGCGACGCCCACGGTACACCTTTGTAGCCTGAAACCATTCTTAAGGATGCCGAGGGTAGCAGAAGTTCAGAATCGTTTCTCATCACTCCTCATCGCATTTCGCTCTAAGAAACGCGGAGGCTATCTCTGTTCGGTGAATTCGGGAGCCTGAATTCTCCATCAAAAGATCATACCCCTCAGGGTTTGGAGCCAAGGCCAAAGTCCATCATTGAGTTTCACCTAAAATTTGGTACCGCTCAGACCATTGCAGCGGTCCAGGGCAAGCTAAGGGGAGGCTCTCGAGACACGCAATCCGATGAAATATCTACTAGAATATTTTCAAAACCTGGTATCACAAGTGCACGAGCAAACTAGTAGAATATACTATGTGCGGGAAAATGAGAAGACTTGATTTTTTGCTGTCAAGACACTTTGGAAGCTTTCCCCAAGACCCCGAGGGTGGGAGGCCACGATCGAGTTGTCAGCCTCAAGGCTCGTCGAAGTGAGACTCGGAAGAAACAAGGTCCGAGGTCGGAATAAAAGGGGAAGCCCCCTAGGCACATGGCTACGCCTGATGGGCCCGTCCTATTTAGAGCCTACTGGGAGGGCCTGCATCAAGCCGTCCCATCTTTGTACTCTTGCAATTAATATACATGTACTTCTAGTCAAGTTCCCCTCCTATATATAAGGGACTCACCCTACCTTGTAAGGAATTTATGTTGCTCCACTTCTCCACAGAATTCAATAATATATCTCTCTCTCTTTCTCTCTCTCTCTTATAAGTTATCCGTCTTTATTGACCCTGAGGTCGCCTTAGCACTTCATTTTTTTTCTTCGTTTGTTCTTCATTTTATGGCTAACTATTAGTAGTATAAAGCCTTACTTATTTATATCTTTTCTTGTTATCCCCTTCTTGAATACCCTCGATAAACCTGAGATAGGCTCGAGGCTCGGCTCTGAGGTACCTACTGGCCAGCTTTGCGCCTGAGAAACGTCCCCTTACTGGTTCGATTATTGCTTTGGTGAACTCACGTTTTAACACCAATCACCCTAACAAACTAGCTCGGGAATAGATCACGTATTCTTAGTATCCCATTTATAAATTTAATTGTTGTTACCATTTTTACGATAAACATTAAATTTTACAATATTTTATGAAATAATGATGAAATGGAACTAATATTGGATTTTTAAAACAGTCGCATGGGTGGCAAAGCTTCTGCAAAGGGTTCTATTAGCTATACAGGAAAGAGATTGGTCATGTGAACGTGGTTGATGACTCTGAGTATAACAAGAGGGTTTTATAGAAAGATTTCAAGAATTTTTGCGGTTGATTGCGCAAGGTTAGGTCAAGTTCGTAATATATTTTGGGACTGGTTGGTATGATTGGTTGGGGTCCTAGGGGCGAAGTTCTGTCAATGGCAATTGATAATTTCGTTAAGTCCCCGGCAACGGCGCCAAAATTGATTCACGTCCAAGCAACGGTCGTAGTCAATATAACCTGGTCAAATAAGTCCAGAATCGATCCCACAGGGAATTAACCTACCAACTGCAACTTTCACAACCCAAGAACACTTCTGAAGCAAGTTCCCAAACTTTGAGTATATTTTTGTGAAGGTTTTCTAACTACTAACTTTTGCAAGAATTAAAGACTTGAATGAAAGAATTAAATGTTGGGTAAATAATATAGAGAAAGACTAAGGTATTGATTTCCCCTATTGATGGAATCCCTTATGTTTGTGCTCATAAAAATTGTCAATATATTGTATTAATCATGAACGATATCTGTTATCGTAACCCTCTCCCGAGCAATTATAATAATTTACTAGTGCAGTCTCCCGAGCTACCCTAGCTAGCTTTAATTTGAATAGTTCACTTAAGATTACACCCAAGACTTCGGTATGCCTAACCCCGCCTTTATGCCTAAAGTTATAGATTCCTCCAATAACCTATGTGTGGTGTTGTTCAACAATATACCTAAATATGCACTCTTTTCCAAGTTATGCACACTAAATAGGCACCGCTAATTGGGAGCTCTACCAATTATCTACAACAAGAACAAAGTTGAACAAATCGAAATCTAGCTAACAATTTGTATTCACATAAACGAGAAGTTCATCACCCAATAGGTTCCATAAAAACCTTAGATAAGGAATTAGCTACTCATAATCAAAGAAACAAGAATAATAATTGAATTCATAATCAAAGAATTAATATATAAGAAAGAAATAAGTTGAGAGAGTTCTCTCTTACTAATAATCTTGCAAAAGTAGGTAATAATACAAGGCTTGCCTCTCTTGGGCGAAATCTAGGTTTATATAGAGGGTTTATGTCTTAAAAATTGAGTTTTTACAAAATTGGCCTTAAAATCTGCGGCAGCTTCCGCGGCTCGTTCGCGGTCGCGAACGAACTGCGAACAGTGAACGTCTCTGAATCTCCAACGGTTCCGCGAGCATGTTTTTCCACGGTTCATTCGCGGTCGCGAGTGAACCGCGAATGAACAGTGTTCCGGAATTTATACTTCAATTTTTCATGCCAACTTCACTTCAACTCTTCACTTGGCCTTTTTACCATCCTATGACTCCAAAATAGCTCCTTTAGTCTCCAATGGTTCATGTGTACCTATAACACACCAATAAACACTAATAAAAGCATTTTGTCATCATAAACAATATCAATTCAACAATAAAGTGTGATTATTTAGGGCATAAATATAGTCAAATTCACCTATTATCAATACCCCACACTTAAACCTTTGCTCGTCCTCGAGCAACCTTAATCACACTTTAGGCCAATTTTATTAATGTCTCCCCCAAAATATATCACAAAAGCTATCTTTCATGATTAACGTAAGACATGCACAATCCGTACCTAACCGTAAACTCACATGCCAGCATATTATTGCTTACTCTAGTTATTATCACAGACTTGCAAAGTTACCGTTTTCCTCTTGAGTTACATGCCCTCACACAATTTATTGAGAGAAGTTCCCACACATAAACATTTTAGAATATGGTACTTATAGATATAGGAAAAATTCACTCTCTCAACAAAGAACATTCATATGCATATAGACACACCATAGGCTTGCCCCTAGTGTAATACTCCACTAATCGAGTTATTCAATCATAGATCAAGAGGTCTTTAAGGGTTGTAATGTTGGCTACGGGACGGGTAGGATACTTTTGGGTATAGTGGCTAACCTCCCTAAGCACTTTTCTTTCTTTTTCACAACTTCCCTTTTAGTTTTCTTCCTTATGTCTCCCCTAAACATTCCTTCACTTTTATTTGCTTTTAATCCCCAATTTTCTTTTGTTGGTGTAACTGGCCTTTCTATTTTACATATATACATTGATTTTTTTTTTATATCATTGCTTTGCAACGCATTTACATTATTTTGCCAGTTCAGCATTTTCTACCATTCATTCTTGATTTTCCTTTTTTTTCAACTTCCCTTCACCCCACACTTAGACTTTTGCATATTCATTACAACACAAGTGCTTCTAGGAGGTAAAGTAGAACAATATAAGATTTCGATTTTTCATGAACATTCAAGGGTTATCAAAGAATAGGCTTTAAGCTCAAAGGGGTTAACTAGGATATTATGTACGGGTGAATTCATGTCTTATTGATTTATGGGGTTACACAAAGAAATGCCTCTATTATCTCTACAACCAAACAACTTCTATTTCACTTTGCAAACACACAGGGCAAGTTCTAGGTATCATGTAAAACATATAATGTAAGTAAAATCTCACACACACATAGCATGCAACTCATTTAGAATCCGGTTCATCTACAAAGTCCTATCAATGTTCAAGCAAGCTGTATTGTGCAATTTAAGGCATATCCTAGAATCTACAGTCAAGCTTAGATAATACATTCTCAAGTTCAATTAAGTTTTGCTAATGTGCATACTTGGGGTTACATTTTAAACTTTGCCCTCTAATCCTAAAAAGAAAAATCTACCTAACCCGGTTCAATAAAAACCCTTGGAAAAGAACCGTGGTCAAAAGAAAAACCAAGGGGAGGTGATACACTACCTAGAAAAAGAAAATAAAAGAAAGAAAAATTCCTACGTGGACGACTTCCCTCAAGAGTACTTGTCCTAAATAGCCCGTCATCAGGAAGAGTCCTCTACTAATATTTTTGGATTTTTCAAAATTTTTAATTTTTTTGTGTTTTTATTATTCCAACTTAGACCCTTAAGAAACCCGTCGCCAAGTGTCCATCATCGGGCCAAGCCAGCTAATATTATTTACAACTACAACTACTATGTACAACATATACAAGATAAGTTTCCCACCCCACACTTAAAATCATGTCATGTCCTCATGACATAATAAAACAAATATAGCCCAGAAGGGCGAGAAAACTTACCTGTGTCTCACGCAGAGTCGGAGACGATGGAGGGGTCGATGTGACACGCTCGACCAAGTGCTCGGAACTATGCCATGAATCTGTTTTTCGATCGAGCTTGCCTCTGTGACATCGCATCTAAGCGCGTGTGTAAACCATCTACGGAGGTGCGTAAGTCCGCAACCTCTTCCTCCATAGACCTAAGCATAGGTCTAATAGACTCGGACCTAGATATGCCCGCTCCATGATGAGCGTGCCTAGAAGGTCCGGCTGAGTCAGTGGAATGCATGGCCCGGACAACCGGCACAGGGTCAGCCTCAGCATCCAAGTCAATTGGGTCATTGTCTCGGCCCACCCGGATTTGAGAAGCTCTGAATGGAGCTTTTGGAGGGAGATCACCATCCGTGGCAAGGACCGAAGTCCGATGGCTGAGACACAGAGTAGTGACGAGAGATGGGTAATAGAACCCTTGGCTTTGAGGGGTCCCCTCAGCACCATCTCGTCACTAATCAGGCGGGCGATGTCAACATCCCGCTGGGTGACAAAGCACCATGTTAGTAATGCCCTATTGAAGTTCACGCCAGTGGTGTTGCTTGAGGTCAAGAATCGGTTACATATGATTGTGAACCAGCATTTATCAATGTGGGTGAAACAGTTAGAGTGGAGAGTTTTGTTTCTTATCCAGACTGGGATACCATCAACACATAAGGCCTCAATTAAGGTGTCCCAAGTGACACCAGGCCTATCGTGGTAGTAGTCCACGTCGCCAGAAAAGGCGGGCAGTCTAAGACTCTGCCTGATAGTAGGAACTTTGGCCCAGATATACTTACCTCGGATGAAGACCGTCCTGGCCATCCCGTAGGGAGCACTAGCATTAAAACTCCCTAACCAACATCTTGTTCACGAGGGCCGGTGCGTCGGACAGGAACTCCACTTCGCGGCGGCGGATCTCATCATATATCTCGGGCTTTTCAGTCCGAATAGCTAGCCTGTCGATTTCAATTTCCTGGAGCCAAGCTTTAGTAGCCTTGGCATGGAAGTCAGCTTCCGCCTCCTCGCTTGTGAACCTAGACTCGTCATAGGTCGGTTGCCTAGACGTGCTTGCTGCATGCCTTGATTTTTTAGGAGCCGTAATCCTGCACAAAAGAGAAACAACCAAAAATTTCCATAACGTTAGAACATCGGTTGGCTACTCAGACTTCACCATCCGTGGACTACCACAATATTCTCTTTAGTGCTATCATCCCATAACTCCTACAATTAACCAATTATCTAACAAATTCACCAAGTCACCTCAAGCACCCCACACTTATTTATTTTGGCAATCTAACATGACCCAATTAAACCTACACCATCTCCAATTTTATACAACAACAAACAACCAAAAATATGGGCAATATCTCCCCCAGCAATTCAATATCCAATTACTACAACATACATTTGCCCACATTGGCTAACCAAATCACCAACTATATCACCCATCACATTGGGTCTCCAAAATTAACACAATTAACTATATTGGAGACCCAACACACCAACAATACCAACCATATCAATAATACCAACAATACCACAATACCACAATAAAAATCATACTAGAACTACACTACACAAACAAATTAATTTATATAGAATCTACTACTACTAGCAAGATATAATACAATTTCTACAATTAACTAGAATAATGTAAACTAATTAATTCTACCAAACTAAGGAGAAAAACTAAAAAAGAAAAAATAGAAGAAGAAAAACTTACTAGTTAGAAGGTGGGGAAGTGTTGAAGATGTGGATGAAGAAGAAAATTGGTGAGGGAGTAAGGGGGATTTGGAGAAGAAGGAGTAGAGAGAAGGAGGAGAGTTTGAGAGATTTTTAGAGAGAGAGAGTAGTTGGGGGAAAAGGGCCGGCTGAATTGGGAAATATGGTAATGTTTTAGGGTAATTAAAAGGGGGAGGAATTTACCGTTAAATTTTTTATTTCTGCACTGGCAGAACTGACCGCGGTCATCCGCGGTTCGTCCGCGATCGCGGATGGACCGCGAACAGGCGAGAATCAGATGGGCTATTTTTTCGTGGTTCGTCCGCGACCGCGAATGAACCGCGAAAAATCAGCCTCTCTGAATTTTTTTTCGCCTGGCAACAGAAAACTTTTATTTTTTTTATTTTTAAATAGACTAACTATAATGATTTACAGTTACAATAATTTCGTGGGTTGCCTCCCACGTAGCGCCTGATTTAACATTGCGGCACGACTCAACTTAGCGCATTTCAAGGCTCGCTAGACCTTTGAGGTTCCTCTAACCGTAGTTCCACCTTGTCCTCGATGTCATCCATGCCAACATAAAGTTTCAACCGCTGTCCATTTACTTTGAATGTGCGTGAACCATCAATGGTTTGAATTTTCACAGCGCCCGAATCTAATGCCTCAATTACCCGAAAAGGGCCTGACAACCTTGATTTTAATTTGCCCGGGAACAACCGTAATCTTGAGTTATATAACAGTACCTTGTCCCCGGTTTTGAAGTTACGCTCTATAATGTTCTGGTCGTGAATCCGCTTCATCCGTTTTTTGTATAGTCTTGTGCTCTCGAAGGCCAGATACCGGAATTCTTCCAACTCGTGCAACCCGGTCATTCTAGATTTCCCCACTTCATCCCAGCTGAGATTTAATTATTTCAGTGTCCACCATGCTTTGTGCTCTAGTTCCACAGGTAGATGACAAGCTTTCCCAAATACCAATTTTTTATGGTGACATGCCGATTAGTGTCTTGAATGATGTCCTATATGCCCATAATGCATCAACGAGCTTCCTGGACCAGTCGGTCCTCGTGGCATTCACTGTTTTTGTTAATACACTCTTTATCTCCCTGTTGGAGACCTTAACTTTCCCGCTGGTCTGCGGGTGATATGGAGTGGCAACTCGGTGTTTCACATCATATTTGGCCAATAATTTCTCGAATGCCCGATTGCAAAAGTGTGTGCCTCCATCACTGATGATAGCCCTTGGAGTCCCGAAACGGGTGAAAATGTTCTTCTTCAGAAATCCCACCACCACCTTAGTATCATTGGTGGGTAATGCTACAGCTTCCACCCATTTGGACACATAGTCTACCGCAACAAGTATGTACTTATTGCCGTATGAGCTGACAAAGGGCCCCATGAAGTCTATTCCCCAGACGTCAAACACTTCCACTTGTTGAATTGGGTTCATTGGCATCTCATGACGTCGGGAGATGTTCCTGATGTGTTGACATTCGTTATATCCTTCCACCCACAAGTGTGCATCTTTAAACACCGTTGGCCAATAGAAACCGGCCTCATGTATCTTGGCGGCTGTTCGCACACCTCCAAAGTGACCACCATATGCGGAAGCATGACATGCTTGCAAAATAGAAGATTGTTCGATCTCGGGGACACATCTCCGGATCATGTTATCGAGACATATCCTAAACAAGTAGGGTTCATCCTAATAATAAAGCTGGCTTTCACGAAAGAATCTTTTCCTCTGGATCGACGAGAGGTCGTGAGGAACAATACCGCTAGCCGGGTAATTTGCATAATCTGCATACCATGGCACTTCAAGGAGAGTGGTGGGGAGCAGCTGTTTGACGATTTTAGTTCCTTCAAGTCATGATAAATTCAGCTCCTTCAAGTCGTGACAAATGATCAGTGACTTGATTTTCGGTGCCCTTCCGGTCACGGATTTCAGGGTTGAACTCTTGTAGAAGCAGCACCCAACGAATTAGGCGTGGCTTAGAGTCCTTTTTATCAATTAAGTACCTTAATGCTGCATGGTCAGTGTATACTATTACCTTATATCCTATGAGATAGGACCTGAATTTGTCGAACGCGAACACTACCGCCAACATCTTATTTTCCGTCACTGTGTAGTTCAGCTGTGCTCCACTCAATGTTCTACTAGCATAGTAGATTGGATGCATCAGCTTGTCTTTCCTTTGGCCAAGCACTGCCCCCACTGCATAATCACTTGCTTCGCACATCAGCTCAAAAGGTTGCTCCCAGTCGGGGGCAATGATGATGGGTGATGTGACCAACCTCTTCTTCAGCTCCTCAAAAGCAATCCTGCATTCATCAGAAAATACAAAGGGGTGATCTTTTTCAAGTAACTTACAGAGTGGGTTTGAGATTTTGGAGAAGTCTTTAATGAACCTCCGGTAAAAACCGGCATGTCCAAGAAAGCTTCTAATGGCCTTGACGAATGTTGGTGGAGGAAACTTTGCAATGACATCTACTTTAGCTCGGTCCACCTCAATACCTTTGCTCGAAACCCAGTGCCCCAATACTATACCTTCTTGTACCATAAAATGGCACTTCTCCCAGTTTTAGCACTAAGTTTGTCTCCATGCACCGTTTCAGCACTCTTGTCAGATTGACAAGGCATTCATCGAATGAATTCCCTACCACTGAGAAATCATCCATGAACACCTCCATAATGTCTTCCACCATGTCGGTGAATATAGCCATCATGCACCTTTGGAATGTGGCAGGTGCATTGCATAGTCCGAATGGCATCCTCCTAAAGGCAAAAATGCCATATGGGCATGTGAAGGAGGTCTTCTCTCTATCCTCGGGGGCTATGGAGATTTGATTGTACCCCGAGTACCCATCCAGGAAGCAAAAGTGTGACCTCCCTGCCAACCTGTCAAGCATCTGATCAATCAAGGGAAGTGGGAAGTGGTCCTTGCGGGCGGCTAGATTCAGCTTCCTATAGTCCATGCATATTCTCCACCCGGTGATGATTCTTGTTGAGATCAATTCGTTATTCTCGGTTTTCACCACCGTCATGCCACCTTTCTTTGGCACACATTGAAATGGGCTAACCCAGCTACTGTCAGAGATTGGGAAAATAATTCCTGCGTCTAGCCACTTTATTACCTCTTTGTTCTCCACTTCCTTCATGTTTGGGTTCAGCCCTCTTTGATGTTCCCTAGAAGGTTTGTGCCCCTATTCCAGGAGAATCTTATGCATGAAGTATGCGGGGCTGATCCCCTTTATGTCCGCCATGGTCCACCCAATGGCAGTCTTGCATTCTTTCAGCACCTGTATAAGATTTTGAGCCTGCACATCTAGCAAACCAGATGAGATAATAACAGCTAAAGTGGAGTTAGGGCCTAGAAATCCATACCTGAGATGAGATGGTAGTGGTTTAAGCTCCAAGTTTGGTGGCTCTTCTATGGATGGCTTTGTGGGAGGGGTCTCTCTTTTCTCTAAATGTAAAGATTCAAATTCCAACTCTCTATCCCAAAACCCCTTACCTTCCAGAGATAGCACCCATTCTGCTAGACTTTCACCATTTACCTCTTCTAAGTTCATTAGGCATGCTTGAAGTGGATCTTCAATGGTCAACTCTGCATCGTCTGTCTCCACTATCACATCAACCGCATCAATAAGAGAGCAATTCGTGAACTCACTAGGGCGCCTCATGGATTTTTGCACATTGAATATGATCTCCTCATCATTCAACCTCATCTTGAGTTCCCCAGTCTCACAATCAATCAATGCTCTCTCGGTGGCTAGGAATGGCCTTCCTAAAATTATAGGAATTTCCTCGTCCACCTTGCAGTCAAGAATCACAAAATCAGCAGAAAACACGAACTTCCCCACCTGGATAAGCAGATCATCTAATATACCAAATGGACGCTTAACCGTCCTATCAGCAAGCTGTAATAACATTGAGGTAGGCCTGACCCTCCCAATGCCTATCCTCTTATAAATCACCAAGGGCATAAGATTAATGCTTGCCCCCAAATCACACAATGCCTTTGCATAGGCAAAGTTTCCTATAGTGCATGGAATGGTGAAGCTACATTGGTCGGATAGCTTCTCTGCAATGGGTCTAGAAACCACTGCACTACAAGTCTGAATAAGAGTCACGGTGGCCAAGTCTTGGAAATCAAATTTCCGCGACATCAAGTCTTTCATCATCTTAGCATACCCGGGCATTTCTTTCAAAGCTTCAATTAAAGGAATGTTTACCTGGATTTGCTTGAGCATATCAAAGAACTTTTTGTATTGCTCTTCTTTCTGGTGCTTGGCCAACCTTTGGGAGAATGGTGGTGGAGGCCTCTTCTTCCCAATCACTTGGGATTTTTCTTTTTCTATCACTCTCTCTTCAACCTGCTGCTCTACCTGTTCAGCTACTTTCTCCGTTCCCTGCTGCATATCTTTATTTTCAGCTACTGGCTGGACTGTTACTTCTGTCAACCCGCTGGACTCATCCAGTTCAATGGGTACTGGAGTGAGTGTCTCAGCCTACAATTTGCTTCTTTCTCTTTCCTACTCAGCATCAAGATCTCTTCCACTTCTCAGATTAACCGCCATCAGCTGCTTTGGGATTTGATCCTTTGGGTTTGTTTGTGTATCTGCAGGCAATGTCCCTTGAGGACGATTGTTAAGTGACATAGCAATCTGGCCTATCTGCACTTCCATATTCTTGATAGCTGCGTCATGTGCATATATCCTCTCAATGGATTTGGCATGTGACCTAATTACCTGCTGCATCATACTTTCAACTCTGCGAACCCATCGTCATGTCTACCCCCATGCTGTGGTGGAGGTGGATGATACCCCTGCTGCCGATTGTTGAAATTTTGAGGTCTAGGATATGGAGCCATGTTGTTTGGTGGCCTCATACCTGCTGCATTATACTGTAGTTGAGGAGGCCTGTACTGCTATGGAGCCTGCTGACCCCAACTCTGGTTACCCTATCGCTGCCCTCCATAATTTGATACATAGTTCATATCTTCATGCTGGTGATGATGTTCTTGGTCTGCAGCCCATGGATTACCTATGGGTTGGCTAATGCAAGATGTGCATAAACCACCATTGGTAGTGTCTACAATGTGAACTTGCTGCTTGACCCCAGATTCTTCCACCTTCTTTGTCAGGATGCTCATTTGTGTCAGTAACGTTGCCATGTTCTCCTCCATAGTGTTGGATGGATTCGGAGGTACAGAGTGTACCACTAGAGTGATAGGAGCATTCCTGGTCGTCCACCCGGAGTTTTGAGCCATCTTGTCTAGCAAATTCTGAGCTTTCCTCCAAGTCTTGCTCAGAAAAGCCCCACCTGCTGAAGCATCAACAATATTCTTCATACTATCTAAAAGCCCCATGTAGAACCTTTGACCCAACATCTGCTCAGGAATCCCATGGTGAGGACACATAACAAGCATAACTTTGAATCTGCCCCAAGTTTCATGTAATGTCTCCATTGGTTTCTGCTTGAAGCTCACAATCTCATCAATTTGCTGAGCTGTCTTGTTAGGTGGATGAAACTTGTTGTGGAATTGCTTGACTAAATCATCCCAAGTTGCAATAGAGTTTATGGGGAGTGAGTTTAGCCATACCTGTGCAGCCCCTGTAACTGATAACGGAAAGAGCAATAGTGTGATGGCTTCCAGAGTCACATTCAGTTGCCTCTATGACTTGCATATTGAGAGAAAGTTCTTCAGGTGCTGCTGTGGATCTTCAACCTGAGACCCAGAGAATAATCCCTTGTTTTGCAACAAGTGTAGCATGTTGTTAGTAATCCGGAAAGACTCAGCTTGAATTGCTGGCACAACGATGGCAGTTGCCAAATTATCCGCTGTTGGTTGTGCCCAGTCAAACAGTGCACCTTCCTGTGCCTCCTGCGCCTCTTGCATATTTAACCCGACTTGCTGATTTGGTTCGTTTACGTCTCTTTCAGTTGCAAAGTGTTCGTTTCAGATATGTGACATGCCCATGTGTAATTTTGCTTGTTTCATATTGATAAAAACCATGATATCCATTTTTGGTTCCTTTCTATTAATGTTATCCTATTTTAGTTTTTCTTTTTTAAAATTTATATTCCTTATAGTTAGTCTTTCATGTAGTTAGATATGGTTTAATTCATTACGAAATGCCATTGAATCGTGTAGGTGAGTGATTTACGTCCAAGCAACGGTCGTAGTCAATATAACCTGGTCAAATAAGTCCAGAATCGATCCCACAGGGAATTAACCTACCAACTACAACTTTCACAACCCAAGAACACTTCTGAAGCAAGTTCCCAAACTTTGAGTATATTCTTATTAAGGTTTTCTAACAACTAACTTTTGCAAGAATTAAAAGTCTTAAAATAGAGAAAGACTAAGGTATTGATTTTCCCTATTGATGGAATCCCTTATGTTTATGCTCATACAAATTGTCAATATATTCTATCAATCATGAACGCTATTTTTACCGTAATTCTCTCCCGAGCAACTATAATAATTTACTAGTGCACTCTCCCGAGCTACCCTAGCTAGCTTTAATTTGAATAGTTCACTTAAGATTGCACCCAAGACTTTGTTATTCCTAATCCCGTCTTTACGCCTAAAGTTATAGATTCCTCCAATAACCTAGGTGTGGTGTTGTTCAACAATATACCTAAATATGCACTCTTTTCCAAGTTATGCACACTAAATAGGCACAGCTAATCGGGAGCTCTACCAATTAACTACAACAATAACGAAGTTGAACAAATAGAAATCTAGCTAACAATTTGTAATCACATAAACGAGAAGTTCATCACCCAATAGGTTCCATCAAAACCTTAGATAAGGAATTAGCTACTCATAATCAAAGAAACAAGAATAATAATTGAATTCATAATCAAAGAATTAATATAAAAGAAAGAAATAAGTTGAGAGAGTTCTCTCTTACTAATAATCTTGCAAAAGTAGGTAATAATACAATGCTTGCCTCTCTTGGGCGAAATCTAGGTTTATATAGAGGGTTTAGGTCTTAAAAATTGAGTTTTTACAAAGTTGTCGTTAAAATATGCGGCAGCCTCCACGGTTCGTTCGCGGTCGCGAATGAACCGCGAACAGTGAACTTCTCTGAATCTCAAAAGGTTTCGCGAGCTTGTCGCGGTTCATTCGCGGTCGCGAATGAATAGTGTTCCGAAATCTTTACTTCAATTTTTCATACCAATTTCACTTTAACTCTTTGTCACACCTCCTTTTTCCGCTAACCCGCGGGAGCGCGAGGGAGTTTTTCCAATTAAAGGACAATCGAAACGGGATTTATTTAATTAATTCAGAGTCATTTATGTTAATAATTTCGAAAAAGGCATTGTTGTTCTGTTGGTTGGCCTTGTCCTCTCGAGAGGCGCCATCACGACTAGTTGGGGAATTAGGTCGTGACACCTTATTGGCCCATGTTCAGACTTGAGGAAGAATTCAAGATTTGTGCTTGCATATATGCGGGTTCCAAGAGAATTGATTCTGCCAGGTGCTTCACCAAAGGGGTATTCATGTGCTAGAATATTCATGGAGTTTATTATATTCGGGGCCAAGTCAGAGCGGGTGACTCTCTGCAACAGTCCTAGTGGATTCAAAGGGGCAAAGTGTAGTGCCTAGTAATTTCGAGCCTATACATACGATTAAGAATCAAGCTTGGTAGCAGCTTATAAGAAGGGACACAAAATTCTCTATGATGTTATGACTTGCAGTATAGCCTTCGGGAGGTATGAAATGGTTCGTGGGGTTTGAGACAGCATGGTCACGTGATTCAAGGTCACTCGGGATGAGTGCAAATGGAGTATGTTTTGTGTTGGAGGGTGTTATTATTATTTCTAAGGCAATCAAGGATAAATTGGAAGAAGATATATAGATTAGCCATAAGTTGAATTGGCCTTTTAGGCCTCTTTCTCAAACCACGACATGTGGTCAGAATTCTTCCAATCTCGTAACCGTTGCTACCTTTTGTCATGCAACATGTACTACTATGTCCTTCTATGCACGCCTCTGTGATTATTCTCTCCTATTTCCTCTAGCTTTTAGCCAATATCTAGGCCTCACTTTGTGAACATATATACAACTCTGAAAAGTTGTCCCTATGGGCATCTATAGGTGTACTAAAGTTCTTCGATTGGTACTTTGTCAAAGTTATAATGGAAATCATATGTTATTAAATATGGCATGTAGGGTGCAGTGAACAGTATAGAATTTGAAGTGAGGATCAAGGTTGCAGTTCGCTGTTAACAAGGATGTTATGGGCTCGGATGAGCAGGGAAAAAGTTTCGATGTTTGAAGTAAGTTGGTATTACCTTCAGCGTCATTTGAGAATAGTGTTTTGTGAAAAAGGCTTTGCATCTTGGTTAAGGATTCTTGATCACTTTTTAGCTTTATTATGGCAAGTAGTTTGGATGTGGAGACTTGTTATCTATTACGGAAGGTTATGGGAGCATTCCCCATGAGAAGGTTGCATTAGGGTGGCATGTAGCTACTTGATTGATTGAAGAGTAAAATAAAATATGAAGATTGTAGGGATGTCGTTAAATTAAGAGTTGATGCCTGGAGGGCACATGGTTTATTGGGTTGTGGATTGCGGAGGATTACTCCGGCTATAACGATTGTTCTTGTGTGCTATGAGAAGAGGGAAGTTAGTATGGACCTTTGAAGGGTTATTATCTTAGTTGATACGATCAAGATCGACTTGAGGGTGGTGGTTAGATTTAAATATAAATATGGGCTCTATGGCATGCCAGTTGTGTTCATTTAAGCAAAGAGCTTCTTATAGAGGAGTAGTTAGAGTATTATTTCGTCATTAGATGTTTCATGTAATGATACATTGTGTTTCGTGAGTTGTAAGATGGTTTGGGGAATTGCTTATGTGTTGAGGTTCCGTGTAGAGATGATGTTATATGATCAAAACCACTCTTGAGATTGAGATCGTATATTTCACCTCAGTTGTGCTTGAGTTTGTAGCTTATGGCACTATATGTCTCCCCAGGGATGGTATTATGCACTTAGCATGCTTGTGACCGATATTCAACATTTTGTTGTAATGAGCAATTTAGCTTGATGTATATCTCCTTATATGAAATCTATGTGTGGAATCAGGTAGCACGTTACCATGGGTATGTTATTTAGATCGGGTGGCACACTACCATGGGTATGTTATTTAGATCGGGTTGCACACAACAATAAGTTTCAGTCTGCATTTTTCGGATAGCCAAGACCCGATGTTGATTTCTGATTTAAATGTCAGTGTAAGGTTGTCTATAAGGACATAGTTCAGCACGATGATGCCAGAGATGTGACTATTGATAGTGATGGTGTTCTGAGGATGCAGGGCCGGATCTATGTGCCCAATGTAGATGGCATCTGAGAGTTTATACTAGATGAGACTCACAGCTCGTGGTACTCCATTCATTCGGGTGCTGTGAAGATGTACCAGGACTTGAGACAACATTACTGGTGGAGGAAGAGGTGATGCTTCTTGTCAGGAGTATAGACCCAATGATTGATTAATTCGGCAGTTGGTTATGAATTTCTACATGTCTCTTCCGTCGTGGCGGTATTGTGAGAGTTAGAGCAAGACCTAGGTATATCATGAGGTGCGTGAAGAGCATCAGATTCGGGGAATGCTAGTTATTATGGTAAGAGAATGTTATTATGGTCCTATAAATGATGTGGTGTATATTGTGAATTTGGCAAAGGTATGATGTGCATAATTTGGTGATTTATACAATGTTATTATATTGAGAGCAGGCCTGGTAGAGAATTTTGGATGTTGAAACTGGGCTCTAAGGCTCATTTGTTTGAATAAAATAGAATATCTTCAGAATTGGTTTTAACAACAGCACACGGCTATATCTTGCTTCTCACAAGGTGTCTAACAATGATTTTACCTGTTCTTGGGCCAACAAATTCCCCCTTTTTAATGATGACAAACTCTATGCTTGTAACGACCCGAACGATCGTTTTGAGCCCTAGCACATCGTTCAGTAGTCTAAGGCTATGAGTAGCTTCATTTCAGGCGTTATGACTTATACGCATGGTCGAATTGAATTTTGGGAAGTTCAGAGTTGATTTGGGAAGAGAATTCTCATTTAGGAAGCTTAAAGTTGATAGAATTAACTTTGATGGGATTTTTGAGTAAACGACCTCAGTATCGAGATTTGAATGTTCCAAAAGGTTTATATGATGATTTTGGACAAGGGCATATGCCCGGTGCGGGTTTTGAATAACTCGGGAGCGTTTTGGCGCCTATTGTGGAAGTCACCATTTTAGAAGGAATTTCATAAGTTTGGTTTGAAGTGCATTTCGGTGTTATCGATGTCTGTTTGGGATCCCGAGACTGGGAGTAGCTTTGTATGGTGATTCTGGAGTTGGGAGCGTGATCGTAAAGAATTCGGAGGTCCCTAGGTCATTTTGAAGCTATTTGGCTAAAGATAGAAATTTGAAGGTTCTTAGGAAGTTTGACCGAAAGTGGATTTTTTGATATCGGGGTTGGAATCCGATTCCGAAAGTTGGAGTAGGTATGTGATGTCGAATATGACTTCCGTGCAAAATTTGAAGTCAATCGGACATGATTTGATAGGTTTAAACATCGAAAGTAGAAGTTTGAAATTCTAAAGTTCACAAAGCTTGGGTTGGAGGTCGATTCATGGTTTTAGCATTGTTTGATCTGATTGAGACCTTGAGCAAGTCCATAATGTGTTTTGGGATTGGTTGGTATGAATGGTTGGGGTCCTGGGGGCCTCGGGTGGATTTTGGGTAGTTGACGGAAAATTTTGAAGTTGAATGAATTGCTGAAGGTTCTGTCTACTGTCATAACAGCACCTGCGTTTGGGTTCCGCAGGTGCGGAGCCGCAGAAGCATCCAGTCAGCTGCAGATGCAGAATTTAGCAGGAGTAACAGGATCCGCAGATGCGGAACTTTTACCGCAGAAGTGGTACCGCACCTACGGGTGGGAAATTGCAGATGCGAAAACTGGGAGCATAAGTGGAAGCCACAAAAGTGGCTTGTGGTCCGCAGAAGCGGTCCCTTGTTCGCAGAAGCAGAAATGCTTGAACAGAAATAGTAAATTCGAAGTTTAAGTTTCATCTCCAATTTTTCATTAGGTGTGGACGGTTTTGGAGAGCTTCAAGTGGGATTCATCAACAACAAGGTAAGATAACTACACCTATCTTGAGTTTAATATATTGATTATGTATGGATTTTAGCATAATTAGTAGAAATTGTTTGAGGAAAACCTATAAAATTTGTATTCTTTGATTTTGGGTATGGAGTTAAGAGAAAATCATATATTTGAGTTCGTGCATTTATGTGTAGACTTTATCTTCAAAATATTTCGAAATCTGGGCACGTGGGCCCGAGGTCGATTTTGTTAACTTTTTGATCGGGGTTAGGAAATTGTTATAAATTGGATTAATATGAGTAATTTATCGTATATTAATCGATTTTCATAATTATTGGCTAGTTTTGGAGCATTTAGCATCAATTTGAGTCTTTAGAAGGGCGTGGAATGCCGGTTATGGATCTTCAGAGCAATGTGAGTCTCATTTCTAATCTTGTAAGAGGGAATTGTCCTCAAAGGTGAGTTAATTGGTTACGTGCTCCTATTTGTTGGGGCTATGTACGTACGAGGTGATGAGAGTTCGTGCGTAGCTACTATTATGCTTAAGTCCGGGTAGTTTAGGCCCAAAAGCTTGTTATACTTGGAATATTTGTAATCATATTGACAGCTTGGATTGCTTAAATCACATCGAATTAGGGAATTAATTTCTAAAAAGGATATAAACTTCATTTTCTTAAATTGTTAAAAGAGAATTGGTTTTTCTTGGATAATTGTTTCCTGATGACTTCTTGATTGACTCGTATGTGTTTGTTTAAATTCTAGAACGGGTCGAACGCCTCGGTAGATTAAACATATACATCTATGGTTCGCGCCATTCGATCATCTGGCAGTGCATAATTTAAATATTATTGGATGGGCCGTATGTCCTCGGCATGATTTGTGCATGCTTGTATCGTTTGCCTTGAAACTTATTGAAGTTGATATTATTTCTTGTCGGTTTGAGAATATATGTAAAGTTGATGAAAAAATTTAGAAATTTCATATAAACGAATGAATTGTTTTCTTACCTCGTGCTATTGAGTTACAATCATTTTTATGAAAATTCCCGATTTACTATATTATTGGTATATTATTATTGGATCACTAGTAAGTGTCAAAGTCGACCTCTTGTCTTTACTTCTTCGAGATTAGAGTGGATACTTACTGGGTACACGCTGTTTTTGTACTCATACTACACTTGCTATGCATTTTTGTTGCACATGCACATGTACTTCTAGTGGCATACTGGGCGTAGCAGTGTGGATGATACAGGATTAGGTGAGCTGCATTTCTCGAGGTGATCCGCAGCTAGTATAGTCTTTTTCAGCATATTGTATTTACTTTCTGTCATTTGTATTCTGAGCAAATGTTGTGTTGTATTGTTTCTTAGAATTAGCTCATGCACTTGTGACACCGGGTTCTGGGGATGTCTATGGGTTTATTCAAAAATTTAAAGTTGTCAAATGTTTCATCATTTATTTAGTAGACTTTATCATGTATTGTTTTAACGCATAAAAGAATTGGTTTCAAAAATATTTAAAATGAGAATTTAATTAAGTATTATTGGTTGGCTTGCCTGACAGCGGTGTCCGGCGCCACTAACCAGAGCACACATATCGGTGTAGTGGATCTCATCAAATAGATTATCATAATTCAAATCAGGAAAAACTCATGCATACACTAGCTTCTTGTAAAAAAGTACACATGATCCATGAGGATATGATATGGGAAATGTCGAGGCGTACGACCCGATCCAACATAAATATTTAAATTGTGCACCGTCGAGGGTCGAACGACATGAACAACAAATGTATCTATTAACCAGACGAGGCGAACGGCCCGCTCCCATGAGGGTATGGTACATAACTACTGCAGAGGCGAACGACCTGATGGCATTAGAATAAGAAGCTTTAACGAGTCCTTGACCCCACTCACAAATAAACGTGTGAGTTATAATTTCTTTAATGAAGACTCTTCAATAAACTTATATGTATCATGGAAAACATTTCGCTAGATGAGTATAATTATTTCGTGACTAATCATGAAACTCGTGAAGTCTCTACAATAGCAAGTCTAGTCTCAAGTAGTAATGTCAAATAGAGGAATTTAATAGGCTAGAGATTGCTCAAATAGTACAGCTATAGCATGATGTCAACCTAGGTCTACCTGGACAATAACATGAATGTATCTAGTTACGGACTCTTATTACCTCGTGTATACGTAGCCCCCACAACAAGTAGCAAACTTCCATTATAAGACTCAGAGGTAATTTGGGTTGAACCTGGTTGAAGATAAGGCATATAGCCTCTTAAATGAAGCTTGACTCAGAAAAAGTCAATGTGAAGTATACTTGTGAGTTACAGGACTTAGAATCGAATTCCGATGGTTTGGTTAGCTTCGGGGGATCATTTGTGACTTAGGAGAGTAATCGGAAGTAATTTTGGAGGTCCGGTGAAGAAGTTAGCCTATTTTGGCGAAGCTAGTATTTTGGCGAATTCCGGTTGATAGGTGATATTTTGATCCAGGAGTCGAAATGGAATTCTGAGAGTTGTAGTAGCTTCGTTAGGTGATTTTGGACTTGTCCGCAAAATTTCAGGTCATTCGGACGTCATTTGGTTGGGTTTCGGATTGAATGTGAATTTTGAAAGTTAAAGTTAAACATAAGCTTGAATTTGTTGAAAACGGACGATTTTGATGTTAACGATAGAGTTTTGATGATTGGAACAAGTTTGAATAAGGTTATAGGACGTGTTGGTACTTTTGATTGAGGTCCCGGGGGCCTCGGGTGAGTTTCGGGGTGGTTTCGGACCATTTCTAAGCCATTTTTAACTGCTGGTTTATGTCTGTAGCAGTGTTCTACGCGATCGCGGACAATGGGTCGCGATCGCGGTGAGTAAAATGTGCGAAAAAAATTGATGAATCACGATCGCGTGAAATGCTCCGCGATCGCGAAGAAGGAAATTTCTATTGCATTGATCCTACTTCGGAACCTCATATCCTTTTATATACAAGTTATTTTGAGGTGATTAAAAAATAAAAGTTGTATCTCATCGTGTCTAGTTTTTAGAAAGCTAAAGAAATCGTTATTTGGACATATGTGTCAAAAGTTATGGTCGTTACACTATAGGCTATCCGAGAAGGATCTGTAATACACATATATAAATTTGGAAGCTTATATCTCGAAATGTATAAGGATTCAGGAAATGAGCAACAAATGAAAGTCATATCCCTATGTCTAGTTTCCAGAACATCAAATCATTTGTCATTTGGAGTTGTGTGCAAAAAGTTATGACCATTATACTGAAGCCTGTCCGGAAGAACCGAAATTTATGCACCGCGATCGCGAAGCCTTTCCCGCGATCGTGTTTTCCGCAATCACGGAGCAATTCCCGAGATCGCGATGAGTAATATGCCTGGGCAGAATGTTTTAAAATATTTCATCCGCGAACCCTAGCTCATTTCCACCATTTTTGAGCGAGCTTGGGAGCTTTTGTCGAGGGTTTTGAAGGGATTTCATTGGGAATCAATTGAAGGTAAGTTTTATGAGTTAAATACACGATTTAATCAAAGAATCTTCCATTAATTCTCTGAATTTGGGTAAGAAATCAAGAAAATTAGGGCTTTGAGCAAAAATCTTAAAATGGGGATTTGAAGGACCATTTGTGGTCCGAATTGGGAGTTCTTGGTATGTACGGACTCGTGGAGAGACGAGGATTCCAAAAATGTGAGTTTCATAATTTTTCGAGATGTGGGCCCGGGGCTCGGGTTTTGGCAATTTCGTGTTTTTGGGTGTTTTTCGAGTCCTTTCGATTGGGTTATGATTCATTAGCCTATTTTTATGTATTCTTATTGGTTTTGATCAGATTTGGCACCTGAGGATGTCGATTTGAGAGGAAAGTGCAAGGCGAGTTAGGACTTTGGCCGGTTCGACGTGAGTGGTGGTAATAAATGATGTACTGAGGGTTTGAAACCCCGTACTTGCACTATACAGTGCTATGGTGAGATGAAACACGCATCATGTGACGAACGTGGTGGCAATGTGATCGGGGATTTGGACTTGGTCCTTTCCGATTGATAGTCTTACTATGTATTATGACTGATATTGAGATTATAACTGTGTAATTGGGCTAGTAGCCATGTTTGGGGCCTTGTGCCGATCTGTAGAGTACTAGGGAAGCCTATTGAGGTAGGTGACCTTTATATTATGTTGGACACATACACTCAACCGTATTCATAGTTGTATAGTATATCATGGGCCAGTACTAGGTGTGTACTCGAGAGAGACTACCTGGGGTGAGATTTCCTGTTCTAGCTGAGTGAGCCCGAGAAGGCAAGTCTAGATTGACTGAGATGGGGGCGAGGACCCGGTGTGAGGTATTATATATATATTGGATCGGGCTGCACGCCGCAGCGCTATATATATTGGATCGGGCTGCACGCCGCAACACTATACATATTGGATCGGGCTGCACACCGCAACACTATATATATTGGATCGGGTTGCACACCGCAGCACTATATATATTGGATCAGGCTACACGTCGCAGCACTATATATATTGGATTCTGCTGCACGCCGTAACACTATATATATTGGATCGGGCTGTACGCCGACACCATAATTTATTCGAAGTGGCGACTCTGAAATAAATAAATAATCCCATTTCGAATATTGTCACTTAAATTGGAAAAACTCCCTTATGCATTATCCTTCGGGGTAAGCGCGCCAAAAGGAGGTGTGACAGTCGCAGCACTATATATATTGGATCGGGCTGCGCGCCGTAGCGCTATATGTATTGGATCGGGCTGCACGCCGCAACATTATATATATTGGATCGGGCAGCATGCCGCAGAGCTATATATATTGGATTGCGCTGCATGCCGCAGCGCTATATATATTGTATCGGGATGCACGCCGCAACACTATATATATTGGATCAAGCTGCACGATGCAGTGCTATATTTATTTCTTACTTTCAGTTATTATTTATTATTATTACTCACTGAGTTGAGATATACTCACCCCACTCCCCTGCACTTTCTATGCAGATCCAGGTGTTCAGGAGGGTTATTGAGCTATCGTAGCTGCTATATTATTGTTATTCTGAGGAGACTTCGAGGTAGCTGCCCGCGTCCGCAGGACCCGATCTTTCCCTCCCTATTATCATGTATTTTACTATTCTACCTAGACTTGGATTGTATAGGATAGTTTCATCTGTTAGAGGCTCAGACTTGTGACACCGTGATTGTTGGGCTGTATTTTATATGATTCTGTTTCCGCACTTGTTGTTTTGATATGAAAACAAGCTATTAATGTTAATTGATCAGTATAATCCCACTTAGTGGGGTCTGGGGAGGGTAGTGTGTACGCAGACCTTACCCCTACCATGGGGTAGAGAGGTTGTTTCCAAATAGACCTCCAGCATCCTTCCCTCCATGAACTTCCCACCTTGCTCTTGGGGAGAATCGAACTCACAACCTCTTGGTTGGAAGTGGAGGTTGCTTGCCATTAGAGCAATCCCACTGTAATGTCAAATAGAGGAATAACATGTTACTCAAATAGTACAACTATAGCATGATGTGAGCCTAAGTCTACATGGACAATAACATGAATGTATCTACGTACAGACTCTCATCACTTTGCGCGTACATAGTCCCCATAATAAGTAGCACACTTCAATTTTATAACATGTAGAAAAAAGTATAAAATCCGTATAAAAAGATTGTTAAAAAATAAAGAATACTTATTATTTAAGATAAGAAATATTCTATAATTTCAAATTAAACTACTCAAATCTTCGTATTAGAAAATAAGTTTTTTACATCAAGATCCAAGATAATGTATTGCAACCATATGGCTAACATCTTATTAACTTGAATTAACCCTTGATAATATAAATAATAATATACTAAATGAAGCTGAAAGTCAAATATCTTCTATAAATACTCTATTATATAAATTAGTACTGAAGAAAAAAAAGTCAACATCAAAGTTTTTGCATATACTTGTATAGGTGTATAAAATTTAGATTCTTATTAAAATTTGGCTTTAGGCCACTAAAGTCGTTAAGCCGCCCATGCCGAGCCCAGATCCTTCCATATTCGAGGAACCATATGTGAAGAGGGTCCAAACCCCCAATGATGAGGCCATGAAAGTAGTGGTGTCAGGAGCCAAGACTTTGTTGACCGTGAAGGGAGCTTATGTGGAACCTGTGGTTATCAAACTGGTGGTGCAGATGCCAGTTGAAAATACTAAAGCCATACCGTGGAACTATAAAAAAGTTACAGTGATGTACAAGGGGAAGGAGGTTACAGGAGAAGTCAATGAAACATATGGCCTAACTCGCTCCGGGCGATGCTTTGCCCCGGAAGAGTTAAGGAAGACGAAAGTAGTAAAAGAGAATCCGAATCATGTGAAGAAGGCATTTACTGAAGAAGAAGTGGAAGAGTTCTTGAAAAAGATGAAAGCTCAATACTATTCAATAGTAGAGCAGTTGAGAAAAACGCCTGCGCAGATTTCATTGTTATCATTGCTAATCCATTATGAAGAGCACAGGAAGGCGTTGATGAAATTTCTTAACGAAGCACATGTGCTCGAGAAAATTTCAGTATGCCATCTTGAGAAAATCACGAATAAGATCTTTGAGACAAACAAGATAACATTTTCAGATAATGAATTGCCACTTGAAGGAACGGAGCATAATAAAGCATTATATCTCACAGTGAAGTGCGAAGAATCTGTGGTTACCCATGTTTTGGTAGACCACGGGTCAAGTGCCAACATTTTCCCACTCTCAACCTTGGGAAAGTTGAAGGTCAATCCTGATAGAATTCGTCGAAACAATGTGTGTGTACGAGGCTTTGATGGAGGAGGCAAGAATACTATAGGGGACATTGTGTAGGAAATTACTATCGGACAGGTGGACTTCACTATGGAGTTCCAAGTGCTAGATGTTGCTGTTTCTTACAATCTGTTATTGCAACATTCGTGGATCCATGCAGCGAAAGCTGTACCATCCTCTCTGCATCAGATGGTGAAATTTGAATGGGAATAACAAGAGATCATAGTGCATGGAGACGATGATGTCTGCAACACTATAACACCGTTCGAAGAAACTGAAAGGGACAAGGGCCCGTGGGTATATCAAGTCATGGATGTTGTGGTGGTTAATAAAATATCCGAAGGGGAGAACATGCCAATTGCTGGTAGCTAAAGAAATGATCAGAAATGGGTACCGGGGAAAGGTTTGGGGATAACTCTACAAGGGATAACACAACCAGTCCACATGCCGGGAAATAATTACACCTTTGCTTGGGTTTTAAGCCTACTTATGTCGATATCCAAAGAGCCAAGAAAATGAAAAAGAAAAGTTGGACCCTCCCGAAACCTATTCCAAAATTATCCAATGCCTTTACTAGGTCTGGTACACGAAGACATTTAGCGACTGTTATGCCAAGTTATGATGAAATAAGACCAGATGCAGAGCTCCTAGCAAGGTTCGAGATGCTGCTTGAATATGTAAATATGTTGGAGATGGTTGAGGGAACGAGTAAAATGGATGTTCAGTTCATGGGACCCATTATTGCACTTAATAACTGGGAAGCTAATCCTCTTCCGATCAGGAGGGAATTGTGGTAGTTAGCTTCAAATATTTCATTTTCCCAAAGTTGTCTTGTTTTGTAATCCCACACCCCATCAAAAACAAATGTATCCAATGTCTGCTATCTTTTTGAAAAATCAATGAAATGCAATTTCTTTCTTTCTTCCATTTTTGCCTTATTTTATTTTTCTTCTTTTGTACAGTTCAATATTTGTTGATTCCAATGATATGTCATGCATGAAGGATTCCCGGTCCAGTCTTGATAATCGAATAGCTATATAGGAAATTGAAAGTGAATATGAAGTAGAATATGAGGATGAGGAAATACTGGAGGAAATCGGTAAAGATTTGAATCAATATGAGGATAAACCCAAACCAAAGTTAAATGAGACAGAATCTATTAATATGGGGAGTGAGGATAATGTCCGGGAGACAAAGATCAGTGTACACTTAGAGGCTTCCCTCAGAGAAGATCTAATCAAGTTATTACATGAGTACAAGGACATATTTGCTTGGTCCTATGATGACATGCCCGGACTCAGTACTGATCTGGTGCATAAATTGCCCATTTATCCGGAATGCCGGCCGGTAAAACAGAAGCTAAGAAAGTTTAAAACGGACATCGGTGTGAAAATAAAAGAAGAAGTTAACAAGAAATTCGAGGCGAAGGTCATACGAGTCACTTAATATCTTACTTGGTTAGCTAATGTTGTGCCAGTTCTGAAGAAGGATGGAAAAACCAGGGTGTGTGTTGACTATAGAGACCTCAACAAGGCCAGTCCAAAGGATGATTTTCCATTGCCAAATATCCATATATTGATTGACAATTGCGCCAAGCATGAAATTGCTCTTTTGTGGACTGTTATGCGGGTTATCATCAGATCCTAATGGACGAAGAAGATGCAGAAAAGACAGCCTTTATCACGCCTTGGGGAACATATTGTTACAGGGTGATGCCGTTTGGGCTGAAGAATGTCGGGGCTACATATATGAGGGCAATGACCACTATGTTTCATGATATGATGCACCGAGAGATAGAAGTATATGTGGACGATGTCATCATTAAGTCCAAAAAGCAATGTGACCATGTCAAAGATTTGAGGAAGTTTTTCCAGAGGCTCCGAAGATATAATCTCAAGCTTAATCCAGCAAAGTGTGCTTTTGGGGTGCCTTCGGGAAAGTTATTGGGGTTTATAGTAAGCCGGTGTGGTATAGAATTGGATCCGTCAAAGATAAAAGCAATCCAGAATTTGCCTCCGCCGAAGAATAAGAAAGAACTGATGAGTCTATTAGGCAGATTCAATTATATTAGCAGGTTCATTGCACAGCTGACATCAACATGTGAGCCTATTTTCAAGTTGTTGAAGAAAGACGCAGCGGTAAATTGGACCGATGAATTCCAAGAAGCCTTTGATAAGATTAAAGAATATTTGGCCAATCCTCCAGTGTTAGTTCCCCCAGAACCGGGAAGACCTTTGATCTTGTATTTGACGGTGTTAGACAACTCCTTTGGCTGCGTACTGGGGCAGCATGATGAGACTGGAAAGAAAGAGCAGGCGATATATTACCTCAGTAAAAAGTTCACATCTTATGAGGTAAAATACACTCAGTTGGAAAGAACGTGTTGTGTATTAACCTGGGTTGCTCAGAAACTGAAACACTACTTGTCAGCTTATACTACATATCTGATATCACGGTTAGACCCATTGATGGCACCCAGTCCCCACGACTAGGTAAGCCTAACACGTTGCGGAATATACCAGTTTATGAATATTTAATAAGAATTAGCGGAAAATAAGATGAAAGGAATGCAATCCGTGCCACTTGGCACATACATCCGTCAACACCATGTATAAAACACTACCAAGATCCGGAATCCCACGGTAACACAGACTAAAAGAGAATATACAACTGTGGCTCTACGTGTAAAGAGTGTCTAACAACGAAATGAAGGAAAAATGTCAACTAGTACTATTAGAATAGAAGGAAAGCCTCCGGATCTGCGGACGTAGCAGATCATACCTCGAGGTCTCCCAGAAAGTCGCGGAATCACCTAGCACGAGCCTACTCTGATGTACCTGGATCTGCACAACAAAAGTGTGCAGAAGAGTAGCATGAGTACACCACGGCGGTACTCAGTAAGTGCCAAGCCTAACCTCGATGGAGTAGTGACGAGGAAGGTCAGGGCCCTACTGAGAAACAATAATATAATGATAATAACAATAATAAGCAGTTTAAATGATAATAATTTCCGAAATTAACAACAATAAATGATTACCGCAATCGTCTATAATTAAGCTAACAACAAATAGTCAACTCAATAAAACCAGTCCAGGACCTGTGGGAATCGAACCCACAGTCCCATTGACAGTACCTCCGGGTCTCCGGGAATCGAACCCGCAGCCCATGTCTCAATAAATAATCAATAACTCAGGATCTCCGGGAATCGAACCCGCAGTCCCTACCAATAACTCTGGATCTCGGGAATCGAACCCGTAGTCCCTACTAATAACTCAGGATCTCGGGAATCAAACCCGTAGTCCCTACAAATAACTCAGGATCTCGGGAATCGAACCCGCAGTCCCTACCAATAACTCAGGATCTCGGGAATCGAACCCGTAGTCCCTACCAATAACTCAGAATCTCGAGAATCGAACCCGTAGTCCCTACCAATATCACGCCGGGTCTCTGGGAATCGAACCCACAGCCCTGGGTCTCCGGGAATCGAACCCGCAATCCACAAGCACAGCCAATAAAGGAATCCACAAAGAGAATAATTATGCTTAACTATAACTTCACCGAAAATAGTGCCAATAATTATCAAGGAGTTCAAATAAGGCAATTAGGCAACTAAACAGTTAAGTGCTACCTAATCATGCTTTTCTAACTACTACCGGGTAAAAATATCAAATTAATAGCCAAAGACAGGAATATCGCTCATCGAACATTTTAAATAAAGTACGTGTTCAACAACCAGCGCATGTACACGCCCGTCACCTCGCGTACAAGGCATTTAAACTATCACATAATATCATAGGGGTGAAAATTCCCCCACACGAGGTTAGACAAGCCACTTACCTCTACCCTACGGTACAAAACCGCTATGAAACAACTCTCTTGCCGCGAATGTCGGCCTCCACAAGTGTAGAATCTGATAAAAATCAATAGAATCACATCAAAATAGGCTAATTGGGCATTACCCAATCAAAATAACTCAAAATACACCAAAACCCACAAGTTGCCAAAACTCGACTTTCGGTACGCTTATCGAAAAATCACGAAAGTTATATTTTCGGAACCCTCGTCTCAATACGAGTCTAAGCATATAAAGTTTACCAAAATCGGACTCCATTTGCCCACTCAAATCAGAGATTTTCTAACATTTAGGCCTAGGGCTCAAACCCACCTTTAATCTTCCAATTTCGGTGAAATAATCACGGATTTCATGATAAACCAACGAATTAAGGTCAAGAAACTTACCCCCAATGATTTCCCGATGATATCCCAACGTTTCCCCTTCAAAATCCTCTCTTGGAGCTCAAAAATGGCGTTTTTGCGTAATAGGCCGCGTCTGAAATGTTTCTGGACTTAAAGTCACTGCCAGGCCAATTAACTCTATGCGATCGCAGCACTTGGCTCGCGATCGCGATGCACAACTCCTGGGCGGCCAGCTTTTCCTCTACGCGATCGCGTGGTCCTGGACGCGATCGCAATGATCAACCTGGCCATTCAACGCGATCGCATCACCTCGACCGCGATCGCACTATTTTCGATTAACACCCTACGCGATCGCATCCCTCGCGTCGCGTTCGCGAAGAACAACTCCCAGTTCTCACTCCGCTACCCTACGCGATCGCAGACTCAACCTCGCGATCGCAGAGCTTCCCAAATTCACCCTACGCGATCGCAGACTCCCCCTCGCGATCGCAGAGACCAATAATTTCCTCTTACGCGATCGCGTGAGCAGCTTCGCGATCGCGAAGCACAAAAATTCTCTGCAATATTGCAGCAGAACCAGCAGTGCAATTGGCACCAAAATGGTCCGTTTGGACCCCCGAATTCATCCCGAGGCCCCCGGGACCCCAACGAAAACCACCAACCTACTCCAAAACATGATACGAACTTATTCCAATCATAAAAACACGTCTAACAACATCAAAACCCATAATTCACATCGAATTCAAGCCTAAATTTCTTAAAACTTTCCGAATTGCACATTCGATCTAAAACCCGACCAAACGACGTCCGAATGACCCGAAACTTTGCGGACATATCCAAATTCACATAACGAAGCTACAGAAATTGTCGGAATTCCATTCCGACCCCGGATCAAAATCTCACCTATCGTTCGGATTCGCCAAAATTTCAACCTTCGGCATTTCAAGCCTAATTGAGCTACGGACCTCCAAAATACATTCCGAACGCGCTCCCAACCCCGAAATCACCTAACGGAGCTAATGGAACCATCGGATTTCCGTTCCGAGATCGTCTTAACACTGTTCCGGCTACGAGCCATTTTCTAACTTTAAAGCTCTCATTTAGAGACTAAGTGTCCCAAAATGTTCCAAATTTCAGAACCGACTCTCCCGGCAAACCACAATAGCAGAAATGAACTTAGGGAAACAGCTAAATTGAGGATTGGGGCGTAATTTTCTAAAACACTACTTGTCAGCCTATACCACATATCTGATATCACGGTTAGATCCATTGAAGTATATATTTCAAAAGCCCATGCCTACAGGAAGACTTGCTAAATGGAAGATTCTGCTCACAGAATTTGACATCATCTATGTAACACGTACGACAATGAAGGCGCAAGCAGTTGCAGATCATCTCATCTAGCAGAGAACCCAGTGGATGATGAATATGAGCCGCTAAAAACATATTTTCGGGATGAGGAGGCAATGAATATTGAATAACTAGAGCAAGATGATAAGCCAGGTTGGAGAATGTCCTTCTACGGAGCCGTCAACAATAAGGGAGTTGGAATTGGAGCAGTACTTATTTCAGAAACAGGTCAGCTTTACCCCGTTACCGTTCAGCTTCGATTTTTCTGTACCAATAATATGGCCGAATATGAGGCGTGTATATTGGGATTGAGGATGGCAATAGATATGGGAGTTCAAGAGATTTTGGTCATGGGTGACTCGGATCTTTTGATACATCAAATTCAGGGAGAATGGGAGACAAGAGATATGAAATTGATACATTATCGACATTGTCTACATGAATTATCCCAAAGATTCCAATCCATAGAGTTCAAACACATCCCAAGAATGCACAATGAAGTAGCAGATGCTCTTGCCACATTATCCTCCATGTTGCATCATCCAGATAAAGCTTATGTAGATCCACTACAGATACAGGTGCATGATCAAAATGTCTATTGTTTTGCTGTTGAAGAAGAACTTGATGGAGAGCCGTGGTATCATGATATCAAAGAATATTTGAAGATAGGGAAATACCCAGAACAAGCCACTGGAGATCAGAAGAGAGCTATAAGATGATTGGCAAATGGATTTTTCCTCAATGAAGGGATTGTATATAAAAGAACAGTAGATTTGGGGTTATTGAGATGTGTAGATGCGTAACAAGCTGACACAATTATGACTGAGGTACATGCGGGAGCTTGCGGACCTCATATGAGCAGATACATTCTAGCAAAGAAAATACTGAGAGCAGGATATTATTGGCTCACCATGGAGCGTGATTGTATTAGATATGTGAGGAAATGCCATCAATGTCAAGTACATGGAGATTTGATTCACTCTCCACCCTATGAATTGCATACAATGTCCGCACCTTGGCCATTCGTTGCCTGGGGCATGGATGTCATCGGACCAATAGAGCCTACAGCCTCTAATGGACACAGATTTATCTTGGTCACGATTGACTATTTTACCAAATGGATGGAGGCAAAGACATTTAAGGCTGTGACAAAGAAGGCAGTGGTGGATTTCGTGCATGAAAATATCATATGTAGTTTTGGAATTCCGAAAGTAATTATCACAGACAATGGGGCAAATCTGAATAGTCACCTCATGGCAGAAGCATGTCAAAGATTTAAAATCCCGCATCATAACACTACACCTTACAGGCCCAAAGCAAATAGAGTAGTAGAAGCCACTAATAAGAATATAAAGAAGATTCTCAGAAAAATGGTGGAAGAGTCATGGCAATGGCATGAGAAGTTACCTTTCACTCTTATGGGTTATCGCACAACCGTACGTACTTCTATTGGTGCCACACCCTATTCATTGGTGTATGGAACAGAGGTTGTTATACCCGCAGAAATTAAGATACCATCCCTTCGAATCATAGTTGAAGCTGAGATCGATGATGATGAATGGGTAAAAGCCTGGTTTGAACAATTGAATCTGATTGATGAGAAGAGGTTAGGAGCGGTTTGCCATGGGCAATTATATCAATAGAGAATGGCCAGAGCATGTAATAAGAAGGTACGTCCTCGGAGATTTGAAGTGGGACAATTGGTATTGAGGCGTATTCTGCCGCATTGGGCTGAAGCAAAAGGCAAATTTGCACCAAATTGGCAAGGACCGTTCATGGTATCACGAGTGTTGTCTAATGGAGCCCTATATCTGACAGATGTTGAAGAAAAAGTGCGTAGAGACTGCTATCAATTCAGATGCAGTTAAAAGATACTATGTATGATTCCTTTTCAATTATATGATTGTATTTTGTTGTGATTTTGGAATTGAAATGACGAAGGCATTTTATTTTCTATCCAAACACTTTATCCATTGACATCCCCTTTGAGCCATGTTCAATATATTCTTTTATACCCCTCTCTCGGAATTGTTTATGGCACAATACAGAAAATGAAAATTGCAAACAAAAGTAAAAGACAAAAGAAAATCGGGAAAAAGTCAAACAAAACAATGAATTATTGACGTAGTTTGAACTACGTCTGACTTGATCCCGAAAGGGTACGTAGGCAACCTCACTGAGGTTCAGTCACAATAAAGGAAAAATCCAAAAATCCCCCACATATTAAAACTGGGACAGAAGTTATGTTTTATAATTCCGAGAGTTGTAAATATTTTGAACCCTCGTAAATTTTGAGCCTTTATATCCTTCTTTCTGAACTCATCCAAAAGTCACATTACGGTCCAAAAAAGACCTTCTAATCAATTTCAAGAAAATGACAATACAATGAGAATAAAGGAAAACAGGGCATGGATAGTACTGGTGGTTCAGAAAATAAAAAGAACAAAAAGAAAAATGAGAGAGTCTCATCGGTGAAAACCTTAACCGACACCGTGAGGTGATTGTGAGGTCGAGAGAAATAAAAATGAGAGAGTCTTATAAGTGAAAACCTTAACCGGCACTATAAGGCGACGGTGAGACTGAGAGAAATAAATGAGAGAGTATTATCAGTGAAAACCTTAACCGGCACCGTAAGGCGAATGTGAGAACTATTTTGAGGAGAAAGAAAGAAAAACAACAAAAAACAAGATTTGTTTGGGTTGAAAGAAAGTTGGAGTTGAGATAATGACAATTCGATTGGACAGACTGGGTCGGAGTTTAAATACATGGCATGGTCAGAGGAATCAGCCGACATACCCAGATAAGTTCTGTCACTACTCCAAATTACCCTTACCCTTTTGAAATTCATTTGTTTCTGCATTTCATTGATTGAAAAACCGATTTGCCCATTGAAGGCTAACTACCAGCTTCTCATGATAAGAGGTGAAATAACGCTGGGTCGAAAAAAAAAGAGAAAAAAGAAAAGGAGAGAAAATAAAGAAGGACGACGATCAAAGCCAAAGAAATACAAAAGGAGATTACAGAGGAAATCTGGCCAAAGGTTGCATAGAAGAATAAAGCAAAAAGAGGAAGGCAATGGAAGCAAAATCAGCAAAATGCCAGTTGCCAGCATTTTATAACTAATAAGATTGTTCTCTGATTTAGATAGGAACAACAAGATTCAAATTTTCACTAACCACTTTAAAGTGAACGTGACCAATGAGGGAAAAGAAAAACACAAAAAAGAAGTACAGCAATAAAAGGAGGAATCCGTAGAGGAGAATTCACTCAGTCAAGCAAGAATATTTCCCAAAAACTGCACGAAGGTATCATCTTTCCAAAAACGCATACCCCAGTTATCAAACAAGGGAATATTTTCTGCATTTCATTTTCATGCATCAGGCGCCCACTTGGAAAACAAGAGAAAGGAGGACTCAATCAATCAAACAAGAAAATTACCAAAAACAACAAGAAGGTATCATTTTTCTAAAATACACCAGTTATCAAACTGAGGGAATATTTTTCTGCATTGCATTTCATGCATCAGGCGACCACCTGGATAACAAGGGAATATTTTTTTGCATTCATTTTCATGCATCAGGCGCCCAACTGGATAACAAGGGAATATTTTTCTGCATTCATTTTCATGCATTAGGCGCCCACCTGGATAACAAGGGAATATTTTTCTGCATTGCATTTCATGTATCAGGCGCCCACCTGGATAACAAGGGAATATTTTTCTGCATTTATTTTCGTGCATCAGACGCCCACCTGGAAAACAAAGGAATACAATTCTGCAATTTTTAATTTCGGTTCAGGTGCCCACCTGTATAACAAGGGAATACATTTATGCAATTTTTAGTTTCTGTTCAGGCGCCCACCTATATAACAAGGGAATACATTTATGCAATTTTTAATTTCTGCAAATTTTAATTTGTTTTAGCTAACATGAGTAACACAGTAACATGAGAAAAGCCCACACTGGGGCAGAGAAAAAGGTTTTGTTGTTTTGTTTTAAGCAGGTGTCAATTTGAAAGCAAGGAGTACAATTGGAAGCCACACCGAAAGGAAAGAAGCAATATATCAGAGGGAAGAGAAAGAAAATCAAAAACCAACAAAAAAGAAGGATGATAGCATAAGAGATGGAAAATCAAGAAAAACAAGGAAGAATAAGAAGACAAGAAGTAGATAGGAATCATTGTAATTCGTAGGAATATAGCTTAGAATAGCTTCTTCATTTTATATTTTACCCCTGGTGTAATAAGGAGTAAGTCAGTGGTCATAGCAATAGCAATGCAACAACAAAGTCTTGGTAGTTTCAAACTACCGGACCTTCCCGAACTACAGTGACCTGATTCCTGTTTAGCACAGGATATGTTGGCAACCTCTGAGGCAGGGTGCGGTCAAAAGGTTTTCAAAAATGCTTTTACGGAATGTGCCAATGTGCAAAAATCTGTCATTTCTGCTCACTTGTCTTTGCACCGAAACTCTTCGTGTTCCCGAGCAAAGAGGGGCAGCTATGAGCACGTGATTTTTGCCCTAAGCAATAAAATTCCAAAATTAAAATAAATAATATTTTGTTTGCAATTATGTTTTGATTGAATTAAATTAATTTTTGTGTTTTAAAACCAAAATTAGAAAATTAAAAAAAAAAAATAGGTTATGTATTAAATGTCACAAATAAAGGAATTAAAAGAAAATTAGCAAAATACAAATATATGCCGGAAATTAAAGAAAAATAGCAAAAAATGTCAAAACAAAATCAGAAAAATTAGAGAAAATAGGAAATTAAAAGAAATTGAATAATTGAAAAAGAATATAAAAAGAGAAAATAAAATACAATAAGAAAATACACAAAAAATAATAAAAATACATGAAAAACACACAAAAATACAAAACCGGACCAAATGTTACAAGCCCAAACATATCATCCCAAAGGATTTAAAGAATCCGGTCCAATTATTATACAAGATCAATCATGGACGTCCATATACTCAATCCAACGGTTCAATTTGAATCTCTGATTTTAAGTGAAACGACACAGCTTCAATAAACAAATCTGGGCCGTCTATCTATAGAGATCTAACGGAGATAAATCAGTCTCCATTTAAAATTGAACGATGTCGTTTGAGGACATTGGATCCTGGTCGTTGATCAATCACAATCCAAAGGCCAGGATCAATTGATGAGTTGTGAGTATAAAAGGCTTGGTCTCTTCAGAGACCAGCCATTTCCCTAGTTACAAAAACCCTAGCCGCCTTGTATCATCTTCTTCTCCACCTTCCTCCTTCACCGAGCATGGAGACTGCCGACCTCCATGGCCATCTCCAGCCATTCTCAGCCCCCAAACCTTTCATTTCCTCCTTCTCTACACCAAACCACCCTGAAACCCCAAAGAAGCCTTAAGAAAACTCCTATTCTTGAAATTCCGGCCACCGGATTTCTTCTCCGGTGACCACAACCTTTGAGATAGACCTTCAAAATAATACCATTGAACCTTCTTGCCAAGATCTTTAACCCCATAAACTCACTTTCCCTCGAATCTCACCCAAATGTCTCGAATATTTGAGATTAAGTCGCCGGAACCCTAACTCCGGCAGACCTTACAACCCCACCCCCCAAAAGACACACTCTTGTATACCCTTCTTTTTAATACTCAATAAAGACTTCAAACTTTGATGTCCGAAGTCTGGAAAAAAAGAAAGAAAAATAAAAGAACAAGAAAATAAAAAAAAATAGGGAAAGCTCAGGAGACAAATCCTACGAGCGAAGTTCCCTCTCCCTCTCTTTGTTTCTGTTTTGGTTGATTAAGCATGCTTTCTGTGAATTAATTCTGTTTTCTTTAATTAGTTGTAATTAGTTGCATGATTAGTTTAGCTTCTTTCTTTTGATATGTTTCCTGTTATAATCCTGTTTCTATTAGCCTATCTTTTAATATTTCCTAAATATTCCCTTTTAATAACATGCTTCATTAGTCTCTTTGATAATCTTGTTTATTACACTTGATTAAATATACTCGAGCCTTTTTAGGGGTTTTGTGAGTTTAAACATGAAAGTATTCTGAATATATCTCTTTATGTTAAATTTGTTATACTATGCCTGAATCTGAGTTGTGAGTTGTTTAATTGAAATTCAACCATATTCAAATTTCTCTCTGAGTTTTGATTAGATGATAAATGATTTCTGATTTGTGGCTATGTGTGCAAATTGATATAAAAGGCTATGTTTGTGATAAATTCATGTTTTAGACTACAATTAGTCTTATTATGCTTTAGGGGATATTGGTTATAGCTGTGATAGATAGGTAATTAGATAATTGGCTAATTCTGAAAGTATGTTAATTAGTTAAAATTGAAAATGACATAAAAATGGTTACAATTTAAATAATATAAAGAGTGGTTAGTTCTGAAACTGGCCAACTCTGTAATTCCTTAGGCTTAAATCTAAATGGCTAGTTCTGAAAATGGCCAACTCTGTAATAATAGACTTAAATCTGAAACTGGCTAAGTTATGTAAGTTTGAATCTAATCTAAGTAGCCAATGAATAACAAAAGTGACTAATTTTGCAAAGCCAAGTCCAAACACTGGACTGGCTAACTCTGAAAAGGTTTAATTCTTAACAAATAAGCAGGCTTGTCCTGCAATTCAATTAAAATAGACAGTAATGAAAGGATACCTCTTAAAAGAGGTCAAAATTGAAAGAAAATCAAAGTTCAAATCTGGCTAAGTCTTAAATGACTTATAAATACTGCGCAGTAGTTAAATAAGGTATAAAACTGTACACCCAGACCTTAGATGGGTCGGGTAAATACTAGTTAATAACAGGGGCATAAAAGGAATGAAAAATGGCATAATTGTAGATTTAATAGAGCCTATAGGGACAAATCAGACATTTAGGCCTAGTATTTCTGCAATAATGCACAAAACAAAGGGTATAATAGACCCAACAAAAAGGCTTAATAGTTAATAACCTTAGCAAGTGAGGGTACATTAGTAATTGGCCCCAAATATAAGCCAATAGACCCCTCTAGAACCTTCCAGCAAAGGCTGGAAGGCATTTTTGAATCTGAAATTAGTACGAAAGTGTAATAAATAAAAGAATTAATGGGAGGGAATTGGGAATAAGATTTTCAAATTTCCACTCAAAATTTCACCATTCATATCTATAAATAGGCTTTAATTAAGCCTCAATAAGGGCTGGATTTTTAGAATTCAGAGAATACTTCTGAAATTAAGAAAAACTATCATATTCTAAGAGAATTTCTGGGTATTTGGTCGAGCACTATTCTGAAAATCAACTAGGAATCCTCTATTATCTCCTATTTGTTGGGTTTCTACTAGTTTTCTTCAAGTTCTGTTATTGGATTGCTATTTGTTGAGCTTGAAATCTATGTTCGACTGTTTGATTCAACTGTGAATGCTGTGCTTGCATTGTTGATTCAGTTGCTTTGCTGTTGTGATCAACTGATTATTTCTCTCATTTCCTTCCCTTAGACTCATAGAGTTCTTTTGCTGAATCAGGTACACAGCTGCTACTCCAAAATGTAACTGCAGTCAATTTGAAGAAATGAATGAATTGAACTGATTTTCAAGAATTGCTTTTGTTATTTGTTTTCATTTTAGCATAAAGTAGATATTATGTAATTCAATTGGAAATGAATGTATAATTGATACATGTACATCATGAGTTGATACTGAAAAACAATGTAATAAAGTAGTATGTAGATTAGAGTAGTAGTGATAATCGTAATCACCTAGACTTAGCTTAGTTTAACAGTAGGTTAATTAGTTTAAACTAACTTACAGTTTGTTAAAACGGATTCATAACAGGCGCTATAATAACAGTGATTAAACAATTATAATAAGGTCATTAACGTAGCTTTAATCTACCTCTTCACTTTCAGAGTTAGTAATAGCTGTAGGTTGTGTGATTTAAAAATCAATAGCTAAGAGTATAAAATTGGTCGACATGGTTACATAATCAGCCTATCGTTTTAATACAATTAACCTTTGATAATCAGAAGAGTATGAGTTATAACTAATGAATTGTAAATAATAATCATGTTTCATATAGTCAAGTAATATTCTGTCACCTTTAGTCAACAATTGATCTGCTTCGGTAGTTTTAAAAATAGTTGATAAAAATATGAGAAAAGTAGTATGTTAGTCAAATTCAATTTGTATTAGATAGCTGTGATTCGAAACTAGTACCGTTAATTTTGTACTACTTCTTCTCTTCATAAATAAATACATTTTTAGTTTACTCTCTTCTGATTCTAAATACCTATGTATATAATGAATCTCGTTTAATCTGGGCCTAACGAATAACACATGCCTGGATACAATTAGATTAATTGGGCTTCTGATAAATAACTTCAGTGTGTTCTGGGTTTCTGAAACCCAGATACATAAATCAGTCTGCTGAATACTATCCCAAATGTCCAGGCCCAGTAACATAAAATGATAAGGCCTGGACTTATATTTTGAAATTATAATGTAATTAAAATGACTAAGGAAAAACCAATGGTAGAAAATATAGTTATTTGCTAGGATTGGACTATAAAAATCGAATGGGACGAGCCTCGTATGAAAACAAATAAGCGGGGCCCCCACATAAAAAATAATAATGTGATAGATTCGAAAAGGCCGGTAGAAAATTCCATGGTCTTTCCAAAAGATTAACAAGACGTTAGACGATGTAGGCGCGATTCTAAAATATATTTTCCCTAATACGAGTGCACATCTAATGTGACTCAAATCATAAATCTCGGCGAAGCCGAAACATGTTGAAAGTCACAGGCGTACTGGTTGCGGTGTGACCCGAAATACGTTTTCGCAACGTCGCAATTCGTAAAATATTTAAAGTGAAACATGTCCATACGTTGTAAAAAAGCATATAGTGAAATCAAGTAAAATTAAAAATGATAGTTGAGCGACCGTGCTGAAACCACGGAATCCGGGTGTGCCTAACACCTTCTCCCGGGTTAACAGAATTCTTTATCCGGATTTCTTATTGCGCGGACTGTTAAAACAGAGTCAACTTCCTCGGATTCGGGATTAAACCGGTGACTTGGGACACCATTATTTTCCCAAGTGGAGACTCTGAAATTTTTAATAAAATCCCGAACCGATTGTCCTTAAATTGGAAAAATTCCTTCCTCGTCGTTATTATATCCTTTCCCGGGGTATTTATAATTATCAAGGTATACCTTATTCTCCTATTCGGGAAAATCAAAAAGGTAGTAAAAAGGGAGGTGTGACAGCTCTGGCGACTCTGCTGGGGATAAGTAAGCCAGAACTTCGGTTCAGGGTTTAAGAATTTGAGCTCGTTAGAATTGTCGTTCTTGATGTTGACCCATAGCTGAGAAGTTATCTGACCCAGGTAGCTTCACTATTTCGTGCACTATAGGAAACTTTGCCTTTACTAAGGCATTGTGTGATTTGGGGGCTAGCATAAATCTTATGCCCATGGTGATCTATAAGAGGATGGGCATCGGGAGAGTCAGGCCTACTTCAATGTTACTACAACTTGCTGACATGACGGTAAAATGTCCATTCGGGATATTAGATGATGTGCTTATTCAGGTGGGGAAGTTTGTGTTTCCCGCCGACTTTGTGATTCTAGACTGCAAGGTGGATGAGGAGATTTCTATAATCTTAGGAAGACCATTCCTAGCCACGGGGATAACATTGATTGATTGTGAGACTAGGGAGCTCAAGATGAGGCTGAATGATGAGGAGATCATATTCAATGTGCAAAAATCCATGAGGCGCCCTAGTGAGTTCGCGAATTGCTCTCTTATTGATGCGGTAGATGTGATAGTGGAGACAGATGATGTAGAATTGACAGCTGAAGATCCACTTCAGGCATGCCTGATGAACTTAGAAGAGGTAAATGGTGAAATCCTGGCGGAGTGGGTGTTAGCACTGGAAGGCAAGGGGTCTTGGGATAGCGAGTTGGAGTTTGAACCTCTACACTTAGAAAAGAGAGAGACCTCTCCAGCAAAACCATCCATTGAGGAACCACCAAAGCTGGAACTTAAGCCATTACCAGCTCATCTTAGGTATGAATTTCTAGGCCCTAACTCCACTTTACATGTTATTATCTCATCTGGTTTGCTAGATGTGCAGGCTCAACAGCTTATACAGGTACTCAAGGAATGTAAAACTACCATAGGTTGGACCATGATAGACATAAAAGGGACCAGACCCGCTTACTGCATGCATAAGATTCTCTTGGAAGAGGGACACAAACCTTCCAGGGAACACCAAAGAAGGCTGAACCCGAATATGAAGGAAGTGGTGAAGAAGGAAGTGATAAAGTGGCTAGACGCGAGAATTATTTTCCCAATCTCTGATAGTAGCTGGGTTAGCCCAGTTCAATGTGTACCAAAGAAGGGTGGCATGGCGGTTGTGCAAAATGAGAACAATGAATTAATCTCAATAAGAACCGTCACCGGATGGAGGATATGCATGGACTACAGGAAACTGAATCTTTCCACCCATAAGGACCACTTTCCACTTCCCTTCATTGACCAGATGCTCGACAGGTTGGCAGGAAGGTCATATTTTTACTTCTTGGATGGGTACTCAGGGTACAATCAGATATTTATTGCCCTTGAGGATAAAGAGAAGACCTCTTTCACATGCCCATATGGCATTTTTGCCTTCGGGAGGATGCCATTCGGCCTATGCAATGCACCTGCCACATTCCAAATGTGCATGATGGCCATATTCACTGACATGGTGGAAGATATCATGGAGGTGTTCATGGATATTTCTCAGTGGTAGGGAATTCGTTTGATGAATGCCTTGTCAATCTGACAAGAGTGTTGAAACGGTGCATTGAGACCAACTTGGTGCTAAATTGGGAAAAGTGCCATTTCATGGTATAAGAAGGAATAGTCTTGGGGCACCGGGTTTCGAGCAAGGGAATTGAGTTTGATCGAGCAAAAATTGATGTAATTGCAAAGTTGCCTCCGCCAAGGTATGTCAAAGCCATTAGAAGCTTTCTTGGACATGCCGGTTTTTATCGGAAGTTCATTAAAGACTTCTCCAAAGTTGCCAATCCCCTCTGTAAGTTACTTGAAAAAGATCACCCTTTTGTATTTTCCGATGATTGCAGGATTGCATTTGATGAGCTGAAAAAGAGGCTGGTCACAATACCAATCATTATTGCCCCCAACTGGGAGCAACCATTTGAGCTCATGCGCGATGCATGTGACTATGCAGTGGGGGCAGTGCTGGGCCAGCGGAAGGACAAGCTGATGCATCCAATCTACTATGCTAGAAGAACACTAAGTGGAGCACAACTGAATTACACTGTGACGGAGAATGAAATGCTGGCGGTAGTGTTTGCGTTCGACAAGTTCAGGTCCTATCTCATAGGATCCAAGGTAATAGTATACACTGACCATGCAGCACTGAGGTATTTAATTAAAAAGAAGGACTCTAAGTCACGCCTAATTAGTTGGGTACTGCTTCTACAAGAGTTCGATCTTGAAATCTGTGACCGTAAGGGCACTGAAAATCATGTTGCTGATCATTTATCACGACTTGAAGGAGCTAAAAATGTTATAGAAAGTGAAGAAATCCTGGAAACCTTTCCAGATGAGCAGCTTCTTGCTACCACTCTTCTTAAAGCGCCATGGTATGCAGACTATGCTAATTACTTGGCTAGTGGTATTGTTCCTCACGACCTGTCACTATTGGGATGAGCCCTATTTGTTTAGAATTTGCCTTGATAACATGATCTGGAGATGCGTCCCCGAGATCGAACAATCTTCTGTCTTGCAGGCTTGTCATGCTTCAGCATATGGTGGCCATTTTGAAGGAGTTCGAACAGCAGTAAAGGTACTTGAGGCCGGATTCTTCTGGCCAACGGTATTTAAAGATGCACACATACAGGTGAAAGGGTGTAACGAATGTCAACGCACCGGGAATATCTCCCGGCATCATGAGATGCCAATGAACCCAATCCAATAGGTGGAAGTGTTTGACATCTGGGGAATAGACTTGATGGTTCCCTTCGTCGGCTCCTATGGCAATAAGTACATTCTTGTTGTTTTAGACTATGTTTCCAAATGGGTGGAGGCAATAGCATTACCCAACAACAATGCTAAGGTGGTGGTGGGATTTCTGAAGAAGAACATTTTCACTCGTTTTGGGATGCCAAGGGCAATCATTAGCGATGAGGTCACTCACTTTTGTAATCAGGCATTTGAAAAACTATTAGCAAAATATAATGTGAAGCACAAGGTTGCTACTCCATATCACCCACAGACCAATGGGCAAGTTGAGGTATCGAACAGGGAAATAAATAGTGTATTGACAAAAACAGTGAACGCCACAAGGACCGACTGGTCAAGAAAGCTCGATGATGCATTATGGGCGTATAGGACAGCTTTTAAGACACCAATCGGCATGTCACCATACAAATTGGTGTTTGGGAAAGCTTGTCTCCTACCCGTTGAACATGAGCATAAAGCATGGTGGGCACTTAAGCAACTAAATCTCAACTGGGATGAAGCGGGCAAAACAAGAGTCACTAAATTACATGAGCTGGAAGAGTTCCGGTATCTGGCTTTTGAGAGCACAAGATTATATAAGGAGAGGATGAAGCGGTTGCATGACCAAAACATCATAGAGCGCAACTTCAAAACCGGGGACAAGGTACTACTCTACAACTTAAGATTACGGTTGTTCCCGGGCAAATTGAAATCAAGATGGTCTGGCCCATTCTGGGTGGTTGAAGTGTTACAGTCTGGCGCTATGGAAATACAATCTGAAGATGGTTCTCGCACTTTCAGAGTCAATGGACAGCGGTTGAAATTGTACGTTGGCATGGATGAAGCCAATAAGACGCTTGAATTGCGTTTGGATGAACCTCAAAGGTTGAGCGAGCCTTAAAATACGCTAAGTTGAGTCGTGACGTGACGTTAAATTAGGCGCTACGTGGGAGGCAACCCACAAAATTGTTGTAATTGTAAATCATTATAGTTAGTCTATACAAAAAAGAAAAAAAGAAAAAGGGTTATTCCAGGCGTAAGAGTCAGAGGTTTGACCGCGGTTCCACCGCGATCGCGGTAGAACCGCAGTAGAACAGGCCTGCAGATGTTTTGAAGATTCAGAAGGCATCACTGACCACGTTTCCACCGCGAACACGGTAAAACCGCTGTGGAAGACGGAAAACATAAGGGCTGGAGTGTAAAAACGGAAATTGTAAAACCTAAACCATATATATATTGTTAGCCCTAACCTAAAAACCTTTCCCCATTATTCCCTCATACTAGCCGCCTCCCTAACTCCCCTCTCTCTCTAAATTCTAATCTTCTCCTCCTTCTCTCTACCACAAAATTCCCCCATTCTCTTCTTCTTCCTCCCTCACCCTCCCCCAACATCCATTGCCACTATTCCCCTTCTTCTCCTTCTACTTTCAAGTAAGTTTTTTTTTTCTTTTTCTTTTTTCTTCTTTCTTAATTTTTGCTAGTTAAAGTAGTATATTATATTTAAATTGTAGTTTTTGCCATAACCCTACCTAGGCTTAGTGTAAAATATGTTAATATGGCCCATTAGTATAGCACTATTGTTATATAATTGATTTTTGGGATTTTTGATAATTAACTTGGTTGGGTCTCCATTATTATGTAATTGTGCTTTGTTATGGTGGTTTGGAGACCCAAATTAGTTGTTGATTGATTAGTTTGGTTTTGGGCCATGGTTTGGCCAAGTATGTTGTAATATATGGTGTTGCAAAATTTTATGGGATGTGATGCTTAGGTTTGGTTGGTTGTTGTTGTAAAAATTTGGAGATGGTGTAATTATGTGTGGGGTGATATTGGCATGATAAAAGAAGTAAGTGTGGGGTGCATTAGGTTAGAGTTGGTGAAATTGTTGGGAATATATGGTCAAATTAGGGGTCATGGTATGATGGCACTAAAAGAAGTACGTTTGTAGTCAACGGATGGTGAAGTCTAAGTAACCATTCGACGCACTAATGTAATGAAAATTTTTGCATGCTTCTTATGTGCAGGATTATGACACCAATGCGATCAAGGCATGCTGCGAGCTCGTCTAGGCGTCCTACCTACGATGAGTCTCGTTTTGAGTACGAAGAGGCGGAAAACAACTTTCATGCCAATGCTACCAAGGCATGGCTACATGAGATCTCTATTGACAGGATGGCTCTTTGGGCAGAAGCCCGACATGTATGAGGAAATTCGACGCAGGGACATGGAATTCTTATTCCAGGAACATGCTCTCGTCAACAAAATGCTTGTCAGGGAGTTCTACGCAAATGCAACCTACGGCATGGCTAGGGAGGTCTTCGTGCGAGGTAAGCATGTCTGGGCAAAGGTGCCTAGTGTTAGGCAAGCTTTGAGACTACCTGCCTACAACAGTGACGTGGATTATTACCACGACAGACCTGGTGTCACTTGGGACATCATGATAGATGCCCTATGCGTAGGTGGACGTCCTTTGAGGATCAAGGACCAAATTACATTGAATTCCACCTGTTTCACGCATCTTGCCAACTGCTGGTTTACGGCTGTCTATAACCATTTTCTCCCCTCCAGCAACACCACTGATGTTAACTTTTATAGGGTAGTATTGACTTGGTGCTTTGTCACCCAGTGGGAGTTTGACGCTGCCCGACTGATTTGTGATGAGATGATGCTGAGGGGACCCTCAAGTCCAAGGGATTCTATTTACCCTATTTGGTCACTACTCTTTTCCTCTCCCACCAAACACCCGTATTACCTACGGATGGTGAGCTTCCACAAAAAGCTTCGTTTAAAGCTTCTATTATTCGGGTGGGTAGAGGCAACAACCCCATTGACATTGATGATGATGATGACCTTGTCCCGGTTGTCTAGTCCGGAGGTCCACTCACTTCGCAGGTCCTTCTAGGTAAGCTAACTATGGAGCTGGCCTATCCCAATCCCAGTCCACCAGACCTATGCTTATGTCTTTGAAGGAAGAAGTTGCGAATTTACGCACTTCTGTGGACGGCCTACACACTCGCATGGATGCGATGTCACAGCGACAGTCCAGGTCTGAGAGCCGCTTCATGGCGTGGTTCAGAGGATTGGGTCGAGCATGCAACGTCGACCCTGCCACAGTCTCCGACTCAGATTGAGTCTCAGGGAAGTCTTTTATCCCTTCTATGCTTTAATTGTATTATTATACCATGAGGACATGGCATGATTTTAAGTGTGGGGTGGGAGACTTATCTTGTATTGTATATTATATATAGTAGATGTAGCTGTAAATTATATTAGCCGGCTTGGCCCGATGATGGACACTTGTCGACGGGTTTCTTAAGGGTCAAAGTCGGAATAGAAAAAAATCAAAGAATATGAGTAGAGGACTCTTCCTCATGACGGACTACTTGGGCAGTACTCTTGAGGGAAGTAGTCCATGTAGGAATTTTTGTTTCTTTTCTTTTCTTTTTCTTAGGTAGTGTATCACCTCCCCCTTGGTTTTTCTTTTGGCCACGGTTCTTTTCCAAGGGTTTTTATTGAACCGGGTTAGGTAGATTTTTCTTTTTTAGGATTACTGGGTGAAGGTTAATATGTAACCCCAAGTATGCACACTAAAAAAAACTAAAATGAACTTGAGAGTGTATTATCTAAGCTTGACTGTAGATTCTAGGATATGCCTTAAAGTGCACAATACAACTTGCTTGAATGTTAATAGGACTCTGTAGATGAACCTGATTCTAAATGAGTTGCATGCTAAGTGTGTGTGAGTATTTACCTGCATTATATGTTTTACATGATACCTAGAACTTGACCTCTGTGTGTGCAAAGCGAAATGGAAGTTGTTTAGTTATAGAGACGATAGAGGCATTTCTTTGTGTAACCCCATAAATCAATAAACTGTGAATTCACCTGTAAATAATATCCTAGTTAATCCCTTTGAGCCTTAAGACTGTTCTTTGATAACCATATAATGTTCATAAAAATCTATATCATAAATTGTTGTACCTTACCTCCTAGAAGCACTCGAATTGTAATGAATATGCAAAAGTAAAAGTGTGGGGTGAGGGGAAATTGAAAAAGGGAAAATCAAGAATGAATGGTAGAAAATAGTGAACCGGCCAAAATAATGTAAATGTGTTGCAAAGCAATGAGAAAAAAAAAGATATTCTGAGAAAAAGAGTGATATCAATGTATATATGAAAATTAGAAAGGTCAGTTACACCAACAAAAGACGAGAGGGGAAGTTGTGTAAAAGAAAGTGCTTAGGGAGGTTAGCCACTATAACCAAAAGTATCCTACCCGTCCCATAGCCTACATTACAACCCTTAAAGACCTCTTGATCTTTGATTAAATAACTCGATTAGTGGAGTATTACACTAGGGGCAAGCCTATGGTGTATCTGTGTACATATAAATGCTCTTTGCTGAGAGTGAGTGAAAATTTTCTATAAATATAAGTTCCATGTTCTAAATTGCTTATGTGTGGGAACTTCTCTTAGTATGATTGTGTGAGGGCATGTAACTCAGGAAGAAAAGGGTAAGTTTGCAAGTCTGTGATAATAATTAGAGTAAGAAATGATGTGTTGGCATTTGAGTTTACAGTTGAGTAAGGATTGTGCATTTGTTAGGTTAATCTTGAATGATAGCTTGTGTGACATATTTTGGGGGAGACATTGATAAAATAGGCCTAAAAGTGTGATTAAAGTTGCTCGAGGACGAGCAAAGGTTTAAGTGTGGGGTGTTGATAATAGGTGAATTTGACTATATTTATACCCTAAATAATCACACTTTAATGTTGTTTTGATAATATATATGATGACAAAATGCTCTTATTAGTATTTTTAGTGTGTTATAGGTACACAAGAGTTGAGGAAGGCTAAAAGAGCAATTTTGGAGTCAAAACAAGGTGAAAAAGGCCATGTGTGAAATAAACCAAAAAAATTATGCTGAAACAGCCCGGAAGAATCCGAAGCACTGTTTGATCGCGGTTCCACCGCGATCGCAGTAGAACCGCGGTAGAACAAGCCTGCAGAAGTTTTGAAGATTCAAAAGGCATCACTCACCGCGGTTCCACCGCGAACGCGGTGAAACCGCGGTGGAAGGCGGAAAATTTAAGGGCTGAAGTGTAAAAATGGAAATTATAATACCTAAACCCTATATATATTGTTAGGATTCACCCAAAGGAGGCAAGTTTTGTACTATTGACTACTTTTGCAAGGAATCTAGTGTGAGAGAATTCTCTTAACATCTCTCTTACTTTTACTTTGAATTCTTGATTATGTAATCCATTATCTCTTTTGCTTTCTTAATTATGAGTAGCTAAATTCTTATCTAAGGTTTTGATGGAACCTATTGATTGATGAACTTTTGGGTTATGTGAATACAAATTGTTAGTTAAATTTCTATTTGTTCAACTTCGTTCTTGTTGTAGTTAATTGATAGGATCCTCAATTAGCTGTGCCTATTTAGTATGCATAACTTGGAAAAGAGTGCATATTTAGGTTATTGTTGAACAACAGCACACCTAGATTATTGGAGGAATCTATAATTGCGGCGTAAAGGTGGGATTAGGAATAACGAAACCTTGGGTGCAATCTAAAGTGAACAATGCTATTAAAGCTAGCTAGGGTAGCTCGGGAGAGTGCAATAGTAAATTATTGTAATTGCTCGCGAGAGAATTACGGTAGAATTTGGATTTATGATTGATAGAGAGGTATTGACAATTTGCATGGGCATAAACAGAAGGGATTCCATCAAATAGGGAAAATCATCACCTTAGTCTTTCTCATTATTCATTACAACACATTCAGTTATTTTCTTCAATTCTTTAGTTTATTGCAAAAGTAGTTAGTAGAAATCACTCACAAAGATATTTGAAAGTTTGGGAAGCTAATTCGGAAGTTTTGTTGGGTTTTGAAGATTGTAATTGATAGGTTAACTCTCTGTGGGATTCAACTCTGGGCAGAATACTCAGGTTATATTTGCAACGTCCACAGTGTTCTTTCTAGAAGGCATAGTTGGGTATGATCAAGTTTTGGCACCGTTACTGGGGAGTTAACGAAATTATCAATTACCATTGACAGAAATACAAAAATTCTTATTGTAGTCAGTTTTCTCTCTACCCAATTATTCATTGAAAATTTGACGGTTGTTTTTTCATTTTTTAATAAAGATAAAAATATAAGGTACTATTTTTGTATTTTTTAAGTTTAAAATGACTACAAAACATTAATAAAATTATACTCCCTCCGTTTCAATTTATGTGAACCCATTTGACTGGGCACGGAGTTTAAGTAAAGAGAGAAGACTTTTGATCTTGTGGTGTAAAATGAGGCACCTTTATTTTGTGTGGCTATAAATCATTGCATAAAGGTAAATTGTTTCCAAATAAGGAAAGGGGTCATTCTTTTTGGCACGGACTAAAAAGGAAATATGTTCACATAAATTGAAACGGAGGGAGTAACTTTTTCTGAATATTGTATAAATTGTGGAACCCTGTGATTCAACAATTAGAAATGAAAATTAGAAAATTAAAAATAGGTTAAGTATAAAATGTCACAAAATAAAGGAATTAAAAGAAAAATCAACAAAAAATACAAATACTACCGGAAATTAAAGAAAAATAGCAAAAAATGTCAAAAAATATCAGAAAAATTAGAGAAAATGGGAAATTAAAAGAAATTGAGTAATTGAAAAAGAATATAAAAAGACAAAATAAAATACAACAAGAAAATACACAAAAATAATTAAACTACATGAAAAAACACACAAAATACAACACTGGGCCAAATGACTAAGCCCAAAATGTATTAGCCCAAAAGAAACACGGACCGGTCCAATCTTATAAAGAAATCAATCCTCGCCATCCATGTATTTAATCAGACGGTTCAATTTGAATCTCTGAAATTAAATAAAACGACACAGCTTCAATAAGCCAATCGTGGTCGTCCATCTATAAAGATCCAACGGAGACCAATCTGTCTCTATTTAATTCCAGACGACACCGTTCTTAACCCTTAGATCCTGGCCATTGATCAAGGGTGATCCAAAGGCCAGGAACAATCAAGCAGCTGAGAGAGTATAAAAGTCTTGGTCTCTTCAAAGACCAGCCATTTTGTTACTTTGCAAACCCTAGCCGCCTCTTCTTCGTCTCCTTCACCCCTTCTTCTTCATCACCGGCCATGGATACTGGCCGACTTCCATGGCCATCTCCGGCCACCCTCAACCTTAAAACCTCCATTTTCTTCTTTCTTTACACTAAGCCACCCTAAAACCTCAAAGAAACCCTAGAAATCCCCTTGTTCTTGAAACTCCGACCATCGGAAATCTTCTCCGGTGACCACAAACCATGAAACAGCCGTCCAAACTTACACCACTGGACCACCATGCATAGATCTTTAACCCCACATACTTGTTTTCCCTCGAATCTCATTTAAACCCTTCGAATCTTCAAGAATAGTTCGCCGGAACCCTAACTCCGGCGAACCACCTGACAACACCCACCCCAAAATACACCCCTTATGTCTCTAACACTCTTCTTTACCCCAAAAAAAACCAAGATTTACCACAATATCCAATAAAGACTTCAAATCTTGAAGTCTGAAGTCTGAAAAAGAAAAGAAAAGAAATTGGAAAATGAAGAAAGAAAAAGAAAAGAACAAGAAAAGAAAAGAAAAATGGGGAAGCTCAGGAGACATATCCTGCGAGCTAAGTCCCTGTTCCTCTCTCTTTATTTTTGATTGATTAGCATGATTTCTGTGATTATTTTTGTTTTCTTTGATTAGTTGAAATTAGTTTGCATGATTAATTCATTTTCTTTCTTCTGATATGTTTCCTGTTATAAAACGTTCATCTTCTAATATTCTTTTCTAATATTCTTTTCTAATAACATTCTATCAATAGTCTATTGTCAATCATGTCTATTAAACTTTGACTAGTATACTCGAGCCTTTTTAGGGTTTTTTGTGAGTCTAAACATGAATGTATTCTGAATATGTCTCTTTATGTTTAATTTGTTATACTATGCTTGAATCTGAGTTGTGAGTTGTTTAATTGAAATTCAACCATTATCAAATTTCTCTCTGAGTTTTGATTAGATGATAAATGATTTTTGATTGTGGCTATGTGTGCAAATTGATATAAGAAGGCTATATTTGTGATAAATTCATGTTTTAGACTACAATTAGTCTTATTATGCTTTAAGGGTATTGATTATAGCTGTGATAGATAGTTAATTAGATGAAAGGCTAATGTTTAAGTATGTTAATTGGCTAAAATTGAAAATGACCTAAAAATGGCTACAATTTAAATAGTATAAAGAGTGGCTAATTCTGAAACTGGCCAACTCTGTAATTCTCTAAGCTTAAGTCTAAATGGCTATTCTATAAATAACAAAAGTGACTAATTTTGCAAAGCCAAGTCCAAATAGTGGACTGGCTGTCCCGTGACTCCTATGAACCTATAGCTCTGATACCAACTTGTCACGACCCTAGTTCACCAATTGTGAACATGTCATGACGGAACCTAGTCTTCGCGACCGGGTAAGCCTAACACCTTGTGGAAACAATAACAATTGCGGAAAAGTATAATCAAAACTAGTTAATAGGAATAATGTACATAATTGCCTCCTGGCACATACACTTCAACACTTATCATTCTAAAACTATCCCAAAGACCCGGAAACTCACGGGCAACACAGGCTAAGAGGGTCATAAGATACAGGCTCTATGTGTAAAGTGTATCTAACAACGAAATAAAGGAAAACATCTACTAATACTATCAGAATAGAAGGAGGGCCTCCGGATCCGCGGACGTAGCGGATCATACCTCGAGGTCTCCAAATGTACTGCTGAATTACCTAGTACGGGCATATCCTGATGTACCTGGATCTGCACAATAAAAGTGTGCAGAAGAGTAGCATGAGTACACCACGGCGGTACTCAGTAAGTGCCAAGCCTAACCTCGATGGAGTAGTGACGAGGAAGGTCATGGCCCTACTGAGAGAACAATAATATAATGATGATAACAATAATAAGCAGTTTAAATAATAATGAATCTGAAATGACAACAGTAAAGTGATTTCTGCAACCGTCTACAATTTAAGCTAGCAACAAGTAAATAACTCAATAAAACTCAATCAGCAAGTCCAGGACCTGTGGGATTTGAGCCCACAATCCCACTCAATAATCAACAATCTAGGAGCTACGAGAATTTAACCCGCAGTCCCAATAATAGTATCTCTGGGTCTCCGGAAATTGAACCCGCAACCCATGTCTCAATACCTCGAGATGTGTCTCAAAGATCACAGGATCTCCGGGAATCGAACCCACAGTCCATATCTCAATAATAGATCAATAACTCAGGATCTCCAGGAATCAAACCCGCAGTCCATATCTCAATAACTCAGGATCTCCGAGAATCGAACCCGCAGTCCATATCACAATAACTCAAGATCTCCCGGAATCGAACCCGCAATCCATATCTTAATAATATATCAATAAACTGGGTCTCCAGGAATCGAACCCGCAACCCTTGGATCTCCGGAATCGAACCCGCAGTCTATATCTCAATAACTCAGGATCTCCGGGAATCGAACCCGCAGTCCACAAACAATATCACTCCGGGTCTCTGGGAATCGAACCCACAGCCCTGGGATCTCCGGGAATTGAACCCGCAGTCCACCAACATAACAAATAAAGAAACGCACAGAGAGAATATAATATGCTAAACTGCAACTTCACCAAAAAAAAACTAGTATAAACAATATTTCAAGAAGTTCAAATAAAGACAATTAGGCAAATAGACAGATAAATCCTATCTAGTCATGCTTTTCTAGTGAATATCAGGTAAATGTAACTATTTAATTAACTAAGAACAGGAATATCACTAATCGGACAATTCAAGTAAAGTGAGTTACAATAACCAGCGCATGTACACGCCCGTCACCTCGCGTACAAGGCATTTAAAATATCACATAATATCTTAGGGGTAAAGGTTCCCCCACACGAGGTTAGACAAGCCACTTACCTCGACTTCGGTACAAAACCGCTAAGAGACAACTCTCTTGCCGCGAATGTCGGCCTCCACAGGTGTAGTATCTGATAAAAATCAATGGAATCGCATCAAAATAGGCCAATTGGGCATTACCCAATCAAAACAATTCAAAATACACCAAAACCCACAAGTTGCCAAAACTCGACTTTCGGTACGCTTCTCGAAAAATCACGAAAGTTACATATTCGGAACCCTCGTCTCAATACGAGTCTAAGCATATAAAGTTTACTAAATTCGGACTCCATTTGCCCATTCAAACCTTTGATTTTCTAAAGTTTAAGCCTAGGGTGAAAACCCCCATTAAATACCCCAATTTCCTCCATTTTCATGAAAAACTTGCATAATATTATCAACAACAATCATAATTTGAGTCCATAATTGTTTACCTGAAGAAAACCCTCGAATTCTCCTTCAAAATAGCCCAAATCACCCCTTAAGCTGAGCTATCAATGTTTGGAATGTTTCTGAAATTTCTAACTTCTGATATAATTAAATCCTCTGCGATTTTCGCTTCTGCGGACTTTTTCCGCCTCTACGGAACCGCTTCCGCGACCATTTGGTCGCTTCTGCGAAACCCCCAGGCCTGGCTGGCCAAATCCGCTTCTGCGAGCCCAGGGCCGCTTCCGCGAGTCCGCTCCGGCGGAACCACTTCCGCTCCTGCGGAAATTCCCGCTCCTGCGACTAAGAGTCCACTTCTGCGCTCTCCGCACCTACGAATACGAGTCCGCTTCTGCGGAACTCCCCAATCCATCTTCTGACCGCTCCTGCGGTCCCAATCTCGTACCCGCGATGCCGCTTTTGTGGACAAGAGACCGCCCTTGCGCTCCAATCCGCTTCCGCATTCCAATTTCCGCTTCAGCGGACTCTCCTCTGCGGTTCCATTTCCGCAGGGGCGAAAACAACAGAGGCGGAATTCCTAAACATGTTTTCTTCCCGTTCACCCATCCGCTAACACCCCGAGGCCCCCGGGACCTCATCCAAACATGCCAACACATCCTAATACCTTATCCGAACTTGTTCCAATCCTCCAAACATGTCTAACAACATCAAAACCCTTAATTCACATCGAATTCAAGCCTAATTTCCTTAAAACTTTCTGAATTACACATTCGATCTAAAACCCGACCAAACGACGTCCGAATGACTTGAATATTTGTGGACATATCCAAAATCGCATAACGAAGCTATAGAAATTGTCGGAATTCCATTCCGACCCCCAGGTTAAAATCTCACCTATCGTTCGGATTCACCAAAATTTCAAACTTCGACATTTCAAGCCTAATTGAGCTACGGACCTCCAAAATACATTCCGAACACGCTCTCAACCCCGAAATCCCCTAACGGAGCTAATGGAACCATCAGATTTCCGTTCCGAGGTCGTCTTAATACTGTTCCAACTACGGGCCATTTTCCAACTATAAAGCTCCCATTTAGGGACTAAGTGTCCCAAAACACTCCGAATTCCGGAACCGTCCTTCCCGGCAAACCACAATAGCAGAAATGAACTTAGAGGAATAGTTAAATTGGGGATCGGGGTGTAAATTTCAAAAATGATTGGCCGGGTCGTTACAGTGCAGTGGAGAGGTCGTCCCGTGGAGGAAGCAACTTGGGAGAGGTGAAAAGATGAGGGTACTGGTTACGCATATCCTGCTCGGTCTCCCAAGTCGCCTCATCGGCTGGCTGACCCCGCCAATGGACCTTTATGGAAGCGATGTTCTTTGACCTTAGCTTCCTGATTTGCCTGTCTAGAATGGCCACTGGCTCCTCAACATAAGACAGATCCTCGTCTAGCTGAACAGAAGTGAAATCCAACACACGCGATGGGTCATCATGGTATCTCCGAAGCATAGAGACATAAAATACGGGATGGACCCCGGCTAGGCAAGGAGGTAAGGCCAACTCATAAGCAACCTCCCCAACACGCCTCAAAATCTCAAAAGGGCCAATAAATCTAGGACTCAGCTGAGCACATTAGCCTGATATAATCTGAAGATATTCTCTCTTGTTCAATCAATTAAGTCTTAGAGCCTAATTCCAACATCCGGAATTCTATGTCAGGTCTGTTTTCATCAAGAGATCACTCAATATTCCTCAAACGCCGTCCTCAAGCATGACTGTATAACCTTGCTGGACTCTTACCTTGCAACACAAAATCCACAGGTCCACGATAATATTTTATGACCAAATTAGCAAAAAATTCAACGAATCAGATGCTCCCATTGCACCTCATGATCTACATAGATCTCGTTCTAACTTTTACAATACTGACACGACGGAAGAGATGTGCCGATATCCATAACCAACTACTGAATCAACAATTCATTGGGTCTATACTCCTGAAAAGATCCATTACCTTGTCCTAGACCAGAGGATGATCCTTTCCTCTATAATACACTTCATATAATCAGTTTGCACTGACCCCAAATCCCATAATCTCATCTACCCAGTACGAACTGCTCAGGCGATAAGCCACCTCATACATAATCAAAAGTCCTACAAGATGACACAATGTGTCATTAGGCCACTAATTCGTACGTGATACAAAAGGAAGGCGAACACTAGAGAGAACTATTCAACTCTCACACTAACATGGACTTCCTCAGAAAAATAAGGGAAGCGGAACACATAAAAGCAATTATGGACACTGAAATAAACATCACACTGTTACGGCGTGCAACCCGATCCCAACAATATACCCATGGCGGCGTGCCACCCGATCCAAACAATATAACCATGGCGGCGTGCCACCCGATCCAAACAATATAACCATGGCGGCGTGCCACCCGTCGAGCTGAATAGCTCGTCACATCAAAATACTGAATATCGATCATAAGCACACTAAGGTGCATGATATCAGACTCAATGAAAACATATAGCACTATAGGCTATGAACTCAAGCACAACTGAGGTGCGATATAAGATATGAGTCTCAAGAGCCATCATGCTCATATAACATCACCGCTGAGCGGAACCTCAACACATAAGGAACTTACCAAGCCGTCGCACACTCATACGGCGCAATATATCTTTACTTGAATTAACTAACCGCGAAATAAGACCGCGACTATCCCTCCACAAAGGGCGCATTGCTGGAAGAAACACAACCGGCCTGATGCAAGGCTCACTTCCACATTTAAATCTATCCACCGACCTTAAGTCTATCCTGGTCATGCCAAGCTAAGTCAATAATATTTCACAGGTCTATAACCCAATAAGCAGAGTGCCCTCCAGGCATAAATTCTCAAATGGATGATATCACCAATATCCTCATACTTGGTTTAAATTTCTAACCAATCAAGTGACTACATGTCACACCTATACAATCTTCTTGTGGGACAAGCTCCCACCATCTTCCGAATAATTAAACGGGCCCGCACATTCAAACCACCAGTTGCACTAACACTGAAAACCAATCAGGAGTCCCTAATCGGGATGCAAAGCCTTTCTCACAAAACACCGATCTCAAGTGATACTGACGTTAATACCCATCTTTCTCAAAACACTGAAACTCCTTTCCTGCTCATCCGAGCTCTTTATATCACATTTATTGACCAAAGTGCGACCTTAGTCCTTACTTCAAATTTCATACCACTCACTGCACCTCACGTGCCGATATACGATAGATACGATTTCCATCACAACTCTAGAACCGACGATAGGCTAATACTTCATCACATAAGACTTTTCATTTAACTCACTTCAGGAGAACTATAGCAACATACATGTGAATTCTCATAACCACCGAATATGCCAATCTCTAAGTAGTGGTCCAAGCCACCTTAACCCTTCCCGAGATCTGCCTACTCGTAACAGGCCCCTAACAGAAGAATACTTCCGAATAACATCAACCACTACGGCCGACAAGTCTCAAATGCACCACCACAGATCACATGCATAACTCGATCACGTTGCATGAACCGATCATTGACACTAATATGCCAACTCAACTATGGCTAATCAATCTACTTCCTTCAAGTTTATCATGGATTGCCTTATAATGTTAATATCTCCCTTCAATACCTAACGTATTTCAACCATACTCGCCCTGAGTGACCTTAAATCATGAGGCCATGCTATCTCAAGAACGACGACCATTTCATGTCTCTCAAATGCTACACCACAAGTCATAACATCATAGAACATTTCGTGCCTTTCTTCATAAGTTGTTTCAAAGGCTTGAGCCTCAACTGTACTTATAAACTCAAAATTATCAAACACCACACTTTACCTCTTGAATTCACTAGGACCGCTATTGAGAACCATCCGGCCCCGACTTGGCCCAGTATGCAACCAACTCTACTGAATGTTTATAACATATGAATACCCTCTCGATAAAGCCCCCAGCAGAACCACTTCCCTCGCAACCTGCACCTATACAAGGCATAAATCATGAATCTTCCCTCAAGTTTGAACACGAGCCAGTAAGGCTAACCATAACATGCATTCAACAATACATATACTCAAATTACCACACATTGTCCTTTCCCGTGGCTGCAATAACCCATTAATACGCTAGTATCCAGAATTCACGCAGGTAATTAACCATGCGACCCAATCTTAAGCGGTGGGACTCTCCCACTTAGCCCAAAGCCACTATTACACGACTCTCGAACACATTATAACCATTCTCTCAAGTCATTTACTATTATTCAACTGCAACTCACTTGATCCTACAATCATAATCACCTGTGCCCTATTAGCACTCTGACCCCATAGGGTATGACCTCATTCCAATACAACCAAACATCATCCCGCTCCATGCACCGAGCATTCTCTACCAATGACATCTTAAAACATACTATGATTCTCACACGCCTACGAAGCACCATGTAGCCTTCGTCGAATATTTCCCCGCTGATAATAAAATGTAGAGTTTATTAGGGACACAGGAACATCCAAAGTCCCAACATCATACCATACGAGCCTCAACTCTTGCCCATCCGCAAGTTTTCAAGAACTTTTTGAATAGCACCTAAATACATCGCAGGCCAAATCCGATATGACACATGACCCATAATTAGATCGTTGATAGTGAAATCCTTTCACTTGACACGAAGCCTTAAGATACATCTTGCTAATCCATGACAATGGCCTTTATCATTTGTACGTATTCATCATAAAACAGCCTAAGACATTCGTTTGGTACATGTCCTTCTTAAGATAGTTAAACTCATTTTCCCCAATATCTCTGCTGGCTGAATCCTTCGCTAAATAGATATCTCATATGAACCATATAGTCCTTATTACCACCAACTATCATTAGATCTATATCCACCTTGTGATTCTACCATTATCATGATGATTAGGCAGTTAAGTAAACCTTCTCAAGACCGTACTTATCAATCGAATGTCAGAACCTAGTGCACCCCCATGTGCACAATTGAAGATCTCTCAATTATCTTGCATTATCGATATGGATGACACGCGGTAACAATGGTTGAGTAAATTCCTGACTCCCTTGAGATCTCTCTGCAGCGTCACGAACCGTCGGCGCATACTTGATACAGAGTGCGCAATTTCAATACACGAGTGGATGCAAAAGAACATATGACATAGGCTCCAACTAAATAAATGGTGCACGATAAGGAATTCAAAGAATTGAAGAGTTTCCTAAACAGTTACATAGCCCCTCGTAGATAAATACGGACGTCTCCGTATCGATCAGCGAGAATCTAAGTAACCGGTCTGTGTCCCGTGACTCCTATGAACCTAGAGCTCTGATACCAACTTGTCACGACCCTAGTTCACCAATCATGAACATGTCATGACGGCACCCAGTCCCCACGACTAGGTAAGCCTAACACGTTGCGGAATATACAAGTTTATGAACATTAAATAAGAAATAGCGGAAAAATGATATAAATAGGAATGTAATCCGTGCCGCTTGGCACATACACTCGTCAAACACACTGTATAAAAATACCATCAAGACCCGGAATCCCACGGGTAACACAGACTAAAAGGGAAATACAACTGTGGCTCTATATGTCAAGAGTATCTAAAACAACGAGATGAGGGAAAAACATCTACTAATACTATCAGAATAGAAGGAGGGCCTCCGGATCCGCGGACGTAGCAGATCATACCTCGAGGTCTCCAAACGTACTGCTGAATCACCTAGTATGAGTCTGCCCTGATGTACCTGGATCTGCACAACAAAAGTGTGCAGAAGAGTAGCATGAGTACACCACGGCGGTACTCAGTAAGAGCCAAGCCTAACCTCGATAGAGTAGTAACGAGGAAGGTCAGAGCCCTACCGAGAGAATAATAACATAATGATGATAACAATAATAAGAAGTTTAAATAATAATGAATCTGAAATGACAACAGTAAAGTGATTTCTGCAACCGTCTACAATTTAAGCTAGCAACAAGTAAATAACTCAATAAAAACTCAATCAACAAGTCCAGGACCTGTGGGAATTGAACCCACAGTCACACTCTGAAATCAACAAGTACAGGACCTGTGGGAATTGAACCCACAGTCCCATTAACAGTACCCCAGAGTCTCCGGGAATCAAACCCGCAGTCCATGTCTCAGTAAATCTCAGGATCTCAGGGAATCGAACCCATAGTCCATATCTCAATAATATATCAATAACTCGGGATCTCCGGGAATCAAACCCGCAGTCCATAATCAATACCACTCCGGGTCTCTGGGAATCGAACCCACAGCATGTGTCTCAATGATCTCGGGATCTCCAGGAATCGAACCCGCAGTCCATATCTTAATAATATATCAATAAACTCCGGATCTCCGGGAATCGAACCCGCAGCCCTAGGATCTCTGGGAATCGAACCAGCAGTCCACAAACAATACAACTCCGGGTTTCTGGAAATCGAACCCACAGCCCTGGGATCTCCGTAAATCGAACTCGCAGTCCACAAACACAACAAATAAAGAAACACACAGGAATCGAACCCACAGCCCTATGATCTCCGGGAATCGAACCCGCAGTCCACCAACACAACAATAAAGAAAACGCACAGAGAGAATATAATATGCTAAACTACAAACTTCACCAAAAAAACTAGTATCAACAATTTTTTTTCAAGAAGTTCAAATAAGACAATTAGGCAAGTAGACAGATAAATCCTATCTAGTCATGCTTTTCTAGTGAATACCAGGTAATGTAACAATTTAACCAAATAAGAATAGGAATATCACTAATCGGACAATTCAAGTAAAGTGAGTTACAACAACCAGCGCATGTACACGCCCGTCACCTCGCGTACAAGGCTTTTAAACTATCACATAATATCCTAGGGGTAAAGGTTCCCCCACACGAGGTTAGACAAGTCACTTACCTCGACTCCGGTACAAAACAGCTAAGAGACAACTCTCTTGCCGCGAATTTCGGCCTCCGCAGGTGTAGTATCTGATAAAAATCAATAGAATCACATCAAAATAGGCCAATTGGGCATTACCCAATCAAGAACAATTCAAAATACACCAAAACCCACAAGTTGCCAAAACTCGACTTTCGGTACGCTTCTCGAAAAATCACGAAAGTTACATATTCGGAACCCTCGTCTCAATACGAGTCTAAGCATATAAAGTTTACTAAATTCGGACTCCATTTGCCCATTCAAACCTTTGATTTTCTAAAGTTTAAGCCTAGGGTGAAAACCCCCATTAAATACCCCAAATTCCTCCATTTTCATGAAAAAACTTGCATAATATTATCAACAACAATCATAATTTGAGTCCATAATTGATTACTTGAAGAAACCCCTCGAATTCTCCTTCAAAATTGTCCAAATCGCCCATTAAGTCGAGCCCTCAATGAATGAAATGTTTCTGAAATTTCTAGCTTCTGGTATAATTAAACCCTCTCGATTTTCGCTTCTGCGGAATATTTTTCGCTTCTGCGGAAACGCTTCCGCGACAATTTGTCGCTTCTGCGAAACCTCAGGCCTGGCATGGCCCAATCCGCTTCTGCAAGCCCAGGGCCACTTCCGCGAGGCCGCTCCTACGGAAAAACGTCTGCCCCTGCGGAACTTCCCGCTCCTGCGAATAGGAGTCCGCTTCTGCGGACTCGCTTAAGCGAGCAGCCATTCGCTTCTACGGATTGTTCACCTGAGGGACCCAAACCGCTTCTGCGGTCATGCCCTCCGCACCAGCGATAGCGCCTCAGTGGATAAAAGTCTGCTCCTGCGAACCATTCCACCTCCGCGCTCCAAATTCCGCTTTAGCGGACTTGCCTCTGCAATCCCATTTCCGTAGGGGCGAAAACAACAAAAACAACAACCCAAACCTACAAATCTTCCATGTTTTCTTCCCGTTTAACTATCTGATAACACCCCGAGGCCCCCAGGACCTCATCCAAACACGCCAACACATCCTAATACCTTATTCAAACTTGTTCCAATCCTCCAAACACGTCTAACAACATCAAAACCCATAATTCACATCGAATTCGAGCCTATTTTCCTTAAATCCTTCCGAAATCAACATTCAATCAAAAACCCGACCAAACGACGTCCGAATGACATGAAAATGTGCAAACATATCCAAAATCACATAACGAAGCTACAGAAATTGTCGAAATTCCATTCCGACCCCCGGATCAAAATCTCACCTATCGTTCGGATTCGCCAAAATTTCAAACTTCGGCATTTCAAGCCTAATTGAGCTACGGACCTCCAAAATACATTCCGAACGCGCTCCCAACCCCGAAATCACCTAACGGAGCTAATGGAACCATCGGATTTCCGTTCCGAGGTCGTCTTAACATTGTTCCGACTACGGGCCATTTTTCAATTATAAGGCTTCTATTTAGGGACTAAGTGTCCCAAAATTCTATAAATAATAAAAGTGACTAATTTTGCAAAGTTATGTCCAAAGATTGGACTAGCTCATTCTGAAGAGGTTTAACTCTAAGTAATAAGCAGGCTAGTCCTGCAATTCAATCTAATAGGCAATAATAAAAGGTTACCTCTTAAAAGAGGTCAAAACTGAAAGAAATTGGTTCAAATCTGGCTAAGTCTTAAATGACTTATAATAACTGGCCAGCAGTTAAATAACATAAAATCTGAATACTTGGACCTTGGATAAGGTCGGGTAAATACTAGATAATAACAGGGGTATAAAAAGGAATAAAAATGGCATAATTGTAGATTTAATAGAGCTTATAAGGACAAATTAGACATTCAGGCCTAGTATTTCTGCAATAATGCACAAAACAAAGGGTATAATAGACCCAACAAAAAGGCTTAATTGTTAATAACCTTAGCAAGTGAGGGTACTATAGTAATAAGCCCCTAATAGAAGCCAATAGATCCCCTAGAACCTTCCAGCAACGGCTGGAAGGCATTTTTGAATCTGAAAAGAGTACTAAAATGTAGTAAATAAAAGAATTGAGGGGAGGGAATTGGGAATAAGATTTTCAAATTTCCCCCTCAAAATTTCACCATTCACATCTATAAATAGGCTGTAATTAAGCCTGAATAAGGGCTGGATTTTTAGAATTCAGAGAATACTTCTGAAATTAAGAGTAAAATATCACTTTCTAAGGTTGAATTTCCGGATATTTGGGTCGAGCACTGTTCTGAAAATCAACTAGGAATCCTCTATTATCTTCTATTTGCTGGGTTTCTATTGGGTTTCTTCAAGTTTGCTATTGGATTGAAATCTCTGTTCGACTGTGTTGATTCATTTCTGCTGTTGTGCTTTGCTGCTGTGATCAACTGATTATACTTCTCATTTGCTTCCCTTAGACTCATAGAGTTCTTTTGCTGAATCAGGTACACAGCTGCTACTCAAGCATGTAACTGCAGTTGATTCGAAGAAATGAATGAATTGAATTAATTTTCGAGATTGCTTCTGTTATTTGTTTTCATTTTTAGCATACAAATAGATGTTGTGTAATTTGATAGGAAAATGGCTGTATAAGTAATACATATGAAGTGTGAGATGATGCTGAAAGACAATGTAATAGAATAAAATGTAGATTAGAGTAGTAGTAATCGTAATCACTTAGCTTAGTTTAAAAATAGGTTAATTAGTTTAAACTAACTCACATAGCTTTTAAAAATTGATTCGTAACAAGCATATAACAATAGTCATTAAACAAATTATAATAAGGTCATTAACTTAGCTTTAATCTACCTCTTCATTTTCAGAATTCAGTAACAGCTGTAGGTTGCATGATTTAAAAATCAGTAGTTAAGAACTATAAGACTGATCGACATGATTACACAATCAGTCTACTTTTTGAATTATAATTAGCATTTGATGATTACAGTTAGGAAAGTATGAGTTATAATTAGTAACATGTTAATAATAATCCTGTTTCATGTAGTTAAGTAATATTTTGTCACCTTTAGTCAACAATTAATTTGTTTCAGTAGTTTAAAAATAGTTTATAAAACATATAAAGAAAAGTAGTCTGTTAGTTAAATTTGATTAATGTTAGATAGTCGTGATTCGGAATTGATACTATTAGTTCTGTACTGTTGTTTCTCTTCATAAATAAATATAATTTTAGTTTATTCTCTTTGATTTCAAATACTTGTATATATTATGAGTTTTCAGTTCTGTTCCCCCCCTTTGTCTTGTTTGGTCTGGGCCTAATGAATAGCGCAGGCCTGGATCTGATTTGGATTACAACTGGAAAATTTTTATGTTGAAATATGTGAAATATGTGAAAATTTTGAAGAATTTTGATATTAATATTGATATGGTTGACTTTGGTCAACATTTTTGGTAAACGGACCCGAACCCGTGATTTGACGGTCTCAGAAAATCCGTAGAAAAATATGGAACTTGGGCGTATGCCCGGAATTGAAATCCGAGGTCTAGAACCCCGGTAAAAGAATTTTTTCGTTAAATTGTTTTCTGAAAATGTTTAAGGAAAATGAAACTGAATTTTGATTAAAAAGTACTGGTATCGGGCTCGTATTTTGGTTCCGACGCCCGGTACAGGTCATATATGTTGGTTAAGCACTTCCCGTAAAGTTTGGTTGAAAACGGACGTCGTTTGACGTGTTTCGGCCTTAAATTGGAAATTTTGGAAATTATGAAATTTGAAAGAATTCTTGAGTTTTAAGGCTCAAATCATTGATTTTGATGTTATTTTGGCGATTTGATCGCGCGAGCAAGTTCGTACGATTTTTTTAAGCCAGTGTGCATAATTGGTTTGGAGCCCCGAGGGCTCGGGTGAACTTTGGATAGGCCACGAGATCAATTTTTCATGTTAAAAGTTGTTGTCAGCACCTGGTCTGCAGAGTTCGCAAATGCGAACAATAGTTCGCAAATGCGAACTTTGGTTCGCAATTGCGAACAAAACCTCGCAATTGCGAGGCCCTCCATTAACCGCCTGGCTTCGCAAATGCGAAGCTCCTGTCGCAAATGCGAACATCCCTTAAATCCAGCCTTGTTCGCAAATGCGAACATTATGTCGCAAATGCGAACCTCCCATCTTTGCCTTGGCTTCGCAAATGCGAACTTCCCAAATGCGAACTTCCCAGCCTTAGCTTATTTTTCAAACTCCAGAAATTGGTCGGGGTTCGCAATTGTGAACCCATGTTCGCAAATGCGAACACAGAGACCTGTAAATCACGATTTTCAGTTCATTTCTTCACTTTTCACAACCCAAAAACACCCATTTGCGATTCTTCACGGATTCCTTCTTCTTCAAAACAATTGTAAGTCACTTTTTACTTAATTCTTTCAATTCCTAACATCATTAAACATGTTTTTCAATAGAAATCAAAGGTTTTCATGGTAGAATTTCTTGTTTTTGGTAGAATATAGGGTTTTCCATGAATTAGGAAATTGGACCTCGAATTGAGGTCCGATTTTGAAACAAATCATATACTTGAACTCATGGGGGATGGGTAACCGGATTTTGGTCCGAACCCCGAGTTCCGACCATGTGGGCCCGGGGTCGAAATTCACTATTCCGGGCAGAATGTTGTAAAAGTTGTAATTGGCCTTAGGAATTAGTTTGTTGAGTAGTATTGATGATATTAATTCAATTGTGTATAGATACGATTGGATTGGAGCCAAATTTGAAAGGAAAAGGCATTGCCACGGATTGAATTGTTCATAAACATTGAGGTAAGTGGCTTGTCTAACCTCGTGTGGGGGAATTTTCACCCCTAGGATATTATGTGATATTTAAAATGCCTTGTACGCGAGGTGACGGGCGTGTACATGCGCTGGTTGTTGAACACATACTTTATTAAAATGTTCGATGAGTGATATTCCTGTTTTTAGCTGTTAATTTGCTATTTTTACCCGGTAGTAGTTAGAAGGGCATGTTTAGGTAGTACTTAACTGTTTAGTTGCCTAATTGTCTTATTTGAACTTTTGATAATTATTGGCACTATTTTTCGGTGAAGTTATGGTTAAGCATAATTTATTCTCTCTGTGTATTCCTTTATTTGCTGTGCTTGTGGACTGCGGGTTCAATTCCCGGAGATCCAAGGGCTGCGGGTTCGATTCCCGGAGACCCGAAGTTTATTGATTTATTAGTAGGGACTACGGGTTCGATTCCAGAGATCCTGAGTTATTGGTAGGGACTATGGGTTCGATTCCCGAGATCCCGAGTTATTGGTAGGAACTACGGGTTCGATTCCTGAGATCCTGAGTTATTGGTAGGGTCTACGGGTTCGATTCCTGAGATCCTAAGTTATTGGTAGGGACTACGGGTTCGATTCCCGAGATCCTGAGTTATTGGTAGGGACTGCGGGTTCGATTCCCGAGATCCTGAGTTATTGGTAGGGACTACGGGTTCGATTCCCGAGATCCTGAGTTATTGGTAGGGACTACGGGTTCAATTCCCGAGATCCTAAGTTATTGGTAGGGAGTACGGGTTCGATTCTCGAGATCCTGAGTTATTGGTAGGGACTGCGAGTTCGATTCCCGAGATCCTGAGTTATTGGTAGGGACTGCGGGTTCGATTCCCGGAGATCCTGAGTTATTGATTAGGGACTGCGGGTTCGATTCCCGAGATCTTGAGTTATTTGTAGGGACTGCGGGTTCGATTCTCGAGATCCTGAGTTATTTGTAGGGACTGCGGGTTCGATTCCCGAAGATCCTAAGTTATTGATTATTTATTGAGACATGGGCTGTGGGTTCGATTCCCGGAGACCCAGAGGTACTGTCAATGGGACTATGGGTTCGATTCCCACAGGTCCTGGACTTGTTGTATCGAGTTGGTTAATTGTTGTTAGCTTAATTGTAGACGGTTGCAGTAATCATCTTATTGTTGTTATTTCGGAAATTATTATCATTTAAACTGCTTATTATTGTTATCATCATTATATTATTGTTTCTCAGTAGGGCCCTGACCTTCCTCGTCACTACTCCATCGAGGTTAGGCTTGGCACTTACTGAGTACCGCCGTGGTGTACTCATGCTACTCTTCTGCACACTTTTATTGTGCAGATCCAGGTACATCAGAGCATGCTCGTGCTAGGTGATTCCGCAGCTTTCTGGGAGACCTCGAGGTATGATCTGCTACGTCCGCGGATCCGGAGGCTTTTCCTTCTATTCTGATAGTATTAGTTGATATTTTTCCTTCATTTCGTTGTTAGATACTCTTTACACATAGAGCCACGGTTGTATATTTTCTTTTAGTCTGTGTTACCGTGGGATTCCGGATCTTGGTAGAGTTTTATTCATGTGTGTTGAAGGATGTATGTGCCATGCGGCACGGATTACATATCTTTTTATGCTATTTTTCCGCTGTTTTCTTATTTAAGTGTTTATAGCTTGTATATTCCGCAACGTGTTAGGCTTACCTAGTCGTGGGGACTGGGTGCCATCACGACATGTTCACTATTGGTGAACTAGGGTAGTATCTGTGTATATTATGAGTTATCAGTTCTGTCTCTCCCTCTTTGTCTCGTTTGGTCTGGGCCTAATGAACAATGGAGACCTGGACCTAACTTGGCTTAAAACTGGGCTTCTGAATAAAGGCTTCAGCATAATCTGGATTTCTGAAACCCAAATACAAAAGCTGGTCTGCTGAATGCAAGCCCAAATGTCCAGGCCCAGTAATATAAAATGATAAGGCCTGGACTTACTTCTGAAATTATAATGTAATTAAAATGACTTAAGGAAAAACCAATGGTAGAAAATATAGTTATTTTCTACGATTTGACTATAAAAATCGAATGGGACGAGCCTCGTATGAAAACGAATAAGTGGGGTCCCCATATAAACAAATAATAATGTGATAGATTCGGGAAGATTGTTAGTAAATTCTACGGTCTCTCCAATAGAATAATAAGCCGTTAGACGATATAGGCATGATTCTAAAATATACTTTCCTAATATGAGTGCACATTTAATGTGACTAAAATCTTAAATCTTGGCTAAGCCGAAACATGTTAAAAGTCACAAGCGTACTGGTTGCGGTGTGACTCGAAATACATTTTCGCGACGTCGCAAGTCGTGAAATATTAAAAGTAAAACACGCACACATTGTTAAAAGCATATAGTGAAATCAAGTAAAATCAAGAATGGCAGTTGAGCAACCGTGATGAAACCACGGAATCCGGGAGTACCTAACACCTTCTTCCGGGTTAACATAATTGCTTATCCGTATTTCTTGTTGCGCGAACTGTTAAACATAGTCAACTTCCTCGGATTCGGGATTAACCGGTGACTTGGGACACCATTATTTTCCCAAGTGGCGACTCTGAAAATTTTAATAAAATCCCAAACTGATTGTCCTTAAATTGGAAAAACTTCTTCCTCGTTGTTATTATATCCCTTCCCGGGGTATTTATAATTATCGAGGTATACCTTATTCTCCTTATTCGGGAAAACTAAAAAGGTAGTAAAAAGGGAGGTGTGACAGCTCTGGCGACTCTAATGGGATAAGCAACCCATAACTTCGGTTCAGGGTTTAAGAATTCGAGCTCGATATAATTATTGTTCTTGATGTTATTTGATTTCATTATATGCTTTGATCAATGTGCTACGTGTTTATCGCTTTGATATTACATGGATTGTATATATTAAAATTGTGCCAAAAACCCCTCTCTTCTTACCTCTAGGATTCTGCTTACTGGCTGAGACTCCCCTTTCTGTTAGTGTCAATACCAAAAATAAGAAAAGAAGTCGGGTAAGTTACAAAGCCGAACGACCCTGTGGGTCCTCGGTATGTAGCCCCATCCTCAATCCGAGTTGTCCACTCGGGTACACGGTCTAGCACCATATGAAATAATAAGATATTGAACATAGGTCTAGGATGATTATTTGCATCATAACTGACTTAGGGGACTCAACACAGGGGTTGGGTCCGTCTAGGACAGGTGAACCGAAATATTAAAGACCGAGCATATTATATGTTGCATTTATTTATCCTGGATCATTATGCGGACCGGAAAAATTCTTGAAAAACAAAAGAAAGAGAAATTTTAGAATAGAAATATTGAAATATTAGCGAAATGCTGTCGAAACTTGAAAAAGAAAAATCTAAAAAATAGGAGGAACAATGTTGTTGAAATAATTGGTCACATAATCCGACCGAACTACGCAAGTTTGATTCTCGCCATTAGATGGGATACATAGACAACCCTTGACGGGTCCAACCACCCTTTTAGAAAATGACCAAAAAAAATATTGAGTTTTAGTTTCAAATAATTGAAGTGATTGTTATTTTTGGAAATAGCCGAAAGTTCCGAAAGGACGCCGGAAGGCTGTTTTGAAAAAAATGGCCACTTTGAAGTCATATCTTTTTCTTTTCAAAATAAATGGCCCGAAAAGGTTAATTCTTTCAAAAAATGAAAATTGTCTTTGAAAAAAAATATTTTTCCTTTTCTGAATAAAATCGCCTTTAATAAATATGCAGGATGAGCACAGTACAAAATGAACCCTTCACCTTAATGAATAAAATCCCTTTGGAGTTGAGACTATGGTGGAATGATATGGGTCCAGAAGGACAAGCTTGGGTAAAACACTATCTAAATGATCTTACGGGGTTGATGGACATAATTCCCCATGATATTATCCGGGCACTCGTCACTTGTTGGGATTCCGCGCATAATGTTCTACACTTCTCAGATTTCGAACTCACTCCTACCTTAGAAAAAGTTGCTTATTATATCGGGAAAGATGAGGTTCCCCCGAAGGATAAATACCCGGTGGCTCCGAGGGCAATAACAATACACAGATTCCTCGATTCCCTGAAAATTGTCAGGAACGTCCATAATGAAGACTTGGCTAATGGATTATGTACTTTAAGTTTCATATACCGCAGATATGGTCATATTGGGGGATTCAACGACCCTACGAACAAGCTCTGCAGTAAATCTAACCGAGTCAAGTGGGAAGAGCATAGGCGATTTGCCTTTATAGTGACGTTCCTGGGATTAGTCATATTCCCGAGGAAAGATGGAAACATTGATATAAGGGTCGCCGGGGTGGCCAGTACTCTTCTTGTGCAAGATAATAGCACACTGGCGCCGATGATTATAGCTGATATCTTCTGTTCCCTCACATCCTGTAAAGTGGGGCATGACTTCTTCGAGGGTTACAATTTGATTATCCAGATATGGTTGATTGAACAATTGTGTCGTCACCCTCCGTTCTCAAGTTATGGGTTGTCTGAGAAGACGTGCATTGAGGAATTTTATATGACAACAAAAGAAGTTAAGTTGCCGAAAGGAGCAAAAGGTTGGATTTCATACTTGCGATCGTTGACTGCCAGCCAAATTGATTGGGCATACGGATGGTTGCCCCTCGATGAGGTGATATACATGCCAATGAAAGGGTCGCATTTTTTTATCATGGGTCTTAAAAGCATTTAGCCTTATGCGCCGTACAGGGTATTACGACAGCTTGGGAGATATCAGGTTATACCAAAAGACGGGGACCTCAGTCTACAAGCGGTAGAAATACGTTCGGATGGACAATTCCCGGAAGCAAAGATTCGACAGATTTGGAATGAATGCCAATGCTTGAAGGTAGACACTTGTGTGGGAAACCGAGCTCAAGGAGAAGTATCGCCAGGGTATGCTGCATGGTATCGCCGGGATGTCGAGCATGATAGACAATGAAAAGGCCTCACATTCAAGAATTGGCCGAGCAGTCTAAGGAGCACAGAGATTGGGTGGCCAAAGAAAATGAGTATAGAGCCAAGATCGGCTTGCTAGAGAAACAATTTCAAGAGTGGCTTACAAGCGGCATCTGACAAAGGAGAAAAGAAGCAGTTAAGAAAAGAGAATGAAATCTTAAAGGCTCAAATTGCAAAGATGAAAATTGCAGCCGAAACCCTAGTTCGCCTAGCCCGAGATGAGAAATTGATTGAAAATCTTCGACGCAAAGTGAATGACTATAACTTCGATCTTGACAAAGCAGAAAAGGAGTTAGTCAGGGTTCGGAAGCAACTAGCCAAAGATTTCGAGGAAAGGACTAGAATGGTTCAGCAACTACAAGATAAACATGAAGTTGAGGTAGCTAGATTGAGAAAGAAAGTCATTACAGCCACAGTCAAAAGTAGCAAGCAAACCAAAGAGTTTTAAGTAGAGAGAGAACATTGTTACATGGCTATGGCTCGGTTAGAATTTGAGCTACAACAACTATAAAAGGAGAACCAACAAACCTTAGACGCTCGCGCCAAACAGATTAGCAGGCTGCTTCAGGAAAAAGGGGTCATCCAAGAAAGAATCGTCAACATTGCTCAGTACATCACAAGGAAATGTCAGTTGTGTGAAGATATGTCCCAGTCAATATTCACATCAGCAGTAAAGTTCTTTGTAAAGCAAGTAATGTCCGACCTGGATAAACTCCAAAGTGGATTAGCATATAGGCCCGCGGAAAGACCGAACGACATCTCGCGGGCACTAGGAGCATTAATGTATTCGTAGGGCATGCATTTTGTATTTGTATTTCTTCTGCATTTGTAGTACAACATCATTTGTAACCGATGTTTTTGAGTATCAATGAAAAATTCAAAAGAAGTTGTTGTTATTCTTTTCCGTTTTTATAAAAATTGTCTGGGCGATAGGCAAACATGTAGGAACGGAAAATAAAAAAAATAAAAAAAATGAAAAAAGAAGAAAACAAACAAGAAAAAAATGAATGATGAATAGAAAAATAGAAGTGAAAAGAAAATGGCAGTTCAAGGACGAATAAATGCCGAGATGATGCATAATGATCAAGGCAAAAGTTGTGATTCTAATTATTACATTTTACCCATTATGAGCTAACTATTAACGAGTTTTGTTGTTGATAAGTATCAGATTTTCAGCTGGCAACTGGCATTCTGGCACATCACAGCTACAATACACGTTCAAAAGCTATGTCTAAAGCAGTGACTCAGGAGATTGAACCTACCATTATGGACCCGGTACAGGAAGAAGAGGTTGTAGATGTTGCGGGTATGAAAGAGGAGATGTATAAGCTAAGGCAGCAAATGTCGGAGATGTATCATGCCTGGTCTAGGGGTCAACCTTTGCCTTCCTATCCAGCCAACCCAGCATACGTCCCTTCCACAAATCTAAATCCTGAGCCACCTACCATGAACTCATCCTCCACGTACCCAAACTACCAACATTACTATGCCACAACTTCACAGGCACCACCACCACTATCCAAACAAGTTCCACCACAACCACCTCAGGTCGCCCCGGTATATGTGGCACCACCACCTGCTGCTCTGCATAAATCATCCAATGAACTAGTGTTCCATGTTCAGGACACTTATTATGATCCACCGGAGCCAACGTTCAGGCAGCATGACTCCTACACACCACTTATAGTTATGACGGAAGAAAAGCCTGTCAGAAACTTGGAACAAGAGGTGATGGCACGGAAGATGAGAAGTCTTGAACAATCCTTCCGTAATATACAAGGGCTAGGAGGCCAAGTGAGCGTCGCATATAAGTATTTGTGTTTGTTTCTAGAAGTGCAGCTCCCGGTTGGATTCAAGCTACCTAAGTTCGACTTGTACGATGGACACGGGGATCCGTTAGCCCATCTAAGGGGTTATTGTAGCAAGATGCATGGTGCAGGGGGAAGAGATGAACTGTTGATGGCTTATTTTAGCCGGAGTTTGAGCGGTTCTGCGCTGGAGTGGTATACACATCAGGATCACACCAGATGGTTCATCTGGGATGATCTAGCTCAGTCATTCGCCAACCACTTCCATTACAATCTAGAGATAATTCTAGACAGGTTGTCGTTAACAAAAATGGTAAAGAAACCTGAACGTTTCCGGGAGTACGGGTTTAGATGGAGGGAGCAAGCTGCTCGGGTAGATCCTCCCATGAAGGAAATAGAAATGGTGGACTGCTTTCTACAGGCTTTAGATCCTACTTACTATGGTCACCTGGTATCAGCGATTGGAAAAACTTTCAATGAGGTGGTGAAAATGGGAAGCTTCGTAGAAGAGGGATTAAAAACCAATAAGATCATGAGTTATTCGGCTATTAAGGCCACGAATCAGGCAATACAAACCGGAACTGGGGGATCAATTGGTAAAAAGAAGAAGGAGGAGGTCGTAGTTGTCGAAAGTAGATCGTGGTCTCGGGGCCCAAATACATATCATCATCCACCTCGTCCATACCAACCATACCCACATCACCCTACAACCCACCTCTACCATATTATCCACCCAACACTCCACATTTTTCCGTTTCGCATGCTCAACATTACCCACCGCCTCTACATGTATGGCGAGCCCAAACTCCACAAAATGTCTACCACGCACAAAACACTTACCCACCTTCCAAAACATATAAAAATTCGAATAAACCCAGCTTCCGTCCAGATCCGGAAGTAAGAGGGAACATAGCCCAAACAAAGAAAACATTCACTCCATTAGGGGAGTCATACACCAGTCTTTATCATCGCCTGAGGGAGCTAGGGATGCTAAGCCCAATTGAGCCAAAACTTCCAAACCCACCACCCAGAAACCTTGACCAATCAGTCCGATGTGAATATTGTTCTGGGGTGCCGGGACACGATACAGAAAAGTGTTGGCACTTAAAGTCCACCATATAGGAGCTTATTGATACCAGGAGGATCGAGGTGCAGGCTCCGGAAACTTCCAATATCACACAGAACCCATTGCCAGCACATCATGAGACGCACATGATAGAGTTGGAACAAGGAGAGAGAAATAAGAAACCTTTTCAATCACTAATGATGATAAAAGCTAATAGTAAAGTGGGAGGAGAAGTTGAGAAAGAGAAAGCGTCAACTGAATTGCCAATAAAGAAGCCATCGGTGGTCGAGGCCATAAAAGTAGTAGTGCCGGGAGCCAAGCCTTTGTTGACCGTGAAGGGAGCTTATGTGGAACCTGAGGTTATCAAACTGGTGGTGCAGATGCCAGTCGTAAACACCAAGGCCATACCGTGGAACTATAATAAAGTTACAGTGATGTACAAGGGGAAGGAGGTTACAGGAGAAGTCAATGAAACACATGGCCTAACTCGCTCCGGGCGATGCTTTACCCCAGAAGAGTTGAGGAAGACAAAAGTGGTAAAGGAAAATCCGAATCATGTGAAGAAGGCAGTTACTGAAGAAGAAGCGGAAGAGTTCTTGAAAAAGATGAAGGCTCAAGACTATTCAATAGTGGAGCAATTGAGAAAAATGCCTGCGCAGATTTCATTGTTATCATTGCTAATCCATTCTGAAGAGCACAGGAAGGCGTTGATGAAAATTCTGAACGAAGCACATGTGCCCGAGAAAATTTCAATATGCCATCTTGAGAAAATCACGAATAAGATCTTTGAGACAAACAAGATAACATTTTCAGATAATGAATTGCCACTTGAAGGAACGGAGCATAACAAAGCATTATATCTCACAGTCAAGTGTGAAGAATCTGTGGTTACCCGTGTTCTGGTGGACAACGGGTCAAGTGCCAACATTTACCCACTCTCAACCTTGGGAGAACTGAAGGTCAATCCTGATAGAATTCATCGAAACAGTGTGTGTGTACGGGGCTTTGATAGAGGAGGCAAGAATACTGTAGGGGAATATCATACTGGAGATTACTATCAGACTGGTGGATTTCACTATGGAATTTTAGGTGTTGGATGTCGCTGTATCATACAACCTTTTGTTGGGACGTCCGTGGATCCACGCGGCGAAAGCCGTACCATCCTCTTTGCATCAAATGGTAAAATTTGAGTGGGAGCAGCAAGAGATAATAGTGCATGGAGATGATGATGTCTGCAACACTATAACACCGTTCGAAGAAACTGAAGGGGATAAGGGCCCGTGGGTATATCAAGTCATGGATGCTGTGGTGGTTAATAAAATATCCGAAGGGGAGAACATGACGATTCCTACAGTGGCTCCTACAGCAGTAATGGTAGCTAAGGAAATGATAAGAAATGGGTTTGCACCAGGGAAAGGTTTGGGGGTAACTCTACAAGGGATAACACAACCAATCCACTTGCAGGGAAATAATGACACTTTTGGTCTGGGTTTTTCGAGCCAACCGTTGCCGATATCCAAAGAGCCAAGAAAATGAAGAAGAAAAGTTGGTCCCTCCCAAAACCTATTCCAAAACTATCCGATTCCTTTACTAGGCCCGGTACACGAAGACATTTGGCGACTGTTATGCCAAGTCACGCTAAAATAAAACTGGATGCAGAATCCTAGCAAGGTTTGAGAGGCTATTTGAAGATGTGAATATGTTGGAGATGGGTGAGGGAACAATAAAATGGATGTTCAGTTCGTGGGACCCAGCATTGCACTTAATAACTAGAAAGCTACTCCTCTTCCGATCAGGAGGGAGTTGTGGTAGTTAGCTTCAAATATTTCATTTCCCCAAAGTTGTTTTGTTTTGTAATCCCACACCCCATCAAAAACAAATGTATCCAATGTCTGCTATCTTTTGAAAAAATCAATGAAATGCAATTTCTTTCTTTCTTCCATTTTTGCCTTATTTTATTTTTCTTCTTTTGTATAGTTCAATATTTGTTGATTCCAATGATATGTCATGAACGAAGGATTCCTAGTCCAGTCTTGATAATCGAATAGTTATATAGGAAATTGAAAGTGAACATGAAGTAGAATATGAGGATGAGGAAATACTGGAGGAAATCAGTAAAGATTTGAATCATTATGAGGAAAAACCCAAACCAAACTTAAATGAGACTGAATCTATTAATCTGGGAAGTGAGGAGAATGTCCGGGAAACAAAGATTAGTGTACATTTAGAGGCTTCCCTCAAAGAAGATCTAATCAAGTTGTTACATGAGTACAAGGACATATTTAGATGGTCTTATGATGACATGCCTGGGCTCAGTACTGATTTGGTGGTACATAAATTGCCCACTTATCCAGAATGCCGGCCAGTAAAGCAGAAGCTAAGGAAATTTAAAACGGACATCAGTATGAAAATAAAAGAAGAAGTTAACAAGCAATTCAAGGCAAAGGTCATACGGGTCACTAAATATCCCACCTGGTTAGCTAATGTTGTGCCAGTTCCGAAGAAGGATGGAAAAACCAGGGTGTGTGTTGATTACAGAGACCTCAATAAGGCCAGTCCAAAGGATGATTTTCCATTGCCAAACATACATATACTAATTGACAATTGCGCCAAGCATGAAATTGTCTCTTTTGTGGACTATTATGCGGGTTATCATTAGATCCTGAAGGACGAAGAAGATGCAGAAAAGACAGCCTTTATCATGCCTTGGGGAACATATTGTTACAGAGTGACGCCGTTTGGGATGAAAAATGTCGGGGCTACATATATGAGGGCGATGACCACTATGTTTCATGACATGATGCACCGAGAGATCGAAGTATACGTGGACGATGTCATCATTAAGTCCAAAAAGCAATGTGACCATGTCAAATATTTGAGAAAGTTTTTCCAGAGGCTCCGAAGATATAATCTCAAGCTCAATCCAGCAAAGTGTGCTTTCGGGGTGCCTTCAGGAAAGTTACTGGGGTTTATAGTAAGCCGGCGTGGTATTGAATTGGATCCGTCAAAGATAAAAGCAATCCAGAATTTGCCTCCGCCAAAGAATAAGAAAGAAGTGATGAGTCTATTAGGCAGGTTGAATTATATCAGCAGGTTCATTGCTCAGCTGACGTCAACATGTGAGCCTATTTTCAAACTATTGAAGAAAGATGTTGCGGTAAATTGGACTGATGAATGCCAAGAGGCCTTTGACAAGATTAAAGAATATTTGGCCAATCCTCCAGTATTAGTTCCTCCGGAACCGGGAAGACCTCTGATATTGTATTTGACTGTGCTAGACAATTCTTTTGGCTGCGGACTGGGGCAGCATGATGAGACAGGAAAGAAAGAACAGGCGATATATTACCTCAGTAAGAAGTTCACATCTTATGAGGTAAAATACACTCGGTTGGAAAGAACGTGTTATGCATTAACCTGGGTTGCTCAGAAACTGAAACACTACCTGTCAGCTTATACCACACATTTGATATCACGGTTAGATTTATTGAAGTAAATATTTCAGAAGCCCATGCCTACAGGAAGACTTGCTAAATGGCGGATTCTGCTCACAGAATTTGACATCATCTATGTAACACGTACGGCAATTAAGGCGCAAGCATTTGCAGATCATCTAGCAGATAACCCAGTGGATGATGAATATGAACCGCTAAAAACATATTTTCCGGATAAGGAGGCAATGAATGTTGAAGAAGTAGAACAAGATGATAAGCCAGGTTGGAGAATGTACTTCGACGGAGCCGTCAACAGAAAGGGAGTTGGAATTGGAGCAGTACTTATTTCACAAAACGGGTCAGCATTATCCCGTTACCGCTCAACTTCGATTTTTCTGCACCAACAATATGGCTGAATATGAAGCATGGAAATTGGGATTAAGGATGGCAATAAATATGGGTGTTCAAGAGATTTTGGGCATGGGTGACTCGGATCTTTTGATACATCAGATTCAGGAAGAATGGGAGACAAGAGATTTAAAGTTGATACCTTATCGGCAATGTCTACATGAACTGTCCCAGAGATTTCAATCTATAGAGTTCAAACACATCCCAAGAATGCACAATGAAGTAGCGATGCTTTGGCCACATTATCCTCCATGTTTCATCATCCAGATAAAGCTTATGTAGATCCACTTCAGATACAGGTGTATGACCAAAATGCTTATTGTTTTGCTGTGGAAGAAGAACTAGATGGAGAACCGTGGTATCATGATATCAAAGAATACTTGAAGACAGGAAAGTACCCAGAACAAGCCACTGGAGATCAGAAGAGGGCTATAAGACGATTGGAAAATGGATTTTTCCTCAGTGGAGGGATTGTATATGAAAGAACACCAGATTTGGGATTATTGAGATGTGTAGATGCACAACAAGCTGACACAATTATGACTGAGGTACATGCGGGAGCTTGCGGACCTCATATGAGCGGATACATTTTAGCAAAGAAAATACTGAGAGCAGGATATTATTGGCTCACCATGGAACGAGATTGTATTAGATATGTGAGGAAATGCCATCAATGTCAAGTACATGGAGATTTGATTCACTCTCCACCCTATGAATTGCATACAATGTCTGCACCTTGGCCATTCGTTGCCTGGGGCATGGATGTCATCGGACCAATAGAGCCTGCATCATCTAATGGACACAGATTTATCTTGGTCGCGATTGATTATTTCTCCAAATGGGTGGAGGTGAAGACATTTAAGGCAGTGACAAAGAAGGCGATGGTGGATTTCGTGCACAAAATATCATATGTCGCTTTGGAGTTCCTAAAGTAATTATCACAGACAATGGGGCAAATTTGTATAGCCACCTCATGGAAAAAGCATGTCAAAGATTCAAAATCCTGCATCGTAACTCTACACCTTACAAGCCTAAAGCAAATGGAGCAGTAGAAGCTGCGAATAAGAATATAAAGAAGATTCTCAGAAAAATGGTGGAAGAGTTAAACCTTTTCAGAGTTAGCCAGTCCAGTGTTTGGACTTGGCTTTGCAAAATTAGTCACTTTTGTTATTCATTGGCTACTTAGATTAGATTCAAACTTACATAACTTAGCCAGTTTCAGATTTAAGTCTATTATTACAGAGTTGGCCATTTTCAGAACTAGCCATTTAGATTTAAGCCTAAGGAATTACAGAGTTGGCCAGTTTCAGAACTAACCACTCTTTATATTATTTAAATTGTAACCATTTTTATGTCATTTTCAATTTTAACTAATTAACATACTTTCAGAATTAGCCAATTATCTAATTACCTATCTATCACAACTATAACCAATACCCCTGAAGCATAATAAGACTAATTGTAGTCTAAGAACATGAACTTATCACAAACATAGCCTTTTATATCAATTTGCATACATAGCCACAAATCATAATCATTTATCATCTAACCAAAACTCAGAGTGAAATTTGAATGTGGTTGAATTGCAATTAAATAACTCACAACTCAGATTCAGGCATAGTATAACAAAGTTAACATAAAGAGATATATTCAGAATACTTTCATGTTTAAACTCACAAAAACCCTAAAAAGGCTCGAGTATATTTAATCAAGTGTAATAAACAAGATTATCAAAGAGACTAATGAAGCATGTTATTAAAAGGGAATATTTAGGAAATATTAGATGATAGACTAATAGAAACAGGATTATAACAGGAAACATATCAAAAGAAAGAAGCTAAACTAATCATGCAACTAATTACAACTAATTAAAGAAAATAGAATTAATTCACAGAAAGCATGCTTAATCAACCAAAATAGAAATAAAGAGAGGGAAAGGGAACTTAGCTCGCTAGATTTGTCTCCTGAGCTTCCCCATTTTCTTTTCTTTTTCTTCTTCTTTTTCTTTTTATTTTTCCAGTTTCTTTTCTTTTCTTTTTCGGACTTCAGACTTCAAAATTTGAAGTCTTTATTTGGTATTGGTAAAGAAGGGTGTTAGAGACACGAGAGTGTGTCTTTGGTGGGTGGGGTTGTAAGGTTTGCCGGAGTTAGGGTTCCGACGACTTAATCTCAAAGATTCGAGATGTTTGAGTGAGATTCGAGGGAAAACAGGTTTATGGGGTTAAAGATCTTTGCAAGGTGGTTCATTGGTGTAAGTTTGGATGACTGTTTCTTAGTTTGGTGGTCACCGGAGAAAAGTCCGGTGACCAGTGTTTTAAGAACATGGGGCTTTTGGGTTTTCTTTGGGGTTTCGGGGTGGTTTGGTGTAGAGAAGGTGGAAAGGAAAGGTTTGGAGGTTGGGAGTGGCCGGAGATGGCCATGGAAGTTGGCTAGTCTCCATGGCCGATGAAGGAACTGAAAGAGGGAGATGAATAAGAAGAGGCGGCTAAGGTTTTTGTAACTAGGGAAATGGCTGGTCTCTGAAGAGACCAAGCCTTTTATACTCACAACTCATCAATTGATCCTGGCCTTTGGATCATTATTGATCAACGGCTAGGATCCAATGTCCTCAGACAACACCATTCAGTTTTAAATGGAGACTGATTAATCTCCGCTAGATCTCTATAGATGGATGGTCCAGATTTGCTTATTGAAGCTGTGTCGTTTCATTTAAATTTAGAGATTTAAATTCAGCCGTTGGATTGATTACATGGACGGCCAGGATTGAGTGTTATATAATAATTTGACTGGATTATCAATTCCTTCTTGGCCAATATGTTTGGGCTTGTAACATTTGGTCCAGTTTTGTATTTTTGTGTGTTTTTCATGTATTTTAATTATTTCTTGTATATTTTCTTGATGTATTTTATTTTCTCTTTTTATATTCTTTTTCAATTATTTAAATTCTTTTCATTTCCTATTTTGTCTAATTTTTCTGATATTTTTGACATTTTTTGCTATTTTTCTTTATTTTCCAGAATTTACTTGTATTTTTCTTAATTTCCTTTCAGTTCCTTTATTTGTGACATTTTATACTTAACCTATTTTTTTTTCTAATTTTTATTTTTAATTGTTCAATCACATAAATACACTTTATTTCAATCAAACATGTAATTGGCCAAGTCTTGGAAATCAAATTTCCGCGACATCAATTCTTTTATCATCTTAGCATACCTAGGCATCTCTTTCAAAGATTCAATTAATGGGATGTTTACCTAGATTTACTTGAGCATTTCGAAGAACTTCTTGTATTGCTCCTCTTTCTGGTGCTTGGCCAACCTTTGAGGAAATGGGGCTGGAGGCCTCTTCTTCCCAATCACTTGGGATTTTTCTTTTTCTACTACCTGTTGCACAACCAGTTGTTCTATCGGTTCAGCTGTTTTCTCCGTTTCCTGCTGCACATCATCATTTTCAGCTGCTGGCTGGGTAACTTCTGTCAACCCTGTGGACTAATCTAGTTTCAGAGCACCCTCATGCGCCTCCTGCGCCTCTTCTTGTACATTCAACCAAGCTTGCTGGTTTGTGGCTGAGGGGGCCTGTACTGCTATGGAGCCTGCTGACCCCAATTTTGGATTCCCTGTCGCTGCCCTCCATAATTTGCCACGTAATTCATGTCTTCATGCTGATGATGATGTTCCTGGTCTGCAGCCCATGGATTACCTATGGGTTGGCTAATGCAAGATGTGCATAAACCCCCATTAGTAGTATCTACAATATGAACCTGCTGCTTCACCCCAGATTCTTCCACTTTTTTCGTCAAGATGCTCATCTGTGTCAAAAGAGTAGCCATGTTTTCCTCCATAGTGTTGGAAGGATTCAGAGGTATAGAGCGTACCACTGGAGTGATAGGAGCATTCTTAGTTGTCCACCCGGAGTTCTAAGCCATCTTGTCAAGCAAATTCTGGCCTTCTCTCCAGGTCTTGCTCAGAAAATCCCCACCTGCTGAGGCATCAACTATGTTCTTCATGCTATCCAAGAGCCCCATGTAAAACCTTTAACCCAACATCTGTTCGGGAACCCCATGGTGAGGACACATGACTAGCATACCCTTAAATCTGCCCCAAGTCTCATGCAATGTCTCCATCGGTTTTTGCTTGAAGCTCACAATCTCATCAATTTGCTGAGCTGTTTTGTTAGGTGGATGAAAATTGTTGTGGAATTGTTTGACTAACTCATCTCATGTTGCTATAGAGTTAATGGGAAGTGAGTTGAGCTATACATGTGCAGCCCAGTAACTGAGAATGGAAATAGCAATAGCCTGATGGCTTCCGGTGTCACATTTGGCTGCCTCTGCGTCTTGCATATAGAAAGAAAATTCTTCAGGTGCTGCTGTGGATCTTCAACCTGAGTCCCAAAAAATAATCCCTTGTTTTGCAACAAGTGCAGCATGTTGTTAGCGATCTGGAATGATTCAGCTTGAATGGCTGGCACAATAATGGCGGTTGCCAAATTATCAGCAGTTGGTTGTGCCCAGTCAAACAGTGCACCCTCATGCGCCTCATGCACCTCTTCCTATACATTCATCCCAGCTTGCTGGTTTAGATCGTTTACGTCTCCCATGTCAAAGTCTAGTTTCAGTGGTTGCTGAGATTGTTGAAGTTGTTTGATTGCCCTGTTACGTGCCCGGAAAGTTTGCTCAGGGTCTGAGAGTCCTTCTATTAGTTCTCCAATCCTTGCAGATTTTCTAGGCATGCACCTGAGTACCCAATTCAACAACCGTCAAAAATTTCAATGTAAAGTGTGTAGAAAGAACCTGACTGCACAAGAATCTTGTAGTTCTGTCAATGGAAATTGATAATTCCGTTAACTCCCCGGCAACGGCGCCAAAATTGATTCACGTCCAAGTAACGATCGTAGTCAATATAATCCGGTCAATTAAGTCCAGTTTTATAAGTTCGGAGTCGAATCCCACAGAGAGTTAACCTATCAATTACAACCTTCAAAACCCAACAATACTTTCGAATCAGCTTCCCAAACTTTCAAATATCTTTGTGATTGGTTTCTACTAACTACTTTTGCAATAAACTAGAGAATTGAAGAAAATAAGTGAATGTGTTGTAATGAATATGAGAAAGACTAAGGTGATGATTTTCCATATTGATGGAATCCCTTCTGTTTATGCTCATACAAATTGTCAATATTTCTCTATCAATCATGAACTCTATTTCTACTGTAATTCTCTCCCGAGCAATTACAATAATTTACTATTGCACTCTTCCGAGCTACCCTAGCTAGCTTTAATTAGCACATTTCACTTTAGATTGCACCCAAGGTTTCGTTATTCCTAATCCTACCTTTACGCCCGTAATTATAGATTCCTCCAATAATCTAGGTGTGGTGTTGTTCAACAATAACCTAAATATGCATTCTTTTCCAAGTTATGCATACTAAATAGGCACAACTAATTAAGGATCCTATCAATTAACTACAACAAGAACGAAGTTGAACAAATAGAGATTAATTAACAATTTGTATTCACATAAGCCAGAAGTTCATCAATCAATAGGTTCCATCAAAACCTTAGATAAAGATTTAGCTACTCATAATTAAGAAAGCAAAAGAGATAATGGATTTCATAATAAAAAATTCAAAGTAAAAGAAAGAGAGATGTTAAGAGAATTCTCTCTTACTAGTTTTCTTGCAAAAGTAGTCAATAGTACAAAACTTGCCTCCTTTGGGCGAATCCTAACAATATATATAGGGTTTAGGTTTTACAATTTCCGTTTTTACACTTCACCCCTAAATTTTCCGCCTTCCACCGCGGTTTCACCACGGTCGCGGTGGAACCGCAGTGGGTGATGCCTTCTGAATCTTCAAAACTTCCGCAGGTCTGTTCTACCGCAATCGCGGTAGAACCACAGTCAAACAGTGCCTCGGATTCTTCCGGGCTGTTCCAGCATAATTTCTTGATTCGTTTCACACATGGTCTTTTTCACCTTCTTTTGACTCCAAAATTTCTCTTTTAGCCTTCCTCAACTCTTGTGTACCTATAACACACTAAAAAAACTTATAAGAGCATTTTGTCATCATATAAATATTATCAAAACAACATTTACGTGATTTCTTACCGCTTAGTTATTATGTACTCTTGTTACTCATTGAGTTGGAGTACTCACGTTACTCCCTGCACTTTGTGTGCAGTTGCAGCTATTGTTTCACCCGGTAGCGGGTTATTAGCGGATTGAAGGTATCACTATTGTAGCTGAGCAAGGTGACCGCCAGCGTTTGCGGCACCGGACATCATGTTTTGATTCCAGATTTTATTTTGTATATTATTGACCCTGTAGATGTGTTAGGTGCTCGTGACTTGTGACACCCCGATTAGGGCTGTGTTGGATTGTAATTACGTTATATAATATCATTAGGTCATATTTTTGCTGTTCATTTATTCTTAACTATTTTTAGAGAGAAGAGTTGGGTTAGTTGGATGACCTTGTCTTCACGAGAGGCACCATAACGACCAATGTTACACTCAAATCCAAATTTTAAGAGTCTGTTTGGAAAGCCACCATGTAATTAGAATTGGTGTAATTACTAGGGTAGTAATTACACAACCTAGTAATTACTTAGTTGTGTAATTACGACGATATGTTTGTTTGTCATAATGTAATTGCTGTTTGTAATTACGACCTGTTTGTTTGTCATAGTATAATTATAGCTTAATTACAGGTTTACTGTTTGGTTCCACAAGTGTAATTACATAGTTAAATTAAATTTTAAATTAAATAATTATCATAATTCAAAGTTAATATATTAAAAATATGCATATAAATTTTTATAAGTATAAATGATATTATATTTGGTATTTAAGATATATATTTTTCGTGAATATATATTAATAAGTAATCATATATTTATAACTAATATTGTAAAAATAATTTATCTATATATTTTAAATTAATAATATTTAGTTTATTTAGTTTAGATACTTACAAAAATTAATTTGTAAGAACATTCTGGAATTCATATTTGATAAAATAAATTAATATTTATAAATATAATGTCATAACATTATTCAAATGTTTGACAAAATCGATCTATCAATTCTAACTAAAAAATGAACAACATGCGATGTGAGCCAATACTACTAAAACAAGTAAATTAGAACCATGAATATAACACAATTTCAAAATTTCAAAAAGAAAAAATTATTTAACATATGTCAAATTCTAACATAATAATAGTAAGTCCCACTATAATTTTAGATTATGAAACATAATAAGTTTATAACCACATTCAACAATGAAATTCCACTTTAATTACATCACTCATTATATGATAAGTTTGTAAATGACTCATTATTTATAATATTAGGAGCTGAAGTTTAAAAAAATAGAATAATAAAATAAATAAAACTAAAATATAAGCAATTACATGAAATAACAAGAAATAAAGGAAGAGAAATAAAAGATAAATAATATACAAAGAAAAATATATTTTAAAATTTTAAAAGTAATTAAAAAGTAAAAATAAAATTTAAAATAATAGAAATAAAAATTTATAAAGAAAATAAATTAAAATAAAAATAAAAAGGAAAGAAAATAAAAAATAACCTTGTAATTACACAGTGTAATTACCATCAATTCTCACCTCCCCTTGAGAATTGGAGAGTTAGTTATACCAGCATATATCGCAAAAAAATTATCTAAACATAAGACAAATAAACATGTCAAACTGTGTAATTACACCAAAATCCAATTCCTATGTGGCTTTCCAAACATGCTCTTAATGAGCTACATAAATACTTAAGTAACCTACTATAATAGGTTAACTTAAACTAATAGTAGTAACTTGAAAATTTTGACATGTTAAATTATACAAATAATGTCAAAATTTCTTACTCTAAAGGACCCTAGTAAATCCATTCACCATCTTTCTGTTGGTAATTTTGAAGGTAGGGAGCTCGGTCCTGTTTTAAATGAGATTTCTTTGTCTTCCTCAGTTCCCATTTCTCCTATTTTCTTGATCACCTCTCCAACTGTGAGTATCTCTAGAAAAAATTCTCCCTCTCTTGTTTCCTCTGAAATAATTTATTCTCTTTTTTGTTTTAGTCTCTTTCATATCTTACACATATTGTTGAACGAATACCAATTTAGATCTTCTTAAGCTCAACACCTTATAGAGAATGAATTTGAATCTCTTGAACCTGCTTTATCTAATATGGAATTAGACAATCGAATGATTTCTTATCTGCGAAATTTTATTTTGTGCAATCTTGTTTATGTAATATAAGATGATTTTTAACAAGTGCAACTACATGGCTTCATTTTTTTTATTATGTTGCGAAGCGAATTTAAATAAGGACTTATTCAACTGGAGCCTAGCATAAAGCACAATCACAATTTAAATCTAAAGCTAACACATTACATTAGATGTTTTTAGCTAAAACTCCTAGATAATTAGTCGTCCATGAGATAGACGTAAAATAATATATGAGATAAGACTAAGAATACTGGAACATCATTACATTAATTGGAAACTCAAAATATAGATAGAAAAATATAGTACTAAATAACTTAAGCTAACTGATCGTGAAGTAAAACTAGGAATGAATCAATAGCTCATAATAGATCATTTTTCATTTACCAATCCATACAATCTTAAGTTATGTCATCCAGAAATTGTCATCCAATATGGTATAAAATGCAAGTTAAGGTAAAAGATCAAAATCCGCAAGAATTGATAGAAGTATTAATGCACTTGAGAAATATGATTTGCACATTCTGATGACCTATCCATCTAGAGTTTTAATCCTTAATTTTGTGTTTCGAAACCTCAAATAGCCTATTCTAGCATTTCTCGATTTGCGTGCGCAGTCTGTGTCTTGCTCTGGAAGGTATTTATGCGAAAAATTGATTAAAATATGAATTCATGCACTAAAACTCATTTGAGTTGACCTCGGTCAATATTTTGAGTAAACGAACCCAAATCCGTATTTTGACCGTTCCGATACTCACAATACCTATGAACCTAAAGCTCTGATAACAACTTGTCACGACTTAATTCCCCCCTCCTCCATGAGATGTCGTGATGGTACCTAGCCTCTATGACTAGGTAAACCTAACATTTGCAGAAATAACCAAAAATGAGAATATAAATCTTAACAACTAACAACAACATGTAATTAAATAACTGATAGAGATGTCGCTCGGCATATACAATAAGCCACTCTAAAAAATACATATAGAATTTTTCCAATACCCGGAACATCATAAGTCACAAGCTTCTAAAAATTTACTAAATGTTCCATACATCAGTGTTTAGAAGTAATAGAGGAAGAACTACACAAAAAGATAGGGCAATCCCCATGTAGGAAGCACACTAGATACTGGCAGTGGATAATATGGCTCACGAGCGTAGAAGGGGCTGGAACACCACTAGCCTATATATTCTTTTACTATTTTATGACTTGCGGGAATGGTTGGTTCAGAGTGGAAGAGTTCGGTTGAAATCAGAATACTTAGTTCCTTAAAAGTGGCCTAAGGTGACCAAGTTTGACTTGGGTCAATATTTTTAGTAAACAACATTGGATTCGGGATTTTATTATTTCCATAGGTTTGTATAATGATTTTTGAATTGGGCGTTTTGATCAAGCTTCGGGTGACCCCGCCAATTAATGTTGAAAGTTGGTTCACAGAAGGTTTCTAGTGTTGCCTTCTAGTTCGAGTTGTATACCATGTATTGTGACTCTTCACACATCGATTTAGGTTGTGTACTGATGTAGGAGGGGTGAGTTATTGCATATTCTTCATGCTAGTTGAAGATCTTTGAGAAGAATTATCTTGTACATGAATTTAAATTGGCGCTATTGTTCATGCTCTTAAGATTTGGAGGCATTATCTTTATAGATTGTCCTGTGATGTTTACACTGATCATCGTAGCTTGCAACATTTGTTCAAGCAAAGGGATACCAATTTGAGGCAGTGCAAATGGCTTGAGTTACTGAAGGATTATGACATCATCATTTTTTATCATCCTCGCAATGCGAATATAGTTGTGGATGCCTTGAGCAGAAAGGAAGAGAGTATGGGTAGCTTTGCATTCATTTTAGTAGAGGAGAGGCCTCTTGCGATTGATGTTCAGTCTTTAGCCAATCGGTTCGTGAGGTTGGATATTTCGGATCCCAATCAGGTGCTGGATTTTATGGTTTCTCGGTCTTCCCTATATGAACGTATTAGAGAGCGTTGGTATGATAATTCATACTTGCTTGTCATGAGGGACAATGTTCAAGGAGCTTAATATCACTGAGGATGGTGTTCTATGACTCCATGGTCATCTATGTGTTCCTAATGTTGATGTATTGAGGGAGAATATTCTAGTGAGGCACACATTTCTAGGTATTCTGTTCATCCAGGTGCCAGGAAGACGTATCACGAACTGAGAGCAACATTATCGGTGGCGACGGATGAAAAAGGACATAGTTGAGTATCTAGCGAGATGTTCAAATTTCTAACAGGTTAAGTATGGGCATCAGAGGCCAGGTGGCCTACTCTAGCAAATAGTTATATTAAAGGGGAAGTAGGAGCGCATCACTATGGACTTCATTATTGTGTTGCCGCAGACAGGAAGTTTGATGTCGTTTGGGTTGTCGATAGGCTGACCAAGTCAGGAAACTTTGTTCCGGTGGTGACTACTTACTCATTAGAGAGGTTGGCCTAGATTTACATTTAGGAGACCGTTCGGTTGCATGGTGTGCCTGTTTGGGGTCCATAATTTACTTCGCATTTATGGAGAGCAGTACAGAGTGAGTTGGGGACTCGAGTAGAGCTCATCACAACTTTTAAACTGTAGGATATGCTTGGAACACTTGTTATTGACTTCCGAGGGTAGTGGGATCGATTCTTGCCTTTGGTCTATTTTGCTTACAATAACAGTTATCAGTCCAACATTGACATGGCTCCATTTGAGGCTTTATATGGTTGGCGATGTCATTCGCCCATCGAATATTTTGAGCCCGGAGAGGTTAAGTTATATGGTACTGATTTGCTGAAGGTTACCTTGGAAAATGTAAAGTTTATTTAGGAGTGACATTGTATAACACAGTCTAGACGAGGATAATCATAAGCTTAAGTTTGTGGAAGTTGATAACTAGGGATTTTTCCATATTTTATACTCCTTCTTGCTTATGATTTGTTTATAAATTATTACAAAATAGTCCCAAAAGACTCATAAGTGTGCTTGATTGTAGGTTTGATCGACAATGTGATGAAATGTCAAGGATCGGCTAAAAAGGAGTGAAAGCTGCTCAAGTGTCAAAGATTAGGAAATCTGAAGGAAAGCAGGCTAGTGCGGACCACGCAAAATGGAATGCGGCCGCACTAGGAGATTCAGAGAGTTGGCAAACTAGGCTGAAGGCAACATGGCCGCAGTTTAGTATTAGCGGCCCGCAATGAAGGATCCGCGGCCGCACTACGTTTGTGTGTGATCCACGGATAAGAGATTCAGAGAGTTTGACTTATGCCAAGCCCAAGCCATGTAGGATCCGCGGTCGTTATTGTGCGGACCATGCTAGCTATCTCCGCGGTCGCGGTCCATTCTGCGTGGTCCACGGAGCCCAACTTCAGAGATCTAAATTTTGAGTTCCAAAAGCCTTGTGCGGCCGCGGTCCATTTTGTGCGGCCTACACTCACCCCGCAGGGCCATTTTTGTCTAATTTTTCTAGCTTAGTATAAATAGAACTTTTTATCATTTTTAGGTCACCAGTTAATTCCAGAACTGAGATGCGATCATGCGAACACCTTTTCTAGCCATTTTTGGCATCTTAGCTTCAAATTAATGATAGATTCTTGTAATTTTATTTAGCATTTAGTTATTATGTCTTGTTCTTCATCTATTTCTTCATTTTCTTGATCAAGCATGAGTAGCTAAACCCATTAGCTAGGGTTGTGGCTCAACCCTAGTGTGGGTAATTGATGGGTGTTGCCATCTAGGGTTAAATTGGCCATGGGTGTTTGCTATCTGGTTTGATTTTATATATTAATCTATGAATTGGTGGTTGCAAACACTGATTTGTGCTTTGTGGATTTGACCTTTTTTGAGAAAGAGAGTCTAAGCCTCCAAAATTGACCCAACAAGAAATTAGGATGGACTCATGATAAATGATAGTCCTAATTAACAGGTTAAACCTAGAGAGAGTAATCACCCTACTCGAACCCTAGTTGCTTAATCTAATTTGCCTACCCATTTGGTCTTGAGAGAGTCAATTGGGAAAGGTAGTATCACGAACCCTAGTGTCTTTCTTTCCATTAAGTACAACCTTAGCAATCATCTTGTAGCTAAACTTAATTTCAAATTACTAGTTGATAAAAATAATTGTAATAGAAAAACCAAATATGAAAAGAAGATCATCTAAGAGCATTCACGCAAATCTAATCTAAGTAGATACCCGAATTCCATTCTAGCTCCCTCAGGATTCAATCCCGACCCTCATATCGGGTAAAAGCTATTGCGACCCTCTTCTCCTACTCTTTAGTAGCGTGGAGTTGGCTGCGATCACATGTCCCGTACATTATGGAGATTAAGTACATATACGATGGGGCTAAGACTCGGGTGAGGACAGTAGGAGGAAACTTTGAAAAGTTTTCGATCGCAGTGGGGTTACACCAAGGTTCTGCACTCAGTTCGTTCTTATTCGCCTTAGTGATGGACATGTTGACGGAGCCAATTGCTATCGTTGATAGACATGATCGCCAGTTGAGATCCAAGAGAAAAAGTTCAGTGGAGGGTCCAACCCATCGAGGAGACGACCCGGTCCAAGGAGGACATACGGAGAAGATATCTGCGCTTATTTAGCACTTCATGTATGAATCTAAACCCGTTTCAGGATGAATGTTTGTTTAAGAGGTGGAGAAGGTAACAACTCAACTGGTCATTTTTCTTTCTAGAACCTCGTTCCCCTAAATAAAAGTTCTCGCACTTGCTTTTATTGATTTATAACTTGCGGGGTGGTTGGTTCGGAATTCGGAAGAGTTCGGAGTTGATTTGGGAAGAGAATTCTCATTTCAGAAGCTTAAAATTGAAAGAACTAACTAGGAAGGGACATTTGAGTAAGCGACCTTAGAATTAGGATCTGAAGGTTCCATCAGGTTTGTATGATGATTTCAGACTTGGGCGTATGCTCGGATCGGGTCTTGGATGACCTGGAAGCGTTTTGGCGCCTATTGTGAAGTTAGCATTTTGGAAGAAATTTCATAAGTTTGGCTTGAAGTGCATTTCAGTGTTATCTAGATTTTGAGTCCATGAATAGCTCCGTATGGTGATTCTGGAGTTGGGAGCGCGATCAGAAGTGAATTCGGAGGTCCGTAGGTCATTTTTTGTCATTTGCTACTCTGCTTAGACTTGATTGTGTAGGATATTTTCCATCTGTAGAGGCTCAGACTTGTGACACTACGATTGTTGGGCTATATTTTGTATGTTTCTATTTCCACACTTATTGTTTTGATATAAAAACAAGCTATAAATGTTAATTGATCAGTATTAATTAATAATTAACTAGTAATATGGATAACATGTTTGGGCTTGCCTAGCAATGTGTTGGGCACCATCCTGACCGGTGTTTGGGTCGTGACACTAGACCTGTGTGGGTGATTGGTGTTGAGCCCCGAGGGCTCGTGTGAGTTTCGGACGTTTGAAAGGGATGAAAAACACACCAGAGTTTTGGTGTTTCTTAACATCAGTTGTAGGTCTCGCAAATGCAAGAAATAGTTCGCAAATGTGAACCTCGCATTTGTGGGAAGAGCTTCCCAATTGCAAAGAAGTTCAACTAGGACATTGTTCGCATTTGGAACACCTGAGCAGCATTTGCGACCTCAGTAGTTATCGCATTTGTGACCCTTGTATCGCATTTACGACCTGAGCAACTGAAGACAGGCTTCGCATTTGTGAGTGTTTTGTCGCATTTGTGACCTTCGCATTTGCAAACCTGGTGTCGTAAATACAATACCAGAGGCTTGTGCCCATCTCTTTTAATACGGGACTTACGCCATTAAATTTATTTCACTTCATCTCCTAGGAAATTTATAGAGCTTTTGGAAGAGGGTTTTCACCTAGTACTTTGAGGTAAGTAATTTCTAGACAACATAAGTTAAATACATTTATTATGGATGTTCCTACGGTTATGGATAACAACGTTCTTCAAAAGCTTCTAGAATCCATGCATGCGGGCCAGGGTAAATTTTAGGAATCTTGCGATTTGGGTTGGGTAGTCATTATATATTTGAGTTCGTGACGTTACGGGTAACAATTATCTTCAAAAATTTTGGAAATCCAAGCATGTGAGCCGAGGGTGAATTTTAGGAATCTTTAAATTTGGGTTGGGTAATTACTGTAATAGCTAAATTATGAATTTTTGAGCATATATTGATTAATTTTTATAATATTTGGGTAGCTTCGGATTGTTCGGCACCAACTTGAGGCTTTAGAATGAATTAGTAGGCTGGAAAGTGAGCTTTAGAACGAGGTAAGTCTCTTGCCTAACTTTGTAAGAGGAAATTTATCCCATAGGTATTTAAAATTACTATTTGCTTCTAATTATGGGTGTTACGTACGCACAAAGTGATGAGAGTTCGTGCGTAGCTACAAATCATACTTATATCTTGGTAGTTTTATGACCCGATCATGAAATACTTGTATTATTTTCACTCCACTTGTTAATTTAAGTGCTTAAATTATATTGAAACTAGATAAAAAATTCGTAAGGACCGAACTTCACTTACTTTGAGTTTTTGCGAGTTACTTGGCTGTTGTTAGAAATGGTGCTTCCTTGTATATTGGTCTTGTGATAGCCTTTAAATCGGATGTCCGTAGAGTATTCTCTCTTCTTGTGTAGCTGATCATAAAATGCCATTCAACAAGAATCTCGTAATTAGGGTTAAGTTGCTAGGTAGATGGACAATACCTAGCTTGTAGACGCAATTATATATGCTTTGGGGAAGGTTCTCTTCATGAATTAGATGTTCATAGAGTCATTTTAATTAAGTTGTACGTCATATAAAGAACTCTAACAAAACCTATATTTTAGTATAGAGTCGACACTTCGTCATTACTTCTTCGAGGTTAGAATAGATTACTACTTCTTCGAAGTTAGACTAGTTATACTTAATTGTACATGATTTGAGGTAGGTGCATCTGGTCACCAGTCCGGCGCGCATATTTGATCCTTATTTCGAGACTTCGCGATGAGCTGCCTTCTGAGCCTATGCAATAGCTATTGTCTTCTTTATGTTATATTTTTTTCTATCTACTTCCTTTTGGACAGTAGATTAGTCTTCTTTTGTATATTTCTACTTGTCCACATACTTATGACACTAGATCTTGGCACACATTAGTAGACTAGTGATTTTTTGGTTCTGTTTCCTATGGTTATAAATGTTTCTAGCTGCTTTCATTTATTAACTTAAAATGGTTTCTTATTAAAATTTTAAAATTATGGAAGAATCCCAGTTATTGGAATCACTTAAATAAAAAATGGGAAATCACTAAGTTGTTCACCGTTGGCTTGTCTAGCAATGGTGATGCATGCATTATTTTTTCTAATGCACTCTACCAAACGACATCTAAAAATTAGTTTGGAGTGAGTAGCTACGATCAGTTTGATTGTAGGTTGTTGAGTGATTAGATTTAGTCTCTTAGGTTATAAAAGAGTTTTGTAACCTGAAACTACTCGTTTTAGAGAAGTTTGTTAGAAAAATCATAGAGTTGGGTCGTGGTTTTTACTCCGTTGAGCAAGGAGGTTTTCCACGTAAAAATTCATGTCCTATTTATTTTTCGCATTTATTAGTTACAGGAACCTTCTATTAGGGGTTATGACAATATGTATGGCGGCTTCAATTTTGGAGTTAGAAACGAGGCCAGGACTTCGTTGTTAGATTTTGCTAAAGCCTCAGATTTGGTGATAGCTAACTCCTGTTTCCAAAAGAGGGAGGAGGCCTTGGTCACCTTCCAAATTAAGACGGCCAAGACCCAAATAGATTATTTACTTCTCAGGAAATGTGAGAAGGGTACGCACGAATTGCAAGGTTTCCCCGAGCGAGAACATTAAGTTCGGTGGTCTTAGGAAAACCTACGAAAGAAAAGAGAAGGTAAACATCGTGTAAGTTTGGGGCGTAGTAATAACTATTCTATAACGATCTGACCGGTCATTTTGAGCATTTGCACTTTTCTCGGTAGTTTGAGGTTATGAGAAGTTCCATATGATGTATTATTGACTTGTATGAATCATCAGTTTTGGTTTCATGTTAATTGGAATTGATTTGGAAGAACTTAGTCTCAAGGTTGGAAGCCTAAATTGAAAAGGTTGATCGGATATTGACTTAAGTCAAACGACTCTAAAATGAAGTTTTGATAGTTCTTTTAGCTCCATTGAGTGATTCAGGACTTAGGAACATGTTTGGATTGTGATGTGGAGATCTATAGATGTAATAGCTTGAAATGGCGAAAGTTGGATTTTTGGAAAGTTTAACCAGTGAACTTTTTTATAATCGGAATCAAATTGTGGTTTCGGGAATTAGATTAGCTTTGTTATATCATTTGGGACTTTTGTGGAAAATTTGTGTTATTCTGGGTTGATTTGCTTTGTTTCGTCACGAGTTATGGAAGTTTAAAAGTTTAAAGTTCATCAAGTTTGAATTTCGATGTGATTCGTCGTTTCGATGTTGTCATGTGTGTTTTGAGGATTCGAGTAGGTCCATGTTATGTTATGGGATTTGTAGGTGTACTTGTATGGGATCCCAAGGGGCACGGGCATGTTTCGAATTGATTTCGGATCATTTTTCTTTATGATGTTATTGTGGTTGCTGGTGGTCCTGGTGTGACCACACATGCTGCTGGTTTGTGCAGGAGCGATGGTTGCAGAAGCGACAAAGGAGTCGTCGGATCGGAAGTACTAGTGGGAGCAGGAGTCCGCAAAAGTGGAGGTTTCTTCGCATCTATGAAGGCACATATGCGGTGAGTTGGGCACAGAACCGCAGTTTGGACTAGCATCTACATGTGCGCAGATGCGGGCATTTGACCGCAAGTGCGATGATGGGCCTCCAGTTCTTCTCCACAAAAAAGTGATTTTGGCTGCAAAAGTGATGCCATATAAGCCGCCGATTTTAGTATTTGATTGATGGTTTGAATTAGAGAAATTGGGGATTTTCGTTTTAAAAAATCGAAAACATAAATTGATTATTTGAAGGCCGATTTGAGGTAGGAATTGGTTTGGTATGGTAGGACTCGTATCGGAATAAGTTTTTAGAATTTGTGAGTTTTGTCGGGTTATAAGGTATGAGCCCGGGGTTTACTTTCTTAGTTGTCTTTCTAATTTTAAGTAATAATCGAATCTTTATTATCCGAAATTCTTTCATATGGCTTTTATTTATGATATTAAGTTATTTTTGGCTAGTTTCGAGGCGTTTAGAGGTTGGTACACGTGGGATGATATTTTTGGATCATTGTTTGGCTTGCTGGGTATTGGATTTGGCTTGTTCGAGGTAAATAACACTTCTAAACTTGGTGGTGAGAGTATGAAACTCCAAATTACATGTTACGTGTTTGGTGTTAAGGTGCACATGGTAGGTGATGGGCGTGTAGGCGTGCACTATGTGAATTATGACTCTGTTATTCCTATGGTACTGTGTAGTTACCTCATCTTATTTGTAACTATAAAATCTTTATGTACTAGAGCTATTGAGTTGAGAATCATGTTAAAAATTATGCTGAAGCTATATGCCAGTATTATTGAGACCCACAAAGGTTATATTGTTGTCGAATTATTTGTTTATATTGAAATTTCATACTCCGTCATCTTCCTTATTTATATAATATCTCATCCTCAGTTGTGATTATTGATACATTATATCATTATTTTTGGGCTAATTTTTATGATATTTTGAGCCCGAGAGACTAGAGAGATTGATGACTCAGCGAGACTAAGGGCCTAATTATGAGGTTGTTCGTAATGCACGTTAGTTGTCCGTGTGGATTCTGATCTTGATACTGTGGCACGTGAGTTGTCCATGCGGATCTGGATATTTATGTTATAGCACGTAAGTCTTTCGTGCAGCACGTGAGTTGCCTGTGCGGATTATAGCGCTTAAACAATAAGGTTGTCTCCAATTTTAATATCCTCGGATCTGAGCTCTTCAACGATCATTATGAAGTCTTGATCTTGGTCTACTATAGATTTGTTGTCCACTATTTGAAAATGAAAAAATCTGCTAGCAGCATATTTTTTCGCACCTGCCTCCTCGGTATCATACTTACTCTGCAATGCTTTCTAAATTTTCTTTGTAGTGGAGTAAGTTCTATCATAATAATCATAAAAATTATAAGATAGACAATTAAGAAGATAATACCGACACTTGTATGAATCATCGTTATATTTTTTTATTTTTTCATGAAGGGCAATTAGCTCATCGTCATTCATCGAGGAGTTGTCTACTTTGCTAGGATTCTTCTCGGTTAAAATGTAAGAAACATTGAGAAGATTTAAATAAAAAAACACTTTACCATTCCTTCTCTTGAAATGAGTACCGTTGGAACAGGATGACTTATTGAGACCTCCCATCTTGTTATCCATAGATTTTAAATTGTAGCCATTTAAATCTTCTTAAAATTATTGGTGAAAATACAATTACACTGGGAAAATAAAATATCTTCAGGGTGAGGCGCGGACATCACGCTCTCTTTAAAGAGATTCAAGTCCATTGCAAGAAAGTCTTCAGTGGTCTAGTAGTAATCCTCTTGACCTGTCTCCCCCAGGATACAACAGCCCGATCACGTCGTATGACTCGAACAAATTCTAGATAAGTTGTTGAGTCCAAAGCTCCACCAAGATGAACACCTTCCTTCGACAAAAGTAAAAAAATCTTTTTTTTTTCCCCATTTGCCACCCCTAGTAGAAACACTCTATAATTATTTTTTCATGCCATAATATGGAAGAAAGACTTTTATTTATAGGTGTAGGAATTCTTCCTCGAATTAAATTGAAAGAAAGTGGGGTAATAAGTTATGATATCATGGAGAACGTGGGATAATTAGTGGTAGAATATGGGAGAAGAGTTACAAAAGAGTTATGGCCATTTTCTACTTCATGGAGTAATGAAAGTTATAGAAGTTATGGCCATTTTCTACATCATGGAGTAGTGGGAGTTATAGGAATTTATTTTAATAATAAAATATAATTACACTAATATTCTCCAACTTATTTTAATATTAAAATATATAAAATAGTTTACCAGTTGAAGGGAGACCATCATGCATAATGAAGGTGTGCTTTGCATTGAACCTCCACTTACCAAAACATCGATCTTTACTCCAGAGTCAGTAATGGTCTCAAACTTGAACTATGACTGCTTTAGGAAAATTAAATATCACTGTTTACACATAATAATCAAGGTGTTGACATGATCTTTATTAGCTAGCAAATTACGGTCTTGTACTATCCCGATTTTCATAAGTATTTTTTAGAACAAGCCCAATTCTCAAGCGGCCTACTTCCATACTCACATAGGTGAAATCTGTCAAGGGTGCTCCTGTAACTCTAACATTCCACTCATACAAGCTACAGATTTTTATTAAGAGTTAATAAAACTCAACCTCGGAATCATTACAGGATAAATGCACTCACATCATAGGGATCAAAAAATAATAAAAATAGTGCATTTCCCCCCCCCCCCAGCGTGAGATATATGTGAGACCAAATCCAAATTTGATTTTGCAAAAAATTATTTCTTCATGTTTTGAGCTTACCAGAAAAGTGTTCAACTACATGTTGATCACGCTCAACTGAGTCTCGCAAAAGACTACATGGGCGTTGCAAATATAATCCGAGTATTATTGCTCAGAGTCGAACCACAAGGAATTAACCTATCAGTTACTATTATCGGATTCATTAAATTCACACAATCAACTTCCCAAATGTTTGAATCAAGTTGAATGTTTCTTTACCAACTACGCTTGCAAGTAAACTAAACAGCTGTAAACTAAAATACTAAGGTTGTAAACAATGATGAGTAAAAGCTAAGGCAATGATTTTCCCTATTGATGGAATCTGTTCTGTTTATGATCATACAAATTTACCGACACATCTCTATCAATCATGAACGCTCATCTTACCGTAAATCTCTCCCGAGTAATCACAGTAATATACCAATTGCACTCTCCCGAGATACACTAGCTTACTTTATTTAGCATAATTCATTTTAGATTACACCCAAGATTCGTTATCCCTAATCCCGCCTTTAAACCCTCGATTATTGATCTCTCATATACTTTGGGAGTGGTGTTGTTCAAAAATTACCTAAATATGCACTCTCTCCCAAGTTATATACACTAAATAGGCACAACTAATTGAGGATCATGTCAATTAACTACAACAAACACATAGTTGAACAAATAGTGATTGAAACTAGCAATTTGTATTCACATAAACAAGAAGTTCATCCCCCAGTAAGTTCCATCAAAACCTTAGACAAAGGATTTAGCTACTCATGGCTATGGAAAAACAAACTAAGATAGAATTCATCATAACTAGCAATAAAAATCAAAGAAAAGAAGAAATATATTTTTGGGTATTCTCTCACAATATTATTCCTTGCCAAGATACTCCAAAAATCAATACATGCCTCTTTTGGGCGAAGTCTAGTGTTAAAATAGGATTTAGGTCGAAAAATCCCGTGTTTTACACTTTAGTCCCTGAAGTTTCTCACGCCTGCCGCGATTCTGCTGCGATTGCGGTGGAACTGCGGTCAAATGCCCTCTCTGAATCTCGATTTGATCTGCAGCTTTCTTCCACTGCGGTTCTACTGCGGTCGCAGTGGAACCACGGCCAAACCAGTTCTCTGAATCTTTAGGCCTTTTTGCGTGGTTTACTTCGGGAATTTCACAGTTGACCTATTTTTCTTTATTTTTGACTCCAAAAGTACTCCATAGCCTTCCCTGGTCATATATAACATGCAAATCATGAAAAACACTAATCAGAGCATTTTGTTATCACTTTTATTATCAAAACTATACAAGAAGGTGGTTATTTAAGGCCTGATTATAGTTAAATTCAACTATTATCAACACCCCACACTTAAATATTTGCTCGTCCTCGAGCAAACTAATCAACACTTCTATGCCCAACTGTTCAATGCAGTGCCCCAATTTATGTCACACCGGATTTTATCAATGATCGACCTAAATAGTGCAATAATCATACCTCAAATGCAGACTCTCATGCCATAACACACGTGTACTCACTCTAATTACTCTAATAGAAGTGAAGCCTCACTTTTTCTTCCTGAGTCACATGCCCTCACATAAACAAAATCTGAGAGAAGTTCCACACACATAAAATTCAACAACAAGAAATCATATATAGAAAGTATTAACTCACTCTCAACAAAGAGCATTCGCATGCCATACAAATACACCATAAGCTTGCCCCTAGTGTACTACTCTACTAATTGAGCCATTCAGTCAAAGATCAAGAGGTCTTTATAGGTTGTAATGTAGGCTAAGAGACGGGTAGGATATATTTGGATATAGTGACTAACCTCCCTAAGCACTTTTAATACACACTTCCTTTTATTTTACCTTTATGCTCATCCCAATTATTATTCCACATTTTTGTTTCGCATGTGACCCCCACTTTTCTTTAGGTGTAACTGGCTTCTTTTTTTTTCTTTCTTTTGTTGTTTTCTTTGTTTCATTTTTTTCTTTCTTTCACAATGCCCGTTCACCAATCAAACAATTCATTCTTGACCCCCCCTTTTTTTAACTCAATAATATCCCCTACTTTGAATTTTGTATGTTCTTTAGTGATTCAAGTGCTTCTCGGAGGTATAGGTTCAAACAATTAAGCTACTCAAACACAGCGATATAGGTTATTATAGGGTTATCAACGAACAAGCTTCAGGCTCAAAGGGGTTAACTATGGCAATATATACAGGTGGATTCACAATTATATAGGGTTGCACAAAGAAATGCCTCAATCATCTCTAAAACCAAACAACTTCTATTTCGCTTTGCAAACACACAGGGCAAGTAATAACTCTCACACACTTAGCATGTAACTCATTACGAATCAGTTCATCAACACGCTCATACGAGCGTTCAAGCAAGACAAAATGTGCAAAATTAAGGCATAGATTTACGAGTCCACAAACGAGCCTAGACGTCACACTTTCAAGTTTGTTTTAGTTATTTGCAGGTGTGCACATCAGGGGTTGCATTCTAGCCTTCACCCATCTTAGTCCTAAAATTACAAAAGAAAAATTTGCCTACCGGTTCAAGAAAAATCCTTGAAAAAGAACCGTGGTCAAATAAAAAACCAAGGGGAGGTATTACACTACCTAAAAAGGGAAAATAAAATAAAAAAATCTACATGGACTACTTCCCTCAAGAGTACTATCCAAGTAGTCCGTCATTAGGAAGAGTCCTCTAACCTTGGTTTTTTGGGTTTATTTTTTATAATTAATTCTGACTTTGACCCTCAAGAGACCCGTCGATAAGTGTCCGTCGTTGGGCCAAGTCGTCTAATCCTAATATAGGCATAATCAAATATATACAACACTAATGCTACAATTAACTATAGCTATATATAATACAATACACAATCAGAGCAAGTGTCTCACCCCACACATAAAATCATGGCATGTCCCCCAGTCATATCAAGAAAGTAAAGAGCAGAAGGGTCAAAACATTTCCCTGAGACTCACTTAGAGTCTAAGCAGGTGCTTGGATCTACATTGCAAGCTCTCCCCAATGTACGAAACCAAGCCATAAACCGACTCTCAGCTCTACACTACCTCTACGGCATGGCATCCATCCACGTGTGTAGGCCATCCAATGAGGTGCAGAGATCTGTGACCTCTTCCTCCATTGAATGCAGCATAGGCTCTAGTGAACTGTGATCTGGATAGGCCTGTCCTAGTATGGGGGCCACCGAGAGGGTCCGGCACTGTCGGTAGATCTCCTGGATGGTGCAAGAGGAATCGGATCATCATCCTCATCATCTATCTCAATTGCTTTACGTGTACCCCAGCCCACTCTAATGTCTGAGGCTCTGAATACTGCTTTAGGGGGCAAGTCTCCATCGGCAGGATTGGTGGGGGTATTTTTCATCAAGAATAGTATAATGACCAAAGAAGGACCATTTCATTACTAATTACCCTTGTCGCATTAAAATTCTTCTTCGTCACGAAGGACCATGTCAATAGTTCACGCTATTCTCATAGGACTCATTTAACCATATGATAAATTGACATAACTTTTGTATCTTGTAGTGCTCTTTATGTTTCCTCGATTCAGCACAATCATAAGTAGGTGAAAGAGTTAAAGTCTCATACTCATCCCACAATTCTCTAAGTTTAGTGCAGTACGCAGACACTCCCACGTGACCCCTGGCCTATCGTGGTAGTAGTCGATATCACTAGTGAACAGAGGCAGTCGCAACACTGGCGAATCATGGGAATTGTGGTGTTGACCACCTTACCTCGCACAATCAACTCCCTACCTAAGTTCAATGGGTAGTTGGTATAATACTCTCAAACAAGCATCTTGTTTACCGGACCGGGGTCATCAAATAAGAATTCCATTTCCCTCCTCCAAATTTCTTCATACATATCTTCCTTTTCTACTCGGAAGGCTGCCCGGTCAAGCGGGATCTCATGGATGAAGTTCTCATAGCCTTGGCATTAAAGTCGTCCTCCGCTAGTTCTGATTCAAACTGGGAGGCATCATATGTAGGCTGCTAGGACGTGCCTACCACTCTCTTTTGCCTTTTAGGAGCCATAGTACCTGCAAATAATTCAGAAGAACCATCAAATGTGCCATACTAGTGCCAGTCAGATAGGTACTCAGACTTCACCAACCGATGGTACCAAACACTTTCCCCCCATTTATTTCATTCATACAAAGTGCCCATTCCCCACTACTAATGTGTTCAAGGATAACAACCTCCACAGTGGCCCCACAATTTCGGCATACAACACCTCACACTTACTCCCTCAAGTAAGTCACATTAAATACAACACTACCATACACCAATTACAACATCACCATCCACCAAATACAACACCACCACAACCTAGGTTAGGCATACAATGTCTCAAAACTGTCACAAGAAATCCCCAATTTTCGGCCAAAAATGGCCCTTCACCAAGCTACACCACAAAAATATTTTCTAGGCCTCCAAGTCATCAAAACAACCCCCGCAATTAAAGTACAATGAAGACCCAACCAACTTAGCACTAAACAAAGCCATAAACATCAAATACAACAACAGAAAATATAAAAGAAAGCAAAAATTAAAAATTGAACACTAATCCTAACTAGGGTTTACTTAATCTAACACAAAACTAAATTACACTAATTAAGAAGAAGAAATAGAGTAGGGAGTAGAGAATTTACTTGCTTGAAAAAGGGGTGAAGTAAAAAGAAAAAAATAAAAAAAAATGTACCTGGGCCCGTCTGGGTCTGCCGCGGTTCTGCCACGGTCGTGATGGAACCGCGGTAGATTAGATTCAGAGAGGTCAATTAACCGTTGTTTGATCGCAATCGCAGTACAAGCGCGATGCACTGACTTCAGAGAATTATTTTGACTGCAGTTTGACTACGATCGCGGTGGAACCGCGGTCTGGACACTTCTCTGAATGCGACGAATTTTTTATTGTTTAAATAAAAATATTACACTTACAACAATTTCATGGGTTGCCTCCCACGCAGCGCCTGATTTAACGTCGCGGTACGACTCAGATAAGAGCAATTAAGGCTCGCTCGACCTCGGTGGTTCATTCAAGTGCAGCTCAAACATTTCCTTAGGTTTGCTCATACGCACATATAATTTCAATTGCTGACCATTGACTCTAAATGTACGAGAGTCATCTTTAGTGAAAACTTCCACGGCTCGTGATGGGAAAACTTTAACTACGCGAAATGGTCCAAACCATCATGACTTAAGCTTACCCGGAAACAACCTCAATCTTAAGTTGTAGAGAAATACCATGTCTCCATGTTTGAAATTTCGCTGAACGATGTTCTGATCATGTAACCTCTTCATTCTCTCATTGTACCGCCTTGTGCTCTCAGAAGTAAGATACCCGAACTCCTTGAGCTCATGCAATTTAGTGACTCGTGTGCCCGCAGCTTCCATGTCTAAGTTCAGCGGTTTCGGTGCCCACCACGCTTTATGCTCAAGTTCTACAGGTAGGTGACAAGCCTTCCTAAATACCAACTTATATGGAGACATACCAATTGGTTTCTTGAAAGCTGTTTTATAAGCCCAGAGTGCATCATCTAGCTTCCTCACCCAATCAGTTCTTGTGGCATTCACGGTTTTTGTCAATACACTCTTGATCTCTCTGTTGGATATCTCAACATGTCCACTAGTCTGCGGGTGGTATGAAGTAGCCACCTTGTGGCACACATTGTACCTAGCCAACAACTTTTCAAAAGCCCTATTGCAGAAGTGAGTGCCTTCGTCACTAATAATTGCGCACGGTCACCCAAAGCGGGTGAATATGTTCTTCTTTAGAAAACCAACCACCACTTTTGCATCATTGGAGGGCAACGCTGCAGCTTCTACCCACTTGGACACATAGTCTACAGCAACAAGAATGTACTTATTTCCATATGAGTAGACAAAAGGACCCATGAAATCTATCCCCCGGACAACGAACACTTCCACTTCTTGAATCGGGTTCATGGTCATCTCGAGACGCCGGGAAATGTTCCCGGTGCGTTGACATTCATTATAGCCCTTGACCCATAAGTGAGCATCTTTAAACACCGTTGGCCAGAAAAATCCAACCTCTAGCACCTTTGCTGCTGTCCTGATTCCTCCAAAGTGACCACCATACGCCGATGCGTGACAAGCCTGCAAAACAGAAGATTGTTCGATCTCGGGGACGCATCTCCGGATCATGTTATCAAGGCATATTCTAAACAGATAGGGCTCATCCTAGTAATACAATTGGCTTTCACGAAAAAACTCTTTTCCTCTGTATCGATGAAAGGTCGTGTGAAACAATATCACTGGCCAGATAATTAGCAAAGTCCGCATGCAATGGCACTTTCTGTGAGTGATAGCGAGCAGTTGCTCTTCTGGAAAATTTTCCAGGATTTCCTCAACTTCTACTATATTTTTAGCTCCCTCAAGTAGTGATAGATGATTAGCAACTTGATTCTCAGTGCCCTTTTATTCACGTATTTCAAGATCGAACTCTTTGTAGTAGCAACACCCAACGAATCAGGCGTGGATTAGATTCCTCCTTTTCTTTTAAGTATCTAAGAGCTGCATGGTCAGTGTATACAATTACCTTGGATCCTATCAGATAGGATCGAAACTTGTCAAAAGTGAATACCACAGCTAGCATCTTCTTTTTCGAAGCTGTGTAGTTCAACTGGGCTCTGCTCAGCATTCTACTAGCATAGTAGATCGAGTGCATCAATTTATCAACCTCTATTCCCTTGCGTGACACCCGGTGCCCCAATACTATTCCTTTCGAACGGTTGCTCCCACTTGGGGGTAACATGATGGGTGATGTGACCAGCCTCTATTTCAACTCCTCAAATGCTACCCTGCAATCATCAGAAATACAAACGGGTGATCTTTCTCTAACAACTTACAGAGAGGGTTGGCGATTTTGGAGAAGTCTTTTATGAACCTCCGGTAGAAACTGGCATGTCCAAGAAAGCTTCTTATGGCTTTGACTGAAGTTGGTGGAGGAACTTTGCTATGATATCAACCTTTCCTCTATCAACCTCTATTCCTTTGCTTGACACCTGATGCCCCAAAACTATTCCTTCTTGTACTATGAAATGGCACTTCTCCCAATTCAGAACCAAGTTAGTCTCGATGCACCATTTCTACACACGCATCCGATTTACTAGGCATTCCTCAAATGAATTCCCCACCACTGAGAAGTCATCCATAAACACCTCCATTATATCCTCTACCATGTCAGTGAATATGGCTATCATGCCTCGTTGGAATGTGGCGGGGGCATTTCATAGGCCAAAGGGCATCCTCCCGATGGCATAAATGCCATATGGGCAGGTGAAAGAGGTCTTCTCTCTGTCCTCAGATGCAATAGAGATCTAATTGTACCCTGAGTACCCATCCAGAAAGCAAAAGTGTGACCTCCCATGCCAATCTATCCAGCATTTGATCAATGAAGGTAAGTGGGAAGTGGTCTTTACGGGTAGCTAGATTCAGTTTCCGGTAGTCCATGTAGATCCTTCAGCCGGTAACGGTTCTTGTTGAGATTAATTCATTGTTTTCATTTTGCACAACCGTCATGCCACCTTTCTTTGGCACACATTGAACTAGGTTAACCCAACTTCTATCAGAGATTGGGAAAATAATTCCCGCGTCTAGCCACTTTATCAATTCCTTCTTCACAACTTCCTTCATATTCGGGTTCAGCCTTCTTTGGTGTTCCCTGGAAGATTTGTGTCCCTCTTCCAGGAGAATCTTATGCATGAAGTAAGCGGGGCTGATCCCCTTTATGTCTGCCATGGTCCAGCCGATGGCAGTTTTGCACTCCTTTAGTACCTACAAAGGTTGTTGAACCTGCACATCTAACAAACCAGATGAGATAATAACAGGTAATGTAGAGTAGGGACCCAGAAACTCATACATGAGGTAGATTGGCAATGGCTTTAGTTCCAGCTTAGGTGGTTCTTCAATGGATGGCTTTGCTGGAGGGCTCTCTCTCTTTGCTAAGTGTAAGGGCTTAAACTCTACATCCAATGCCAACACCCATACCGCCAAATCTTCACTATTCACTTCATCAAGCATGCACAAGGGGATCCTCAACCGTCAACACCTCATCATCAGACTCTACAATTTCATCCACAACATCAATAAGAGAGCATTTGGCGAACCCACTTGGTCGCCTCATAGATTTTTGCACATTGAATATAATTTCTTCATCATTGAGCCTCATCTTGAGCTCCCCAGTCTTACAATCAATTAGAGCTCTCCCCGTGGCCAAGAATGGTCGTCCTAAGATTATAGGAATTTCTTCATATACTTTGCAATCTACGATTACAAAATCTGCCGGGAATACAAATTTCCCCACCTGAATAAGCACATCATCTAATATCCCGAATGGACGCTTAACCGTCCTGTCAGCATGCTGTATTAACATAGAAGTAGGCTTGGCTCTCCCGATGCCCAGCCTGTTATAGATCACCAAGGGCATAAGATTTATGCAAGCCCCCAAATCACATAATGCCTTAGCAAAGGCAAATTTCCTATAGTGCATGGAATAGTTAAGCTACCTAGGTCAGACAGCTTCTCAGCTATGGGTCTAGATACCACTGCACTACATGTCTGAGTAAGAGTTACAGTGGCCAAGTCTTGGAAATCAAATTTCCGCGACATCAAATCTTTCATCATCTTAGCATACCCAGGCATTTCTTTTAAAGCTTCAATTAAGGGAATGTTTACCTGGATTTGTTTGAGCATCTCAAAAAACTTTTTGTATTGCTCTTCTTTCTGGTGTTTGGCCAACCTCTGTGGGAATGGTGCAGGAGGTCTTTTCTTCCCAATCACTTGGGATTTCTCTTTCTCAGCTACAATTTCTTCAACTGGCTCAGCTACATTCTCGGTCTCTTGCTGCATATTCTTCTTTTCAGGTACGCGTTGTACTGTCAGTGTCAATTTGACACGTAGATTCATCCAGATCAATGGGCACTGGAATGAGGGTCTTAGCCTATATGTTTCCTCGAGCTCTCTCTTGCTCTACATCTAAATTCCTGCCATTACGGAGACTTACCGCCATCAGCTATTTTGGGCCCTAATCTTTTAGATTGATTTGGGTATCTGCAAGTAATGTCCCTTGAGGATGATTGTTCAGCGACATTGAAATCTAGCCCACTTGTACCTCAATATTTTTTATGGCTGCATCATGTGCATCCACTCTTTCATTAATCTTAGAATTGGACCCAATAACTTGTTGCATCATTGCTTCCAGTCTTGCAAACCCGTCTTCTTGTCTTCCACCATGCTTTTGTTGAGGTGGATGATACCCTTGCTGTTGATTGTTGAATGCCTATGGTATGGCACAAGCACTAATTGATTTTGAGGGTGCATACCCCCAGGCTGCTGCATATTAGGCTTGTACTGCTGATTTTGTTGCGGTCTCCACTATTGTGCTCCTTGTCTCTGACCCCCATAGTTTTTGACATAGTTCATATCTTCCCGGAGGGGTAGTGATGATGATCATGTTTTGCATTCTACTAGTCACCAATTGGCTGACTAATGCAAGATATGCACAAGCCCCCGTTGGTAGTATCTACTATGTGTACATGCTGCTTCTGCCCTGACTCTTCCACCTTTTTGGTGAGGATGCTCATCTGTGTCAAGAGAGTCGCCATATTTTTAGCCATTGTATTAGAAGGATCAAAAGGCACCGAGTGCACTACTGGAGTGATAGGTGCATTCCTAGTTGTCCACCCCGAATTTTGTGCCATTTTTTCAAGCAAATTCTAACCTTCTCTCCAAGTCTTGCTCAAGAATGCCCCACCAGCCGAGGCATCTACAATATTCTTCATACTGTCTGACAGGCCCATGTAAAATCGTTGTCCCAATATTTGTTCTGGAACACTGTGGCGGGGACACATAACCAACATCCCTATATTCATACCCCATGTCTCGTGTAGTATCTCCATTGGTTTTTGTTTGAAACTCACGATCTCATCAATTTGTTGAGCAGTTTGGTTTGGTGGGTGGAACTTGTTGGGAAACTGCTTGACTAATTCATCCCAAGTTTCTATAGAGTTTAGAGTGAATTTAGCCAAACCTGCGCAGCTCCTATCACCGAGAATGGAAACAATGATAGCCTGATTGCTTCCGGAGTCACGTTGGGTTGCCTTTGAGTTTTGCATATAGACAGGAAGTTCTTCAAGTGCTGCTGAGGATCTTCTATTTGTGTCCCAGAAAAGAGTCCCTTATTTTGCAACAAATCTAGCATATTGTTTGTGATCTGGAACGATTCGATTTGTATTGCGGGCACAACAATGGCAGTGACCAGATTGTTAGTTGTGGGTTGTGCCTAGTCATATAGTGCACCCTCGGGCACAGGAGGTGCCACTTCCCTGGCATTTAAGCCAGCTTGATCATTTCTGACATTTTCGTTGGGATCAATTAACGTTTCACATGTTAATTTCGATTTTTAGTGGTTGTTGGGATTGTTGAATTCATTTGTTCGCACGGTTCAATGCTCGGAATATTTGCTCGGGGTCTGAGAGTCCTTCAAGTAGTTCTCTAGTCCTCGTAGATTTGAGCACCCAAGTCAATCAAATCAACAACCGTCATAGCTGCAATGAAAAATTGGGTAGAGAGAAAACTGACTACACTAAGAATTTTTGTATTTCTATCAATGGTGATTGATAATTCTGTTAATTCCCCGGCAACGGCGCCAAAATTTTATCACGTCCAACTATGACTTATAAAAAGGATTATGCGGATGTTGCAAATATAACCCGAGTATTACGCTTAGGGTCGAATCCACGGAGAGTTAACCTATCAATTACTATCTTCAGACCCACTAACTCTTCAGAACCAGCTTCCCAAATATTCAAATGTTAGTTGAATGTTTCTTTACTAACTACACTTGCAAGTTACTAAACAGTTGTAAACTAAACTAATAAGGTTGTAAACAATAATGAGAAGAAGCTAAGGCAATGATTTCCCCTATTGATGGAATCCCTTCTTTTTATGCTCATACAAATTTACCAACACATCTCTATCAATCATGAACGCTCATCTTACCGTAAATCACTCTTGAGTAATCATAGTAATATACTAATTGCACTCTCCCGAGATACACAAACTTACTTTATTTAGCACAATTCACTTTAGATTACACCCAAGGCTTTGTTATCCTTAATCTCGCCTTTAAACTCGCAATTATAGATTCCTCTTATACTTTAGGAGTGGTGTTTTTAAACAATAACCTAAATATGCACTCTTTTCCAAGTTATGCACACTAAATAGGCACAACTAATTGAGGATCCTGTCAATTAACTACAACAAACACAAAATTGAACAAATAGAGATTAACTAACAATTTGTATTCACATAAACAAGAAGTTCATCCCAAATAGGTTCCATCAAAACCTTAGACAAAGGATTTAGCTACTCATGGCTATGGAAAAACAAACTAAGATAGAATTCATCATAACTAGCAATAAAAATCAAAGAAAAGAAGAAATATGTTTTTGGGTATTCTCTCACAATAGTTTTCCTTGCCAAGATACTCTAAAAATCAATACATGCCTCTTTTGGGCGAAGTCTTGTGTTTAAAATAGGGTTTAGGTCTAAAAATCCCGTATTTTATACTTTAGTCCCTGAAGTTTATCGTTGCCTGACGCGGTCGCGGTAGAACTGCGGCCAAATGCCCTCTCTAAATCTCAATATATCCTACAACTCTCTTCCACCGCAGTTCTGCCGCGGTCGCGGAGGAACCGCGGCCAAACTCCTCTGAATATTCAGGGTTGGCATGCGTGGTTCACTTGGGAAATTTCACAGTTAGCCTCTTTTTCTTCATTTTTGACTCCAAAAGTACTCCCTAGCCTTCCTTGCACATATATTACCTGCAAATCATGAAAAGCACTAATAAGAGCAATTTGTTATCAAGTTAATTTGTTATGTTGGGAAGTGGGTTGTTCCCACGTCGGAAGAAAAGGTATTCTTGGAGCCTTTTAAGCACTTTTCCATTTTATGTCTTTGATTTAGGATATATAATCAATTACACTATATATTTATATATATTAAACTATAATCAAAGACTTGGACTTGTACTTGGGTCAGGTCGGATTCTAAAATTAATTTATTTATTTTTGTGACAAAAAATAATTAAATTTATTTAAATTTTAAATTCAATATTCGAATAAATAATTGTGTCTGTTATGAAAGGATCCAACTTAATATGTATGTTTGTGAAATAAGATATCTTTTCTGAAAAGGTCTGTTGGTTGCCTATAAATACTCAAGAATTTCCAACGAAGTAGTACAGAAAAACCACAAGTATTATTTCAGGATTTGTTATATCTTGAAGATAATTATTTTGTATTTCTCTAAATTAGTATACAGGCGATAACTCTTTAAGGACAATCGATTTCTATGCCTCAAAGCCATTTATTTTGTTTATTATTTTCTAACACTATTGACTGCTTGATCTTCTTGAATGTACATTATTGATAGCCTATCATGAGTTTTTGCTTTTTTTTTATTTGCCTATTTACTTCATTCTTGGTATTTATGATTTGACTTGCTGAAGGAGCAGACTGCTGGACTCAAGGACTCAATAACCTTCAAAAGTTGCAAATAAAAAGGTTTCATGGTTCAAGAACCTTGCCTGTTCTAGTGACTATTATAGAACCATGAGGTCTTGGTTCAAGTCCCGACAGAGGCTACGATTTCTTCCCATCTATCCAAGCTTTGGTGGATAGAATTACTGGTACCTATTGCTGGTGGAAGGTGCCAGGTATCTGATAGGATTAGTCGATGTGCACATGGTATTCAGGTCATTTTCTGGTGGTGTAATTCAAAGTTTATGGTACACATTACCATTTCATTTAAATATTCTACCAATTTGTGGCTAGAGAAGACATATCAAGAACCAAGAATAGACCATTTAATTTGAAGCCCCTTTTTTTTGTTTTTTTGTTGAGATTGAAGCATCATAAGCTATTTCGAACTGTGTCATTGTTGTTCCTTTCTTCCTTACTAGCAGCAACAGCTGCCTCCTGGTATCCTTTCCAATACTTGAGTAGATTATTGGAGCAGATGAATGTAGTGTTTCCCTATAGCAGTTTCAATGTGAAAGTTTTGGATGTTTTTGATAATTCCAAGACTTTAGCTTTTGCAAATCTATTTCCGGTATAATAATTCTATCTTGGTATTGTGAGTTTGAGTCATCCAAAGAGTGAGGTGAGGAGTTCTTGTAGGGAGGGATGCCTAGGGTCTATCCGAAATAGGATTTCTAACCCAGGGTAGCTATAAGGTATGCATAAACACTAACCTCCCCAGACCCCATTAATGAGATTATACTGGGTTGTTGTTGTATCAAAATGGAGAAAATGCATAAATACCCTATTCAACTTGTCTTGAAAGTTATTTACACACCTAAACCTTAAGGGCATCCTAACACCCCACTATTTTTTAAAGAACTATATTTATTTACTCCCTCCTTATGCCCGGCACAATTATTATAACGTAAGTGAAAAACACGCGCTTTTAAAATGAAGCCATATACTTAAATTCTCTCATAAATAAACATAAACATAAAACTTTACAAACAAAAATCATTAACCCATTAACCCCCCTCAGTGTAAAATTCCCACAATTGAAGAACCCTACCCACCCTCAAAGATTTGATTAGCTTCTCAAAAATCAATTTCCCTGATCATAGTGACAGATCTGTTGTAAAATCCTTCGATTTCGTTCTTCCTGGTACTTTTCGTTTGTTCTTAAATGTTTCATTTGACGATTTGGTTGACGACCTATTCGAAGTTAAAGGTCTTTGAAGAATCAAGTGCAAACGGTATATTTGTTTTAGTTTGGAGGTAAACACATCAATCCTAGCCTTTTCTATCAGCAACCCTAAATGTTATCTCTTTTTTAGTTTGTTTAATATTATCCATATCTAGGGTTCTGAACTTGCTGCAAATTTCTTCATTGTAATGTTGTCAATATAAAATCGAGGAACTGAAATACAATTTTAAGGTGTAATAATAATCAATTTTCAATTTTATTCTTGTTGCATGTATTCTGATTTCTCGTGTAGGAGTCTAATAGTAATTACACAGTTTAATTTGTTCATTTTCTACTATATTTAGGTAATTTAATATCTTTTGTACTTGTTACACTAAAGTTTTTCCATGGTGAAAAAATCTCCATGGATAAGTTATACTCATTTACAGTGGAGGATTATATTGGTGGGGTGATGACTGATTGTTTTGATGTAGATGTTGATAAGTTCTCTTATTTTGAGTTTTTAGGTTATATAAAAGAGTTTGGTTACAATGCTTCTTCTGCTGTTATTTATGTTAGACCACCTAATTGTCCTGCTTGGTAGTAATTAAAGTTGATAGGGACCTTATGGGTATTTGTGAAGATTTAAAAAGTAGAGATATTTTGGAGGTTTATGTAGATCACATTATTGAAGAAGCTTTAGTCCCCCTCTATTAGAATATGCCAGCCAAGTTGTGGATGATAGTAATGTTACTTTTGAGAAGGAATCTAGTCAAGATTTGGGGGCTGTGAGGGTTTGGGTACTTCTGAAAAGGCTTCCAATACTGCTGAAAATAGTGCCAATAATAGTGTGCCCATAATTGTTGCTACTAACGATAATTCAAACTCCTCATATGAATCAAACTCATTTGAATCTAGTAACAGCACTGATAACAACTCAGATTCAGACCATGAGGAGTTATTTGAAGAAGGAGAAGCTGATTATGGCAGTGATACACATGAGGAATATAGGTCATTTAGGGCAGAAAGAAGGACTGTAGAGAGGAGGAAGAGGAAAGAAAGGGCTTCTGAACAAGAACATGTTAAACTATATAAGAGTGGGCCAGATGTGGGGTATGGTGAATATGAATCTAGGAAGAAGAAGTGTTTAGAAGGTAAGATAGGTGGTGATGAGCCTTATTACCTCTCAGATGAAGCCGATAGTTTTAAGACAGATCCAAATGATGTTGATTATGAAGGTGAAGGGAGGTTCAACAGAAAGTTAAAGATAGAAGAAGAAAGATAAAAAAAAGAGTAATATTTGACAAGACTTGCAAGAAAATAGTTTGGGAAACTGGACTTGCATTTGCAAGTGTGAAAGATTTCAGAGAAGTTGTAACTAAATATATTGTTCAACAAAAGGTTTCTATAGAAAACTATGTAAATGAACCTACAAGGGTGAGGGTTAAGTGCTAGAAGGCATCTTGTCCTTGGCTTCTAGTTGCTATTTATGATTCTAGGACTAAGAATTTTATAGTCAAGAACTACGATCAAGTTCACAAATGTGACCCTACTAACAGAAACTAGCTATTTAATACAAAGTTCTTGGCTAAAAGGTTCAATGAGAGGATAAAAGAACAACCTAACATTAGAATATTCAAGTTTCAAGTGTTGAGTAGAAAGAAATTGGGATTATATGTTGGGAGGACAGTTTGTAAGAGGGCAAAAAATATTGCGTTGAATGAGATAATAGATGATCATAAACTAGAGTATGGCAGGATTTTAGATTATAAGGATGAGCTTAGATCTAATCCAGGTAGTACATGTGTAGTGAAACTTAGTGAAGAAACTTTTGAAGGTGGGAAGAAAATGTTTGTTGGGTTCTATATTTTTTTGAGGCAATGAAGAAGTCATACTTAGCTGGTTGTAGGTCATGCGTTGGATTAGATGGATGTTTTTTAAAAGGGTTATATAGAGGCCAACTACTTATAGCAGTTTGCAAAGATGAAAATAATCAGATGCTTCCATTTTCTTGGACTGTTGTTGAGATTGAAAATATGCACACTTGGATGTGGTTTTTCAGTATTTTAAAGAGTGATCTTCCGCTTGGAGATGGTTCCAATCTAACAGTAATAACAAGCATGCAAAAGGTAATCACTTCTAGTATTGTTGTTATTTTACTTAGACATTGTTGTTGTTATTTTTCTACTGCTGTTTCACTTAATACTAACTACCATTGTTAATTTTCTAGGGGCTTGAGAATGGTATAGCAGATCTACTTTCAAATTCTGAGCATAGGATGTGGGCAAGGCACATCCTAGGTAACTGGTCTAAGGAATGGAGCGGAAAATAGTGAAAGAACTGCTTCTGGAGGTGTGCAAGGTCTACCTATGAATGGGAGCTGAAAAAAAATCTGGATGACATGAAGAAATTGGGGTCTAAGATAGTTGATGAACTGTTGTACTACAACATTGAAAGATGGAGTAAGGTGTATTAACATATTATGCAAGTACGATAGTGTTGACAATAATATGACAGAATGTTTGTAGTTCAAAGCCACCAAAGCCAAGTACTGCAAGAGGAAGGGGTAGGCCAAAAGGTTCTAAATAAAAGGTGAAGTTCTTCTCTTTAATGTCTTCTTTCTCTTTTTTAAAAAATTCCCGGATTTTTAATTTTTATTGTTTGATGTAGGATGTTCGTACTAGCACTAACGTAAGAACATAATTTAAGCAATTAAGGATGGTTGGGGGGTATTTTCAACGATTAATAGAGTTAGGACGCGCTCAATTCAGTTGTCAAACACGCGTGACTGGCCAGGCATAAGGAGGGAGTAATCAAATACAGTTCTTTAAAAAATAGTGGGGCGTTAGGACGCCCGTAAAATTTAGGTATATAAATGACTTTACAGGACAAGTTGAATAGAATATTTATGCATTAAATCAACAAAAATCATTATGAATTTCATAAATTTTGAAACTCTTGAAGATCTGTATAACTTTCCTATGGTTCGACTTGAAAAGTATTATGGTACCATTAGTTTTGCATTTTAGGCAACATTGTCACTTCTTATTGGTGGAACATAGTATGTTCCACGTATAAGTTGCAAGATAAATGATCCGAAAAATACTTCATCTTTTTTCCTAAACAAATTGAAACCCGCATTTAACGCACGGGGTGGCCATGGCCTAGGGTCATGAAGAAGTAAAAGAAAGAGGAACTCAAGGGTGTAGCTTAGCGGTCAATAAAGTGGATGAAAAATTATAGGAGATCAGAGTTCAAATTTGATAAATCGTATTCACAAATGCGAAAGCCTTGATGGGCAGAATTAACCAGTACATGTATTGGTAGCAGGTATATAGTGGAATAATCGAGGTGACAAGTCGTCATAAAGACCACCGTTATTCGAAACAAAGGAAAGGACATGGGACAAATTCAAAATAGCCAGATTTATAAGTGGTCATTCAAAAACTACCCACATTTTTAAAACTAATCGAAATTTAGTCACTTTTCATGTAAAGATAAATCTGAGGAAAATAATGTTCAAAATTCGAAAAATAATCCAACATAATATACTGGAGTTGGATGTACAATAAATCTTCTACCAAACTTCAACCAAAATAGACACTACATGAAAGGATCTTGTATGCTCCTTCATTCTTATTAGAGGTTGCATTGACAAACTTGACAGTTGGCCATCTGCATCATTCTAGAGATATTCTGCTTGCACATAGTGTGTATCTCCATTATTAAGCAATTACTTCCATTGGTGAACTTATTTCAGAATATATTTTTCCTTAAAATTTAAACAAACACCTATCAAAGGGTATACTACATTACTCATCATTGTTTGCTAGCAAATGAATCTTAATACAACGAGCAGAACACAGATAGTTAACACGAGATGCGCGAATACTTCATTACATATCATCGATTGCTAGAAAATGAATCTTAGTACTTTGAATGCAGAACATTTCAAAAAGAAATTTGTACAAAGGGCAACTCGAGACATTAAGCTCCCGCTATGTGCGGGGTCTAGGGAAGAACCGGACCACAAGGGTCTATTGTATGCAGCCTTACCCTGCATTTCTGCAAGAGGCTGGTTCCACAGCTCGAACTCGTGACCTCCTAGTCAAATGGAGGCAAAAGCTCTCCTTCAATTATCACAAGACACAAAAAACTTTATATGCTTCCAACCTGCTGATAATCGACTCGAACCATGGTTTGTAAGACAAGAATGAACAAGCTCCTTTAAGCAAAATCTTCCATTATACATATGTAAATTTGAATAAACACTTATCAAAGGAAATATACTTACATATCAGTGTTTCCTAGCAAAAGAGTCTAAAAACAATATCAAGAACACATCAAAAAAACAACTTTTACACAAACAGTTACCAGAAGACAAGCCACCAGCCTCATCTGCAATGCTAGTTACCTCCTGGATTCCGATTCCAGGACAAATAAGTTGGATCTCCAAGTTGTCTTGGCTTAACTAGATATACAATCATAAAAGTCAAAGCCAAAAAGAAACACAATCCACCAACTGTAAGATAAGCAATGCCAAGAAAATCATTCTTTCCACCAATCCAACTTGTTGTCGATAGCACAAGCTTCTTCTTCCCATCAAAACTATACGTATTGTAATTGTTCTGCAACGTCACGTTTATGATTTCACCTTCCATAAGATCCCTCTCAATTTTCCCATATAACTTCCTAAATGTTGGAAGTGCAGCAGTTCTCATCCAAACAATTAAATCTTCTTGTTCACTCAATGATACATTCGTTAAATTCCCACCTCCGACTAAAGTCCCACTCTGAAAATTCGAAGGGAAAACATCTTTCCCAAACTTATGATCCCTATCACTTTTCCAAGATATACCTTTTTTGTTCACAATCAACTCTTGATTGTTACTAGCAAATGTATAAGTATCGTTAAATAAACTCCACGCTATTAATCCACAAGGCACAATTGGTTTGCCATTAGCAAAATCTTCAGGCTCACAAGAACCTGTATCATCTACATTACTAGCACTTTTCAATTGTTGATCGCTTCGACTTTTCACATACCTACGATGATTTTGATAAAAATTCTCAAGCTGATAATACACATAAATTGGCTGTTCCATTTTTTTGGGCACTCTTAAAGTTCTAACACAAGTCTTATCTTGATTTTTATTTGTTATATAGCCAATTTTGTCATTTGTTGAATTATTTGGTACACATTCAACATCATACCTATCGATAATTTCAACAACATCTCGAGAAGCTAAAAGGGAAACAAGACCAATTGGAATAAAAACAACACCAATAAGTAAAAGAATAGAAATCACCCATTTTGGTGTTAGGATTGGTTTACATGCTGGAAGTTCTTGTTGTGAGAATTTTGAATACTTTGGTCTCTTTGAATTTCTTCTAATTGTTGTATTTTCATCCGATCCAAAAACTCCAGTGCTAGACGATGGATCGTTTGAACTCATAATTTGTGTTTGACTTTTCTGTAAACTGAGTTTCAATCTCAAATAAGTTGGAGTCGACTATATAATTGTAAATAATTCAGGCAAAATGAAAGGAAGAGTTTAATTAGAGAGATGATTTAGGAGAGGAAGAGGGGATTTTTTTTTTTTTAATGAGAATTATGTGAAGGAATGGTTTATAGCTGTATGTTTACTCGTTTTGATTTGTTTAATTCAAGAATGCCTGCTTTGACTTTGAATAGTATTATTAGTATTTTCTTGATGAAAACGACGACGACGACTTGATCCACGTTTTTTGTCTTCTGGAAAAGAAGGGGGCGAAGATTACAAGGAAGGTTCTATGCGGAAGAGTAGGTATGAATTTAGTATGATAGGGTGGGGTGGGATTGCTGAAAAGTAATTTCCTTCCTTTTTCTTCACATAACGTGGAGATATTTAATTCTCAATTAATGTTATGCTTATTAAAAATTATTATTTAAAAATATTTATTATTTTTTCAAAATTACTCTCTCCCGACTCTTTTACTTGTTTTTTTCACTCTCTTACTTCAGTACAACAAACAATAACGTACTTAGTACATTTTACGAGTAGGCGTTGGGGCAGTTCGAATTAGAGATAAAAATTTCGATTTGGATTTTTGGATTAAAGTATTGACAATCCAAATAAATACAGATTAGACCAAATTTTTTAAGTTCAAATTCCGATTTATCAGTTTGGATTTTTAGTTTTGAACTCATAAGTAGAGATGTTTCTTCTTCTTCTTTTTATAGTAATGAACATCCAAATGAAATATTCATGTTAAATTGCCTAAAAAGTTCTTCATTATCACTACAATTATCCAAATAAAATATTAATTCAAGCAATAAAATCATCACCAAGGAAATATGATAAAGACATTAGTAAGGCCCATAAAAAGTAGCAATAAAAAAATTATATCCAGATGAAAAGTATTCTGATAGTAAGTTAATATAATTATTATTGAATATATGAGATTATATTTAATGGGTAGGGTATTAGACGTTGTTACTATTGACATATCAATAATACACTAAATATAAATTACAAAATTTCGAATTTTGGATATGCAAAAATCTAAAGTACCAATTCCAGTATCCAATCTGAAATTCATAAAATTAAAAAATTAAATCGGAAATTCAATCCGTAATCCGAAAATCTAAACCAAAAATTCAAAAACATTTAGTTTCGATTTGGATTTTGGGTTTGTCCAAACTATACTCACCCTTAATATAGTCTCATAAGCAGGGTGGTGAGCATGCAACCTTATCCTTCCTTTATGCAAGTAGAGATATTAGCTCAATGCTAGCATGTTGATTTCTAAGAGGATTGGCAAATCTGAGTGTGTCTAACACATCTAATTGGAAGTGGAATGTAGATAATGCGCTTTAGTCTTTCATTTGTAGCTGGATTGCATAATCACAATAATATTGAGGAAGGTATGCAAAAACAAATATCAATATACACAGTATAGTACGCTCTAACAAATTAAGAGGAAAAAATAAATATAATTCTCCAATTGTACTCTTAGTATTAAGTCATTATTTTTAGACTAATTAAAGTATTAGTAGTCAAATTTAAATTTTCCATTATCATTAATATTTGTTTAAAGAGAGTACAAAATATAATTTGGACAAGTAAAATGGAATGGAGGAAGTAAGAATGAATTAATTTTATTTCAATTTTAACCTTAACATTAGGTGTTCTAGAAATGATAAAGAATTGGTTACTTATTAATAAGTAGTATACATTTTTATGACGACAAAGTTTATTTGGTGCAAATTCGACACCCATACTTACGCGTTAGTAAGGAGAATATCAACGTAGAAGACAGACATAAATCGACATTCTACTTGACCTTAAGACCTTAGGTGGTGTTTCTTTGAAATTCTAAAAAATTGATTGTTATTATTATTATATTTCCTTTTTTTTTTTGCAATAAGTGCTTGGTTGAACTATTTTTTACGAAGACTGGATTTACAAATAAAGCTTAATAATCTTTAAAAAAATCAGCTGTAACGACACGATCCGTCGTCATGCGAGTTACCGCCTCGTTTCCTTTTCATTGTGATGCTTCATGTTTGTATATCGGTATTTGAGTTGATCGTGTGTAATTGAATTGGTTTTGGTTGAAAATAAGGCACATAGCATCGTAGAAGGAAGCTTGTTTTAGAAAAGTCAACTGGAAGTTGACTATGTGGTTAGGAGGCTCGGATGTGAATTCTGATGATTCAGATAGCTTCGGGGGATGATTTATGGCTTAGGAGAGCGATTTGAATTGAATTTGGAGGTCCAATGTAGAAATAGGCTTGAATTGGCGAAATTGGAATTATGGAGAAATCCGGTTGATATGTGAGATTTTGACCCGGGAGTCGGAATGGAATTCTGACAGTTGCAGTAGTTTCGTTAGGTGATTTTGGATATGTCTGCAAATTTTTAGGTCATTCGGACATCATTTGGACGGGTTTTTTATTTGATGTGAGATTCGGAAATTTTAAGGAAATTTAGACTTTGATTTTATGATAAATGAGGATTTTGATGTTAACGGTAGCATTTTTATGATTCGGGCAAGTTTTAATAATGTATTAGATCATGTCTGTGCATTTGGTTGAGGTCCCGGGTGCCTCGGGGTGATTTCGGAAGGTTAAGCGGGGAGAACTTGAATTATTGCTTGAATTGAGAGTTCTGCTTCTGTTGTTTCTGCATCTGCGGAAAAAGGACCGTAGAAGCGGTTGGCTAGCCGTAAAAGCGGTCCAAGAGGGGGCCAGGGGAACTACGCATAAGCGGATTTTTGACCGCGTAGGCGGGGCCGCAGAAGCACACATATGATCGCAGAAGCGGTCTGGGGAGGCCGCCTATACAGAATTTTTGATCGCAGAAGCGATCCGTGAGAATTTAAAATGGGACCGTAGAAGCAGTCCATTTTGCGCAGAAGCGATACCGCAGGTGCGGTCAGTGGACCGCGGGGGCGAAAATGCGTGAGGGTTTAATAAAGTTAGTGTACTCGAATTTCAGAATTGTAAAATCATTTGGGGCTTCGAACAAAGAGGGATTATGGGCGATTTTGAAGAGGAATTCGTGGAGTATCATCAGGTAAGGACTCTTGGGCTTGAATTATGTCATTATATTGATAAAATATGGGTTTAATCTCTGAAAATGGAGGAATGAAGGTGTAAAAATGGAGGATGTTGTTTGAAGCCTAAGAAATAGAAAATTGATGATTTGAATAGGCAAATGAACTCCGATTTTGCTAAATTTTGATATGTATGGACTCGTGGTGAAACAAGGATTCTAAAAATGTGGATTTTATAATTTTTTAAGAAGCGGACCCGGGGCTCGGGTTTTGTTAGTTTCGAGATTTTTCATGTATTTCGATTGTTTTCCATTAGCCTATTCTGATATATTTCTACTAATTTTGGCTAGTTGCAACGCGCATGGAGGCTGGTTGAGGATCAAACGTGTCGCGGTCTTGAGTTTTTGCCGGACCGAGGTGGGTAATACTTGTAAATAGTGTCCTGAGGGTTTGTAAACCTCGGACTTGCACATCATAGTGCTGTATTGAGGTGACTTGCATGCCAGATAATGGGCGTGGGCTAGAGCACCATTGGGGTTTGTGACTTGGTCCGCCTGCTTAATAAAAACACTACCTAATAACTTGAAATTGAATTAACACCCTAATAAAGATATTAATTATCCTGAACTGGACTGATTATCATGTTTTGTGCTTCGTGCCAAATATTTGAATCCTTCATGGATTGGTATCACTATTTATGCAATATTGTGCATATTTTCATCTCAGTCTAAGGTTTTAAAATGGTATTTAGCTACTCAGCATTTATATAAGATTTGAAAACTTAAACGAGGTTGTGATGACATTTTAGCTGTGAGCTGTTATAATACTGTTGCCCAAAGGGATTATATGCATTCATGACTATACATGGTTCGGGCTGCACGCCGCAGTAGGAGTGATATTGATATTGCGCTTGGGCTGTAGGAGCCCCTCCGGAGTCTGAACCCTCATAGTGAGTGTGTGCGCCTTTGCATGGATCGAGTTGTACGCCACAATGTCATATGCATTGCATTGCATACATATATTGGCTTTACTTGTACTACGTGGTATAACATTTAGCACTCATATATTACTGGCATACATGTGTTATCTACCATATTGACCAGATACCCTGGTGAAAATTGTTAAGGAGTGCTAAGCCCAAGGGGCTGATTTGAGTGCAGACTTGCACGATTTGAGGTTGTACCTAGGTATTGATCTATTAATAATGAAAGAAAGAGAGCTTAAGAAGAGATTTCTAAATAATCTACTCATATATGTTAAAAAGGAATACCCTGAAAGTGTGCTTCAGTTTAAAAGATGATTTTATATGATCATAGCATGAGATAGTGCTTTGTGTGGTTTTATTTCCCTCAGCATTATTTACTTTTATTATCGCTGAATTGGAAGTACTCACTCGACTCCCTATACCATATATGCAGATTCAGGTACTTGGAAGATTAGCTGAGCTTGGTACTGGTCTAGAGCTCCATTTGGGATCGTCGAGGTAGCTGCCTGGCGTCCGCAGGACCCAACACTCCCCTTTACTTTCTTATGTTTAGATATTTCCGCATTTCAGACTTATTCAGTATACAATATTGTTGGTATTATGTTACTCAGTAGAGGCTCTCGACTCGTGACCCCCAGGTCTTGGGAGGTGTTGTGTTGATATTGGAATATTTTTTTCATTATCTCGGTTAAACTACATATTATATCTTGCTGTTATTGATTTTGAACATAAAATTGTGAGCTAGTAGCTCGGTGTTATGTGTAATTGGTCAGGCTAGCCTAGCAATATGCTGGGCGCCATCACGACCGGGTTTTGGGGTCGTGACAAGTTGGTATCAGAGCCTAGGTTACTAGGCCTCATGAGTATTGAGTCGGTTAGTAGTGTCTCTGTCACGACCCTAGTTTACCAATCGTGAACATGTCATGATGGTACCCAGTCCCCACGACTAGGTAAGCCTAACACGTTGCAGAATATACAAGTTTATGAACTTTAAACAAGAAATAGCGGAAAAACAATATAAATAGGAATGTAATCCGTGCCGCTTGGTACATACACTCATCAACACACTGTATAAAATACCACCAAGACCCGGAATTCCACGGGCAACACAGACTAAAAGAGAGGATACAACTGTGGCTTTATGTATAAATAGTATCTTACAATGAAGGAAAAATAACTACTAGTACTATCAGAATAGAAGGAAGGCCTCCGGATCCGCGGACGTAGCGGATCATACCTCGAGGTCTCCCAAAGCGCTGCTGAATCACCTGATATAAGCCTGTCCTGATGTACCAGGATCTGCACAACAAAAGTGTGCAGAAGAGTAGCATGAGTACACCACGGCGGTACTCAGTAAGTGCCAAGCCTAACCTCGATGGAGTAGTGACGAGGAAGGTCAGGGCCCTACTGAGAGAACAATAATATAATAATAATAACAACAATAAGCAGTTTAAATGATAATAATTCCGAAATAACGACAATAAAGTGATCACTACAACCGTCTACGATTAAATAACAACAAGTAACAAACTCAATCAATAACTCAGGATCTCCGGGAATCGAACCCGCAATCCCTACCAATAACTCAGGATCTCCGGGAATCGAACCCGCAGTCCCTACCAATAACTCAGGATCTCCGAGAATCGAACCCGCAGTCCCTACCAATAACTCAGGATCTCCGGGAATCAAACCCGCAGTCCCTACCAATAACTCAGGATCTCCGGGAATCGAACCCACAGTCCCTACCAATACATCAATTAAAGAAAACACACAGGGAGAGTATAATATGTTTAATTACAACTTCACCGAAACTAGTGCCGACAATTTATCAGGAAGTTCAAGTAAGTCGAATAAATAATTAAACATGTTGAATCCTAGTCAATCATGCTTTTCTAACTAATACCAGGCAAAAGTAACGCTTTTATCAGCTAAGAGCAGGAATATCACAAATCGGACAATTCAAGTAAAGTGTGCGTTACAACAACCAGTGCATGTACACGCCCGTCACCTCGCGTACAAGGCATTTAAACTATCACATAATATCCTTGGGGTGAAAATTCCCCCACACGAGGGTTAGACAAGCCACTTACCTCGACTCCGGTACAAAACCGCTAAGAGACAACTCTCTTGCCGCGAATGTCGGCCTCCACAGGTGTGTAATATCTGATAAAAATCAATGGAATCACATCAAAATAGGCCAATTGGGCATTACCCAATCAAAACAATCGAATTACACCAAAACCACAAAGTTGCCAAAACCCGACTTTCGGTACGATTCTCGAAAAATTACGAAAGTTACATTTTCGGATTCCTTATCTCAACACGAGTCTAACCATACCAAGAACACCCAAATCGGACCACAAATGGCCCATCAAATCCTTGATTCTATCCAAGAGGGTTTTCTACCCTTTTTAACAAAAATTCTCAAATTAAAGACTAAAACTTGCAATAGATTCGAGTTATACAACCAAAATTGAGTTAAGAGTACTTACCCTTTTGATTTCTCCAAAAATCTCCCGAACAATCGCCTTACCCGAGCTCCAAATCGTCAAAAATGGCAAATGGGACGAAGTTTGGACTTTATTCTGCTGCCCATGTATTTGTTCTTCACGTTCGCGGTCCTTCTCTCGCGTTCGCGAAGAACAAACTCCCTAAAATATATTTTTCCAACTTTGCTCGGACAGCCTCTATTGAAATAGTCATAACATTTTATAACAACTCCAAATGCCTATTATAATATGTTTCTTAAAACTCGATTGAAAGAGTTAGAACTTTCGTTTTTGAATCACCTCAAAATTCTTTGTAGATAAAAATATATGAGCTTCCGAAGTAGGACCTGTGCGACAGAAAAATCCTTCTTCGCGAACGCGAGGGACTCTTCGCGAACGCGAAGAACAAAGTCTCTGATGGAAAATCCTTCTTCGCGAACGCGATGCCTTCATCGCGAACGCGAAGAACAAAGTCTTAGAGGCCAAATTCTTCTTCGCGAATGCGATAGGACCCTCGCGAACGCGAAGAACAATACCAGATACCAGAACAGCAATTCAAAAACTTACAAAAATGACCCGTTGGGCATCCGAAATCATCCCGAGGCCCCCGGGACCTCAACGAAAAATACCAACCTACTCCAAAACATCATTCGAACTTGGTCCTATCATAAAAACACGTCCATAAACATGAAAATCACCAAATCAAAGCGAATTCAAGCCTAAGTTTCATCCAAAACTTCCGAAACCTACATGCTATCAAAAATCCGACCAAACGATGCCCGAATGGCCTGAAAATTTGCATACATATCCAAAATCACATAACGAAGCTACAGAAATTGTCGGAATTCCATTCCGACCCCCGGATCAAAATCTCACATATCGTTCGGATTCGCCAAAATTTCAAACTTTGGCATTTCAAGCCTAATTGAGCTACGGACCTGCAAAATACATTCCGAACGCGCTCCCAGCCCCGAAATCACCTAACGGAGCTAATGGAATCATCGGATTTCCGTTCCGAGGTCGTCTTAACACTGTTCCGGCTACGGACCATTTTCTAACTTTAAAGCTCTCATTTAGGGACTAAGTGTCCCAAAATGCTCCAAATTTCAGAACCGACTCTCCCGGCAAACCACAATAGCAGAAATGAACTTTGGAAAACAGTTAAATTGGGGATTGGGGCGTAATTTTCCAAAACGACCGGCCGGGTCGTTACATCTTCCCACACTTAAAAGATTCGTTCGTCCTTGAACGAGCATAGAAAACATACCTGGAGTAGTGAAAATATGAGGGTACTGGCTGCGCATATCCTGCTCGGTCTCCCAAGTCGCCTCTTCGACCAGCTGAGTCCTATGTTTATTGGCCCTTTACCGAAGCTATGTTCTTTGACCTTAGCTTCCCGACCTGCCTGTCTAGAATGGCTACTGGCTCCTCAACATAAGATAGATCTTTGTCTAGTTGAACAGAAGTGAAATCCAACACATGCGACGGGTCACCATGGTACCTCCGGAGCATAGAGACATGAAATACGGGATGGACTCCGCTAGGCTGGGAGGTAAGGCCAACTCATAAGCAACCTCCCCAACATGCCTCAAAATCTCAAAAGGGCCAATAAATCTAGGACTCAGCTGGGCACATTAGCTTGATATAATCTGAAGATATTCCCTCTTGTTCAAACAATTAAGTCTTAGAGCCAAATTCCAACATCCGGAATTCTGTGTCAGACTTGTTTTCATCAAGAGATCACTCAATATTCCTCAAACGCCGTCCTCAAACATGACTGCATAACCTTGCTGGATTCTTACCTTACAACACAAAATCCACAGGACCACGATAATATTTTATGATCAAATTAGCCAAAAATTCAACGAATCGGATGCTCCCATTGCACCTCACGATCTACATAGGTCTCGTTCCAACTTTTACAATACTGACACGACGGAAGAGATGTGCCGATATCCATAACCAACTACTGAATCAACAATTCATTGGGTCTATACTCCTGACAGGATCCATTACCTTGTCCTAAACTAGAGGATGATCCTTTCCTCTATAATATACTTCATATAATCAGTTTACACTGACCCCAAATCACATAATATCATCTCACCCAGTACGAACTGCTCAGGCGATAAGCCACATCAAACATAATCAAAAGTCCCACAAGATGACACAATGTGCTAGTAGGCTATTAATTCGTACGTGGAAGGAAGGCGAACACTAGAGAGAACTATTCAACTCTCACACTATCATGGACCTCCTCAGAAAAATAGGAAACAGAACACATAAAAGCAATTATAGATACTGAAATAAACATCACACTGTTGCGGTGTGCAACCCGATCCTAACAATATACCCGTGGCGGCATGCCACCCGATCCCAACAATATAACCATGGCGGCGTGCCACCCAATCCCAACAATATAACCATGGCGGCGTGCCACCCGATCCCAACAATATAACCATGCCGGCGTGCCACCCGATCCAAACAATATAGAACTCACACAAAGAGTCATATATCGAGCTGGATAGCTCATCACATCAAAATACAGAATATCGATCATAAGCACACTAAGGTGCAAGATATCAGTCACAAGGAAACATATAGCGCCATAGGCTACAAACTCAAGCACAACTGAGGTGCGATATAAGATCTGAGTCTCGAGAGCCATCATGCTCATATAACATCACCGCTGAGCGGAACCTCAACACATAAGGAACTTACCAAGCCGTCTCACACTCATACGGCGCAATATATCTTTACATGAGTTAACTAACCGCGAAATAAGACCGCGACTACCCTCCATAAAGGGCGCATTACTAGAAGAAACACAACCGGCCTGACGGAAGGCTCACTTCCACATTTAAATCTATCCACCGACCTTAAGTCTATCCCGGTCGTGCCAAGCTAAGTCAATAACATTTCACAGGTCTATAACCCAATAAGCAGAGTGCCCTCCAGGCATAAATTCTCAAATGGATGATATCCCCAAAATCCACATACTTGGTTTAAATTTCTAACCAATCAAGTGACTACATGTCACAGCTATACAATCTTCTTGTAGGGCAAGCTCCCACCATCTTACAAATAATTAAACGGGCCTGCACATTCAACCCACCGGCCACACTAACACTGAAAAGCGATCGGGAGTCCCTAACCGGGATGCAAAGCCTTTCCCACAGAACACTGATCTCAAGTGATATTGACGTTAATACCCATCTTACTCAAACACTGAAACCCCTTTCCTGCTCATCCGAGCTCTTTATATCACATTCATTGACCAAACTGCGACTTTGGTCCTTAATTCAAATTCCATACCACTCACTGCACCCCACGTGCCGATATACGATAGACGCGATTTCCATCACAACTCTAGAACTGACGATAGGCTAATACTCCATCACATAAGACTTTCCATTTAACTCATTTCAGGAGAACTATAGCAACACACGGGCGAGTTCTCATAACCGTTGAATATGCCAATCTTTAAGTAGTGGTCCAAGCCACCATAACCCATTCCGAGGTCCGCCTACTCATAACAGGCCCTAACAGAAGAATACTTCAGAATAACATCAATCACTGCGGCCGACAAGTCTCAAATCCACCGCCACAAATCACATGCATAATTCGATCACGTTGCATGAACCGATCACTGACACCAATACGCCAACTCAACTATGGCTGATCAATCTACTTCCTTCCAGGTTATCCTTGATTGCCTTAGAAATGTTAATATATTCCTGCAATACCTAACTTATTCCAACCGCACTTACCCCGAGTGACCTTAAATCATGAGGCCATGCTATCTCAAGAACGACGACAATTTCATGTCTCTCAATTACTACACCACAAGTCGAAACATCATAGATCATTTTGTGCCTTTCTTCATAAGTTGCTTCAAAGCTTGATCCTCAACTGTATTTATAGACACAGAATTATCAGGCACCACACTTTACCTCTTGAATTCATTAGGACCGCTATTGAGAGCCATCCGGCCCTAACTTGTCCTAGTACGCAACCAATTCTACCGAATGTTTATAACATATGAATACCCTCTCGATAAAGCACCCAGCGAAATCACTTCCCACGAAGCCTGCACCTAGACGAGGCATAAATCATGAATCTTTCCTCAAGTTTGAACATGAGCCAGTAAGGCTAATCATAACATGCATTCAACAATTCGTATACTCAAATTACCACTCATGGTCCTTTTCCGTAGCTGCAATAACCCATTAATATGCTAATACCCAGAATTCACGCAGGTAATTAGCCATGCGACCCAAATCATAAGCGGTGAGACTCTCCCACCAGCTCAAAGCCACTATTACACGACTCTCGAGCACATTAGAAACATTCACTCAAGTCATCTACTCTTATTCAACTGCAATTCACTTGATCCTACGAACATAATCACCTGTGCCCTATTAGCACTCTGACCCCATAGGGTATGACCTCATTCCAATACAACCAAACGTCATCCCGCTCCATGCACCGAGCATTCTCTACCAACGACATCTTAAAACATACTATGATCCTCACACACCTACGAAGCACCATGTAGCCTTTGTCGAATATTTCCCTGCTGATAATAAAATGTGGAGTTTATTAGGGACACAGGAACATCAAAAGTCCCAACATCATGCCATACGAGCCTCAACTCTTGCCCATCCGCAAGTTTTCAAGAACTTTTGAATAGCACTTAAATACATCGCAGGCCAAATATGATATGACACATGACCGATAATTTGATCGTTGATAGTGAAATCCTTTCACCTGGCACGAAGCCTTAAGATACATTTTGCTAATCCATGACACTAGCCTTTATCATTTGTACATGTTCATCATAAGATAGTCCAAGACATTCGTTTGGTACATGTCCTTCTTAAGATAGTTAAACTCATTTCCCCCAGTATCTCTGCTGGCTGAATCTTTCGCTAAATGGATATTTCATATGAACCATATAGTCTTTATTACCACCAACTATGTTTAGATCTATATCCACCTTGTGATTTTACCATTACCGTGATGATTAGGCAGTTAAGTAAACCTTCTCGAGACCGTACTTATCAACCGAATGCCAGACTTAGTGCACCCCCATGTGCACAATTGAAGATCTCTCAATTCTCTTGCATTATTGATATAGATGACACGCGGTAACAATGGTTGAGTAAATTCTCGACTCCCTTGAAATCTCTCTGCAGCGTCACGAACCGTCGGCGCATACTTGATACCGAGCGCGCAATTTCAATACACGAGTGGATGCAAAAGAACGTATGACATAGGCTGCAACTGAATAAACGGCACACGATAAGGAATTCAAAGAATTGAAGAGTTTCCTAGACAGTTACATAGCCTCTTGTAGATAAATACAGACGTCTCTGTATCGATCAGCGAGACTCTAAGTAACCGGTTTGTGTCCCGTGACTCATACGAACCTAAAGCTCTGATGCCAACTTGTCACGACCCTAGTTCACCAATCGTGAACATGTCATGACGGCACCCAGTCCCCACGACTAGGTAAGCCTAACACGTTGCGGAATATACAAGTTTATGAACTTTAAACAAGAAATAACGGAAAAACGATATAAACAGGAATGTAATCCGTACCGCTTGGCACATACACTCGTCAACACACTATATAAAACACCACTAAGACCCGGAATCCCATGGGAAACACAGACTAAAAGAGAGTATACAACTGTGGCTCTATGTATAAAGAGTATCTAACAACGACATGAGAGAAAACATCTACTAATACTATCAGAATAGAAGGAAGGCCTCCGGATCCGCGGACGTAGCCGATCATACCTCGAGGTCTCCCAAAATGCTGCTGAATTACCTAATATGAGCCTGTCCCGATGTACCTGGATCTGCACAACAAAAGTGTGCAGAAGAGTAGCATGAGTACACCACGGCGGTACTCAGTAAGTGCCAAGCCTAACCTCGATGGAGTAGTGACGAGGAAGGTCAGGGCCCTACCGAGAGAACAATAATATAATAATAATAACAACAATAAGCAGTTTAAATGATAATAATTCTGAAATAACGACAATAAAGTGATCACTACAACCGTCTACGATTAAATAACAACAAGTAAAAAACTCAATCAATAACTCAGGATCTCCGGGAATCGAACCCGCAGTCCCTACCAATAACTCAGGATCTCCAGGAATCGAACCCGCAGTCCCTTCCAATAACTTAGGATCTCCGGGAATCGAACTCGTAGTCCCTACCAATAACTCAGGATCTTCGGGAATCGAACCCGTAGTCCCTACCAATAACTCAGGATCTCCGGGAATCGAACCCGCAATCCCTACCTATAACTCAGGATCTCCGGGTATCGAACTCGATGTCCCTACCAATACATCAATTAAAGAAAACACATAGGGAGAGTATAATATGTTTAATTACAACTTCACCGAAACTAGTGCCGACAATTTATCAGGAAGTTCAAGTAAGTCGAATAAATAATTAAACATGTTGAATCCTAGTTAATCGTGCTTTTCTAACTAATACCAGGCAAAAGTAACGCTTTTATCAGCTAAGAGCAGGAATATCACAAATCGGACAATTCAAGTAAAGTGTGTGTTACAACAACCAGCGCATGTACATGCCCGTCACCTTGCATACAAGGCATTTAAACTTTCACATAATATCCTCGGGGTGAAAATTCCCCCACACGAGGTTAGACAAGCCACTTACCTCGACTCCGGTACAAAATCGCTAAGAGACAACTCTCTTGCTGCGAATGTTGGCCTCCACAGGTGTAGTATCTGAGAAAAATCAATGGAATCACATCAAAATAGGCCAATTGGGCATTACCCAATCAAAACAATTGAATTACACCAAAACCACAAAGTTGCCAAAACCCGACTTTCGGTACGCTTCTCGAAAAATTACGAAAGTTACATTTTCGGATTCCTTATCTCAACACGAGTCTAACCATACCAAGAACACCCAAACAAGTCCTTGATTCTATCCAAGAGGGTTTTCTACCCTTTTTAACAAAAATTCTCAAATTAAAGACTATAACTTGCAATAGATTCGAGTTATACAACCAAAATTGAGTTAAGAGTACTTACCCTTTTGATTTCTCCAAAAATCTCCCGAAAAATTGCCTTACCCGAGCTCCAAATCGTCAAAAATGGCAAATGGGACGAAGTTTGGACTTTATTCTGCTGCCCAGGTATTTGTTCTTCGCGTTCGCAGTCCTTCTCTCGCGTTCGCGAAGAAGAAACTCCCAAAAATATATTTTTCCAACTTTGCTCGGACAGCCTCTATTTCAATGGTCATAACTCTTTATACACAACTCCAAACGACTATTATAATATGTTTCTGAAAACTAAATTCAAAGAGCTACATCTTTTGTTTTTGAATCACCTCAACATTCCTTGTATATAAAAAGATATGAGCTTCCGAAATAGGACCTGTGCGACAGAAAAATCCTTCTTCGCGAACGCGAGGGACTGTTCGCGAACGCGAAGAACAAAGTCCCTGATGGAAAATCCTTCTTCGCGAACGCGATGCCCTCATCGCGAAGGCGAAGAAAAAAGTCTTAAAGGCCAAATTCTTCTTCGCGAACGCGAAGAACAATACCAGATACCAGAACAGCAGTTCAAAAACTTACAAAAATGACCCGTTGGGCATCCGAAATCATCCCGAGGCCCCGGGACCTTAACGAAAAATACCAACCTACTCCAAAACATCATACGAACTTGTTACCATCATAAAAACACGTCCATAAACATGAAAATCACCAAATCAAAGCGAATTCAAGCCTAAGTTTCATCCAAAACTTCTGAAACCTACATGCTATCAAAAATCCGACCAAACGATGTCCGAATGACCTGAAAATTTGCAGACATATCCAAAATCACATAACGAAGCTACATAAATTGTCGGAATTCCATTCCGACCCCCGGATCAAAATCTCACCTATCGTTCGGATTCGCCAAAATTTCAAACTTCGGCATTTCAAGCCTAAGTGAGCTACGAACCTCCAAAATACATTCCGAACGCGCTCCCAACCCCGAAATCACCTAAAGGAGCTAATAGAATCATCAGATTTCCGTTTCGAGGTCATCTTAACACTGTTCCGGCTATGGACCATTTTTTAACTTTAAAGCTCTCATTTAGGGACTAAGTGTCCCAAAATGCTCCAAATTTCAGAACCGACTCTCCCGGCAAACCACAATAGTAGAAATGAACTTAGGGAAACAGTTAAATTGGGGATTGGGGCGTAATTTTCCAAAACGACCGGCCGGGTCGTTACTGTCTCGCGGTTCGGTACGGAGACATCTGTATTTATCCTTGGGAGGTTGCAGAACTTTTAGGAAACACTTCATATTCTTGGAATTTTTATCGTGCGTGCTTGATTCAGCTTGAGATATAATTCTTGAAATTCCTTCCACACGTCTGTATGCACACTCGAGCGCTTAGTATTATATTTTCCTTGATGTCTTGTGATTCCTCGATCGAGGGGCGAGATATAATCTTCGTGAGTTCATGTTGGGAAAATCGGGAGGACTTGAGGCCGGATCTTTGTCGATGGCTTGAGCACCGAGGTGCTGATTTTGCGAGCTGGTATTATGAAATTTATATGATTAGTATTGTCCCTAATTGTGAAAATGGCGGCTTGATAATGGGTAAGCTATTAGTTGTTCGACTCTTATTGTGATCCGTTGTGTAGCCTCGAGCTATGGGCGTAGTGAATATTTATTATATCTCCTAGTTGGAAGGTAAAGTGCCTTACGTGTAGTAGAATGTGTTTAGACTCAGGAAGACTGAAGTGATTGTGCTATGTGTATCCTGGTGGAAGGTGTTGTACTGAAATGCTAAATTGAGGCAAAGCAAGTGGGTTATCTCTTGCGGAGTGTCCTTGGGTGGGTTGAGTCATATGTGTAATTGAAAAGTATTTGATATATGTTATGGTTCGGGCAGGTGCAACGCATGTCCATGTATCAATTTTGATAATACAATTGTGTAGTATTGAGATTAATGTTGTTGATATACATTGTGATGTCTTGTCGAGTTGTGGACGTATTGTTAGGATGGTTTAGGTGATTCTCTGGCAGGTGGATAGGCCAAATTACAAAGAAAACTCTATCAAAATTTTTGAAAAAAATTTGGGACATAAAAAAGATTTTGTCACCTAAAGAGTGGGCTTAACTATTGTGTGTGAATGAACGCAAGAATTGCAGAAGAGTTAAGATTTCTGATGATTCGAGTCTCCGTCAAAGCTTGTAAATGATTTGAGTTTAATCTCACTATAACATTGTGGCATCATTAGAGGAAAAGTGCTATGAGATGTTAAGAGTGACTTGATGTATGGCTTCGAGCTAAGTTGGGGAGGTTGCTATTGACTAGCTGATTGCACTGTTGTGCTATGTTGATTCTGTCTCTAAGTATGTTGGAAAATTTTGGTAAAGGTTGTATGGTGCGTCGTAGATATGAAGAAATATTAGGATGTTTTGAGTTGTTGTTGATAAAGAATGCTCGGTGTATAGAAAATAAGGGTAGCTATTTGTATATGTAGGTAATCATGTTCTGCAGTGTCAGATTTCTAACAAGGCACGAGTGGTTCTGTTCAATAGGACAGTTGAATTATAGCTGAATAAGGGTGGATGACGACCGAGAATGGTTTTGCGGTGTTCAAGATTTTGCTTGTAACAGTCAGGTGTCTTAAGATTGTGTATGTGGATAAAGACTATGGTTTCGTTAGAAGAGATCAAGACTTGTGATATGTTATGTTAATTATGGGATTCTATGTATCCGTATTGGAAGGTAATAATAATGAATTCAGAATCGCAGGAAGTTCTTCAAAATAAAGTATTGTAGAATAAGGTACTTCAGGGAAATATTTGAGTGAGTATTCAGTGTCCTATGGGTCTTAGACCGTGTGGTCTTATGTATGAGTCTCGTGTGGTAACCTGAGTTGAAGTATTGTGGTGCTACAGTAAAGGCTAATATTAAATTAAAGATGAATTAGAAAGGAAATTGGGTAAATATAACAACTTGATAATAAATCTAAATGTATGATAAGGATACGATTAATTCCTGATATGTATTCGAAGTAATGAGTCTTGCAGGTATTGTGCAACAAAGCTCTTGAGTGCTGGCAGTTGCATAGCTCGATGTGGGTAGAAGGACTCAGTCCTAGCAGTTTAGTTTGTGCAATGGAATTGGGAGAAAGAATTCTTGATGTGTTTTACCTTGGTCTGAACATGAGTATATTTTTTGTTGGTATGCGAAGCTTGGAATGTGTAATGATTTTTCTTCTATACGGGATCATGAAAGTCCTTTACTAGTTAAGTGCGTCAATGTTTGTGGCATAGGAGAGTAATAGAAGTTTCCATGTTATCTTAGTGTGGTATGGTATATGCGATGTGTTATGGAAAGTTAATAATGGCATGTTAAAGGTTTTCAGCAGCGCAGGCAGCTGCAGATAATTTGAGAATCAACCTTTTTAGTAATTAGGAAAAATGGTACTGCTATTCTAGTGATTTGATGGGGTATATGTTCAAAAGTGCAAGGTAATGTAAACTGATAATATCTTGCCGTATCGTAGTATCCTCTTTTTGAATCGACTTAGAAGATTGAGTTGTTGATGGCATAGGGCATTTTCTGAATGTCTTTCGTGGAATGAATGGATGCTTGATGCATGTATGTATTCGTATGGCGGAGTGTGTGTAATGACCTGGCCGGTCGTTTTTGGAATTTATGCCCCGATCCCCCATTAACTGCTTTCCCTAAGTCCATTTCTGCTACTTTTGGTTTGCCGGGATGTTTTGTTCTAGAATTTTGAGTTTTTTGGAACACTTTGTCCCTAACTGAGAGCTTAATAGTTGAAAATGGTCCTTATTCGGAACAGTGCAAGACGACATCGGAATGGAAATCTGATGGTTCCGTTATCTCTGTTAGGTGAATTCGGGGTTGGGAGCGTGTTCGGAATGTAATTTGGAGGTCCGTAGCTCATTTAGTCTTGAAATGCCGAAGTTTGACATTTTTGAAATTTCGGTCTGATAGTGAATTTTTTATCCGATGGTCGGTTTGAGATTCCGGAAGTTTCTGTAGCTTCGTCTTGTCATTTTGGATGTGCGTGCAAAATTTCAGGTCATTCGGACAAATTTTGGATAGATTTTTTATCAAAAATATGTTAGGTTAGAATTCAAAGTTCATAGGCTTGAATTCTTGATTAACTCGTGTTTCCGTCGTTGTTTTAGGTGGTTTAAGGATTTGAACAAGTTTAAAAGATGTTATGGGTCGTGTCTGTGGGTTTGGTTGAGGTCCCGGGGCCTCGGGATTGTTTCGGATTCCTAACAGAACAATTTCGGAACTTTGAAAATTGTAGATTTCTGTTGCAGGCTATTGCTCTCTGCGATCGCATTCCTAGTCATGCGATCGCGTAGTAGAAAAATATAGCTGACCATTTTCCTTCAATGCGATCGCAAAGTTACTTATTTCCCTTCTCCGCGATCGCAATACCTTTTCTGCGATCGCATAGCAGTACATCATTACCTTACGCGATCGCAATCATGTCCCTACGATCGCATAGACCATTTTCCAGGCCTTAAAATTTTACTCTACGCAATCGAAATCCCTTGTACGCGATCGCATTGAAGAAAATATCTGGGCAGAGTATAACATTTCTTGGGATATTTTTTGAGGGATTTTCAGAGGCAATTATTAGGTAACGATTCCTTACTCCCTTATGATTAATATTCACTAATCTAAACTCGAATTCCTCCATTAATTTCGGATTTTGGATGAAACTTGGGGTAAATTTCTTAGAACTATTTTTGATGATTTAACGGGGCATTTGACCTCCGACTTGGGAGTTTTTTATATGGTTAGACTCGTGTGAGTAAGAGGATTCTGAAAACGTAAAAATATTTTGAATCCGAGCCAATGGCTGAAGGGGTATTTTGGTGATTTTACCTATTTTCGTGCCTTAGCTTTAATTTCAACAGTGTAATCAGTTACTTGCGATGTTATTTACATTATGCAATTGGTTTGAATAGATTTGGGCCACTCGGAGTTGGATACTCGTGGCAAGGGCATTGTTCTTAGCAGTTTTGTACGTGATTGAGGTAAGTGGCTTGTCAACCTTGTGTGGGGGACCTCTCCCCTTAGGATATAATATGTGTTGATTTAAATGCCTTGTACGCGAGGTGACGGGTATGTACTTGTGCAAATTATTGAAAATCCACTTTAGTTGAATTGTTCAAATGGTGTGATCTCTGTTAGTTGACTGGGTTAAATGCAAGACTTATCTTGTGTTAGTTAGAGGAGTATGATTAGATAGGATTAACTGCTTAAATGCTTATTTTTCTTAGTTGAAATTACGTAGAACATGTTGGCATTGAAGTTAATTGCTAATCATAGTAGTGTATTTCATTTTCTAAGTATTATCCTTGTTTGATTGTGTTTTGTACTGTGGACTGTGGGTTCAATTCCTGGAGATTCTAGCTACTGATATAAATGGATTGCGGGTTTAATTCCCGGATATCCTAGCTACTGATATAAATGGACTGCGGGTTCAATTCCCCAAGATCCTGGCTACTGGTATAAATGGACTGAGGGTTTAGTTTTTGGAGATCCTGGTCACTGATATGAATGGATTGCGGGTTCAATTCTCGAAGATCCGATGCTACTGAGTTAAATGGACTGCAAGATCAATTCCCGGAGATCCTGTGCTATTGATTCTGTACTTATTATGTTATTTTCCTTGTTTAGCTTAACTATCAATGACTTCTAGTTTCTATCTTATTTTGCTGTCA